>KK115982.1:2188197-2236163 GCA_000611955.2 Stegodyphus mimosarum
ATAAAGTAACTCCTTATTTTTGATTTCTGCTCCTTATCTGTACGCTGCCCGAAGTGAGTTTCAGAGAAATGTTGCAAATTTCCTTTATACTGAGTAAGGTGAAATTATATTTATACCATGCGAAATAATATAGTTGCAGAAAAAGGTTTATTCGCATTTTAGATTTTATAAGTTATCTTATGTAATATAGTTTATTATTAAGCAATAGACATGTTAAATATCTATGTTGAATCTATATATATATGATATATATATAAAAATATATATATATATATATATGATATGCTGAATATATATATGGTATGTTGAATATATGTATGGTCAAGATAAACATGGAAGATATATATGGTATGTATTTATTAGAAATTCATATTACACAGAAAAATAATCGCATCTTTAGAAGTATATATTATTGCATATATTGCATGTATAGTAAGTGCAAGACTAACTTTCTTTTGTAGCTGCTGAAAAGACCAAGACATTTAATCTCATTGAAAATAAATATGTGTTTTCACTGAGAGCATATTTTTCTCAACAGAAAGGCCCAGTGTGACTTTTATGATAGCATACTGAATAATCCTAACATTTTCATTTGTTCCTTCTTCGGTGATAATGCTAATAGCTTATTTACAGTTATTTTTTTCATTATCTCATTTTGTATTTTTTCGCTTACTGCTAAGTGTGGAACTAATCTTTCTTATTAATATGCTTCCCTTTATTTTTCATCGGTGCTGCACTTTTTTTGCTGTTTTAATCATTTCTTTCTGGTGTTCTTACATGAAGTGTATGTTCCTAGAATTATGATGCTTGGGAATTTGTCATTAAGATTCCATCCTATTCGACTCTACAAAATCCTAAGCAAAGCTCTACAGAAAACAATAGTGAATTTTTAAAACTATTTCTTAATTGTTCCTTATTGATATCGTTCTTTTCTCCCCCCCCCTTGATATGAAAATATGTTAAAAAGTTTTGTGATATAAATAAAGCAACAGATGGTTCCTATATGCCTTAATTACGTTTGAATATATTTAATGCTTTATCGAAACCATGATTTTTGACGGAATTTAAAATTTACATTGGTAACGGTTACAAACTTCAAAAGAAAATAAAAAGCAGCAACTGTTTTATTACTTGCCTAATGATTATGAAGTGACAATTATTTTATTAAAAAATTATTTTCTCTACATTTATCGATTTTCATACTATTCTTATTTTACCGTAAGAGTTGGAGTTGCATATATTTACATGTAACTATTTATGAATACTGCATAATGAACATTTGAAAGAAACTCTGGTAAAATAACAGATCTTTTTTTAGATTAATACACATTTGTGGTGGAAACCTTTTCAAAATATCTCTCATTATATTTCGTTTACTATATACATTAGTCGAAGTAAACAATGCATTTTTAACTACATCCAGTAACATGCGTTTTCAACAAATGAAAATACTACCAATAAAAACGATCTGTCATTAATATATGAGGAAGCTTTACGTGTCAGAGCAATAAATATTATTAATTAATATTGAACCACTTCACATGCGCGATATGTTTAAACTTAATTTACTTTAACGGTTTTATTTCGTTTGAATTTCACTAATTCTATTCTAAAAGAAAATTGTCCGTCATTCCGAAATAGTTGCTCCTTTGTTTTTAGAAGCTGATTGAATTTTTAAGATTTACAAATAAGTTTAAAAATCGATCCTTATAGTACAGAAAAGAATGCTTTAAAATATTGAATTTATCTGTTAAAGGCAAATCATTAAACAGCATATTTAGAATAAGCTAGCGACAAATATGATGGCGCATAACGTGGCATACAAATTCTTACGAAACACAAAATATCTTTCACAGAAGAGGCAGTTTATTCGAAAGATCTTGTTGTTCTCTTTTACTTTCCAAAAACCGACAGGGAGCATAAATTGAACTCCATCGGAGCTAGCAGAAGGGCTAGGAGGGCGGAGGGAAAGGTCCCGGATGTAGGGGAACACGGAAGATGGAAGTAGAACGGTGAAGAAAATCAATAGATACCAGGCCCCAATTCGCCAACTTGCCTTTTCCCCTTTCACTTTTTTCCCCTCAACTCATTGACTAGACTCCTAGCGTACCCAGTTTACGGATTGAATCCGAAAATATTATTTAAAGTTGTAAAAATGTAGAAAGCTAATCTTTAAATTAATAACTGTAAGCTGAAGTGAATAATTCGATACGCCACATCTGAGAAAGCAATTCCTGATTATTTTGGAGTTCCAAAGAAGGGTACTAAGAAAGTGAGAGTTCAATAGGCTTTTATCAAACTCGAGGGTAAATATTTTTATCCAAAATGTGATTTGTTTCGTTTCTAACGAAAAATGGTGAATCGAAGAAAAGGCAGTAAAATGTTCAATTAATTAAAGATTTTTTTAATATGAAAAATCGTATTTTTAGGCATATGAGTTCTAAGAAAAAATTATGCAAAAAATTACCAATAAATGCTTACAAATATTCTCTACGCATTTGCTTACATATGATCGACAGTTACTAAAAATTCAGCAATTTTAGTTCTATAACATATTTACTTCCAAAGCAGCATAGGAAAATACTTTGATACAGATGCTCTCTTAGTCTTTGTTTTATGTCAAATCATGTTTTAATATCATCTATTCAGTGTCTTAAGATTTACTAAAACAGATAAAAGAACAATGCAAATTCATGAATATGTCTTTAACTAACTCATTACAAAGGACTCGACAGACATCTGCCTAAGGAGATGTATCCATTTATGGAGGTCCTCCTGAAAGAAATTGGCTCGTACACACGTTGCATATGGGAAAAACTGGGGAAACGCCTGTTCAAGCAACCTGTCCGTCTGTAATCGAACCCTGGATCGAACTACCAGTGTTAGGCGACATTACAGCTCTGCCACTGGTGAACTCTAAATGTTTTAGGTAAGTTTAAATATGCTCATTGTAAGTACAGATGCATAGCAACAGTTAAAGATCAAAACAGAAAATTCAAGGTATAAGCGTACATTAGCATGCTTAATGTACTACTGAAAAGTGAAATAGGCGAAATCAAAAAAATGTATTTAAAGTGGAAAAAGCATAACTTTTAAAAGTCATTTTTCTGTGTTTTAAACTGTACACATTTGCATATACACCCACAAAAGTGTGTTTCAAAACCTAGTACCGTTTAAGATTTCAAAGTGCAAGAGAGCGTATGTACACTGTACATTACCATTTTAATGAAATATGAATCATTTACTTAAATGGCCGTATGCCAGCTTTCTTTGCAATGCTCCGCATGCCCACTTTCCTTAAAGGTATGATGATTTGAAGATATTACAATTATTAAATACACTCTTAGACAAAAAAACGACGCACCAAGAAGGAGTTATCCGAATGGGACGAAAGTCGGTAGAAGTGATGTACATGTACAGAAAAACAAATGATTACGGTTTGAGAAAAACTGGATGATTTATTGAAGTGATAGAGCTTCACAAAAGGAAAAAGTCAGTAACGCGTTTGTCTACCTCTGGTCCTTATGCAAGCAATTATTCGGCTTGGCATCGATTGACAGAGGTTGCGGATGTCCTCCTGAGGGATATCGTGCCAAATTCTGTCCAACTGGCGCGTTTTATCATCAACATCCCGAGCTGGTTGGAGGGCCCTGCCCATAATGCTCCAAACGTGCTCAATAGGAGAGAGATCCGGCGACCTTGCTATCCAAGGTAATGTTCAGCAAGCAGTAGAAACATGTGCAGTGTTAAAAATTTACATAATCGCCTGTAGCAACGGCAACCGCCGTCAATAAAAGTAGGTGCTTTTCTTTAGTAGCGGCAGTTTATTTTCAGTTCGAGCCAGAGTAGACCTGCCCGGGGAAGAAGTAAGTGGATGATGGTTCCAGTTCCTGTCTTGTTCCGGTTCCCGTCTTGTTCCAGTTCCCGTCTTGTTCCAGTTCCCGTCTTGTTCTAGTTCCAGTCCAGCCGTTTAAGTACGAGACACGTGGGATCTGAAGTTTGAATCCAGCGCAACTTAAATGGAGATATATGCCGAAGGGGGCCAGATGGATTTTGTCCTTATAAGAAAGTGATCTTCACCGTGCTGGAATAGCTGACAGTTTAAAGCATTGCCTGGGAATTTGAATGTTTCCACCTAAGATGTTAAGTTTTCGTTTATGATGTAAGGTTTTTCCTCAATTTTGAAGTTCTAGTTGAATAAACCTTTAAGTTTTGGACAAGGTTTTGTGTCCTTCAGAAATTTTAGTTTCGAAGTCAGATATATCACATAGAATTTAATGGGGAAAAATCAACATGCAGTGTGGGGGTGGGCATTATCTTGCTTAAATGTAAGCCCAGGGTGGCATGACATGAAGGGCGACACAACGGGCCTTAAAACTTCGTCGACGTACCGCTGTCCTGTCAGGTTGCGACGGACGGCAACCGAAGGGTTCCTACTAAGAAATGAAGTGGCACCCCAGACCATCACTCCTGGTTGCCGGCCTGCCTGCCGGAAGACAGTCAGGTTGGTATCACACCGCTGTCCGGGGCTTCTCCAGATTCGCCTTCGCTAGTCATCGGGTCTCAGTTCAAAGCGGGACTCATCACTGAAGACCACCCTACTCCAGTCAGTGACATTCCAGTGAGAATGAGCCCTACACCACTGCAAACGGGTTTGAAGTTGTACAGAGGTCAATGGTAGTCGGCGCAAGGGGCGCCGTGACCTCAGCCCCCTTTCTGTGCGCCGTCTATGAATGATCCTTACGGTCATTGAGGCACTAGTTGCACGTACAATTGATGATAATGATGCATCTGGGGCTGTGAGTGCCTGTCTGATGATTGCTCGGTCTTCACGTTCTGTCGTTTCTCTAGGCCTACCGCTTCCTTCTTGACGCTGTGTGCGGCAATGGTACACCCATTCCTGCCAACATCGTCTAATAGGGCATCGCTCCTGCTCAAATGTCGAGTTATTACGCTAAGACCAACCGGCTTCTTTGAACTCAACTACACGACCTCTCTCTGACATCTGCGCATATCTGACATCTGCGCATCATTCTGACATCTGCGCATATCATTCGCGCACCTGTATGCGAGGCATAGTTACTATCTACCAAAGTACAGGGAATGAAATTCGTGACCAATTTATGACCTGGAATCGTAATTTCTCCTCTTAAATATCCTGCCAGTTGCGCAGATCCGATGCGCTGTAGCGTTCATTCATTGACAGCCAAAATTTAAAATTTTGCATTTTCCGTCGAAACCTGTACACATATAAATTTGTGTCCAATTTGCTTTATATCTTATTGGTGCGTCGTTTTTTTTTCGTCTAAGAGTGTATATTAGCAGGTCTGTTGGAGATATTAACAGACAACACATACAGATAAGAATAATGTTCATGCAAGAGAGTGGTAATCTGGTTAATTTAAAGAAAAAAAATTATAACGTGATACCTGAGAACCCAAAGAGGAAACGTTACAATTTCAAGCTGGTTTTAATTTATTTTCGTTGCGTTTACTAAGATTTCTTACGGAGGAATTAAACAATGGATCATGTTATTAAATAAAAAAGAAGAAATCGAGCAATAATTAAAAAATAAGCGGCTATCTTTGAAATATATTTAATATTAAATAAAGAATAAATCTGAAAATAAAGCTGCCCAACATAACTTGATTCCTTTCTGATACAAAATTATAGTACAAAAATAGCACAAAAGTGTATACAAAAATGTGTTTCTGTTGTGTATGCTAAGAAATTCAGGTCATGCAGAGAATTTTGCTTTGTTATTATTAGTAGTATATTTCCTTCAAAATAAATATCACAGAAGAAGATTGTTATATAACTCTGTGTGCGAAATACGCACAAATTAAAATCCTGCCTTTCGATTCGTTTTAATGTATCATTAATTGCACTATATAAGCTTTGTTTTCAGTGTAACAAGGTGAAGGTACTCCCCCATAAATCTATAATAATGGATAAAATCCAAGAAAACATGTAATTTTTAAATTTTACTCTTTTATCTTCAAAATTGTACTCTGTTTCGTTTTCCTATTTCTTTTCCAGGAAATGAAAAACAATCGTAAATTTCACATACTGTTTCAAATTTTTGGCATGCTGAAGGAAATATAGCGAATTAAATACGCGAAATAATATAAAATAGCTATGTTTCTCTACTCGAAAAGCAATTTTAGACCTACAGAAAATTCCGTCTGCTGAGAAATTAATTCACTTAACTAGTATTCTGACTATTTGAGTCGCTGCTAAATAATGCACGAGTTATGCGCTTTTTTTCCATTCTGTTTCATGAAAATTTATATGGCGTATTTGACTGCATGTAAAAGATTTTCATTTATTATATGAATCTTTACGATTGAAATTTAGCAGTGCAATGATTTGTTTAGCATTTCCCATGGTAACAACATATCATTTTATTAATATTGAATTGAGTTTAGATCTGAAGATTATATAGATTGAAATTTATAACTCATAAATATCTCCGTGTGGTGGAAATTTCATAAACTAGCTCGATTATGAACGTCATTATTATATACATATGTGTGCCAAAATCATTTTCGCCTTTCCAGACAGCTAAAGCTTGAGTGACACATAGAAGAAAATAAAATAAAAAAAATAGAACAATAACACAATACATCAAGGTATAAGAGCAGAGAATTAGAAAAGTGCTAAGAAATTAAGAAGAATTGTTACTTAAAACATCTGCTCAGGTTCTTAGTGTCTAAAATTCGATACATAAGATTAAAAAAAGAAAAAGAAAGTTAAAAGAAAATTGACATGGTCAGCGCGACTTCCTGCCAATTCCATGTTAAGACATGAATTTGGATCAATAGCGAAGCAAGTAAGGTAAACTATGACTTCCGGATTGTTACGGTGCCTTTCAAGAAGACACCTAACACAAATGTGAATTTTCCTAAAAAAATCTAACCTAAACATTTTCTCTCATTGCGTTGTAATTAATATGGACCGGATAACCTCGAGTTGATAACTGGTGAGGATCATGAGTATTGATTAAATAAAACGTACAATTGTTATCCAAGAAATGCATGACATTTATTTATCAAAAAGCGTTCTTTTAAACATTATTAATATTTGAAATATTCTATAAAAAGGCCATTTCTTCCCGGGAAAAACCAAACATAGGTAAATTTAAAAATTGATTGCACTTTAAGGCACTAGTTAGACTAATATTTACTCTGAACTTTATTACACTTACTTAATCAAATTAACTTTATACAGGGTATTTGTATAAGATTTTGTAGAACAAAATTATTATCCAACGTATTGCACATAAAAAGGAAATAAGAAAAAGCACAACATTAAGGAAATTTCTACTAGGCTCAACTTTGCTCCACTTAATTCACACAAGCAGTATTTGGTTAAATTACACTATCGCCTTAATTTCTTTCTTCCAGTAAATTTTACTTAGCAGCAGGTACGAGAAGGTAATTTTCAATCTCGGAGCATTAACTAGTTTAAGAAGCTTGACAAGATATTTTAGCTTTTTCTTTCTTTAATTAGCTTAAAATTTCCTTAACATCATTTCACTGCAAAGAAAAAGGGACGAAACGAAGTCTAATCTCTCCCCACCCTTAACTAGTTTAAATTAAAACTTGGAGCTTGGGGATTTAAAACATTACTAGTCACATTCGAGTTATTTTGTGTATTCAAAACAGCAGGGGTAGTGATGTTATGGTACCTCCGAGTTGTCTGATTACCTCTGGGTCTCTGCTGACCATTTCTAGTGTGCTGGTTAGGTACAATATTTTCATATCAGCTTCTGCTAACATGCCCAATTCCGTGGCAACGATAACAACGAAGGCTGTATAGGTCTCGTACGAGGATTCTGTGACAACAAGGACTGCACCTGGACTTGAAGCGAACCCATCATTTTGGTTAGCTGAGCAATGTTCTCTTGCTGAAACTCAATAGCTGTAGTGAACTCAGAGTTAGCTATTGTGGGTGTTGCAATATTTTTCTCTGGCGCTGACTTAGCAGTATGAACTGTCCTAATCTCGGCTGTTTGAAAATCCCTACCAGCATGGATCTTAGCCCACATATCCTCCTCAATAATAGGATGCTGTTTAGCAGCTGTAAATATTTTGTGATTCTGCGACAACAGTAATCATCTCAAATGTAGTTGTAAACCTTCAATAAAAACAGGACAGTAATAAATCCTGCCTTTGAGCTTCTGCTGCAGGTTCACTGTTTCTTTCCATGGGTACAGTTTTGTACGAAAGTACTTCTATACGGGCAGCAAACTGCCTTACTGATTCATGTGGCTTCTGAAAAGCCTGGATAAGAGCACGGATGTTAGAGTGCGAATTGTGAACTGAAGTAAATCACTCCTTCAAGGCAGTGTTCCCCAACCATTTTATCTACGCGGACCGGTCGACGTTTGATAATTTTACCTCAGCCCGCTGGGGGGGGGGACGTTGATTGTTTATATTTTAGATTATTTTGATTTATTAATTTTAATTTAATTGTTTTTGTACATGCCTTCAAAATAAAATACAATTACAGCAAAAAGTAAACATAAAGTGATTTAACATTTTAACTTACTAAAACGTTAAATCAATGATAATTCTGAGCTTGTTTCTTTGCAATGAGAGGGTTTCATCTGGGGGTAATTGAAGACAATGACACCCAAAGTGTGTTGCTTATGTCCAGTTTTAATTTAACGTGTTGCTTATGTCTAGTTTAATTTTAATCAAACACAGATGTTTTTAATTTGGGGTATAAACCTAGGAATTTAAATTCAGTTTCAATGAAATGGGCGGCTCGCGGCCCGGGATAATTTGATCCACGGACCGGTACCTGTCCGCGGTCCGGGGGTTGGGGACCCCTGCTATAAGGCATTTACAACTAGAGTGGTTTCTCATTTCAACCCAGGGTTGTTTCTTATGAAATCAGCAGCCTCACTCGCAACCTTGATTCTAATTACAGTCAATTTGTCTGCATCTGACCAGCTCACATGAGTGCCTATTAAGTCTAACCTATCTAAGAAGTCACTTAGACTAGTTCCACTGCCTGCGCCTGTAAAAACAGAAACAGATTCCAAGGGATCTGACCCAAAATATGACATACCCAGGACTTCCTGATCCTCTTCCATATTAAAAAAACTACTGCTAGCAGCTAGAGCTGCTCTCCTCGAGAACATTTTGGGCATACTGAACTATATGTTACCCACTGTTACCCAGAAAAATGCAATCACTAAGGTAAAAAGGGATGTATTCCAGTCTGTGACCGACACGTAAGTACCAACACTATTACAGTTAAGGGTATTTAAATCGAGTCATGTTCAAAATTTTGGTACAATATTCCTGAATACATTTTTAAGTGATAATTGACATAAATGCTACTGTGATGCATGCCTTGTTATCAGTAAACAAAATTTGTAGCACTTAAGTATTACACAGAAATAACAACAGTACTTTGAGATTAAACCATTCAGGCAATCTACTGTGTATGTGTTTGTGTTGAGAATATTAAAGTCCATAAGATTGTGTCACAAAATTACACATCTGTTACACACCCTCGCAAGAATAAAATGTAAATGTGCTCTTCACAAAATACGACCACTGCATAGACTTGTTACTGTAACCGTTTAAATGATTGGGTTTTAGTATCGAGTCTACACATGTGGAAGAAAAATTTCAACATTTATGTTCAACTTGACAATCACCAGTCACAAATTCGAAAAACTCAGCACAAAAATAAGTGCCTAGTAAAATGGTACAAAACGTTACGGAACCAGTTGTTACGGTGATTTTAAAAAGACACCTAACACAAATTTGAATTTTCCTAAAAAAATCTAACCTAAACATTTTCTCTCATTGTGTTGTAATTAACATGGACCGGAATAACCTCGAGTGGATAACTGGTGATGATCATGAGTATTTATTAAATAAAACATACAATTGCTATCCAAGAAATGCATGACATTTATTTATCAAAGAGCATTCTTTTAACATTATTAATATTTGAAATATTCTATAAAAAGGACATTTCTTCCCGGGAGATACTCTATTACAGTTACTTAATCAAATTAACTTCATACAGGGTATTTGTATAAGGTTTTGTAGAACAAAATTATTATCCTACGTATTACACATAAAAAGGAAATAAAAAAAAACACAACATTAACGAAATTAAGAAGCAGGTATGGAAAAAATGTCCAGTTGTAGAGTCGAAGACACATTCCTTTTGTTGATTAGAGATGACAGTTGGTTAATCAATTACGCGGATGCTTAATTTTCTGGAACATGGATTTAGATGATTTACTGTTGATCCCAATATGGCGGAGGCATAATGAAGCCGACGATGAACTTAGGTAAAAGCAGGGATGGAAAAAATGTCCAGTTGTGTAGGCGAATACACATTCCTTTACTTGATTAGAGATGGCAGTTGATTAATCAATTAAGCGGATCCTTAATTTTCTGGAGCATGGAGTTAGATGATTTAGTGTTGACCCCAATAAAAGAGAGGCCTAAATTTCTGACATAAACAGATGATTTACTGATGATTCCAACATTCTCTCTCCTGAAGTAAGCGATTATCAGCAAGCTTCCCTAATGGGAAGGCAAACTCGGCAGAATAGATCAGTTCTCGGGCAATATCCACGAGAACCTAAGTTAAGTTTCGAATTCCATCGCCGAGTTGAGGTGTCCAAAGAACAGCAACCACGAGAAACGTAAAAAAATCAAATTCACAAGGTGAGAGCCAGAAGCATCAAGGGAACAAAAAGCGCGAAATCACTCCTTTTAGATATGACGAGACTGCCACATTGGCTAACAAGCGCTTGAAATTGTGAAAAAAAAACCAGTTTTACAAACACCGCCTCACGCTCTGTAAAATTTCTCCTTTTTCCGAGGCGTTGAACTAAACACAAATTTAGACATCGCCAAACTATCGCCAAGACTGGATCACCTGCGAAGGCCGAGCTGGCGAACCTAAATTCAACCCACCGGAAATCCCTTAACAGCGTAGGTAAGAGTGTTACAATTCTGCTAAAAGCTGCGTGTTTTTACACTTTCATCTCCCTCATTTTCGTCACAATGAAAAATGGAAAATTCAGTTAAATAACTTAGTGTACCTAATATCTGTTAAGGCTAGATTCTTGAAAGTGATCTTAAATTAAATAGCTAATTTTTCTGCTTCTAGTGGTATAAAATAAGAATGGGTAAACTTAAGTTAAGTTATATAAAATTAAGATTATTAGGTAGAAAAGCACACGAATCGATTGTGTGTTTCAGTGCGTTTACGAGTAACGAGTGAAAAGAAAGTACCAATATTAACTGCCAAAAAAAAACCCAATTAAAATTAAACAATTAACACAGATATTAAGTAAAATACACGTTGTGTAGCATAAATTTAGAATATTAATAAATTAATTTTTAATAAGTCATAATTTAAATAATTAAGTGAATTTGCTACACAACAGGATGATCGTTTGTAAATAAAATCTAATTAGGTTTCATAAACATAGCTCAATGTTAATTATGACCTCGTTTCATTTTTTATTATCCTATACTCCCATACAATTGTTGTGTAACTTATTACCTAATTTAATTAATATTAATATTTGTAACCGATTTAAAGTGGTTACTAAACGTTTCTATTTGAGCTATAGTTGATTTAATTAATTTTGGAAAAGATGAATTTTATTAACTTTTAAGGAGAAGCTTAATTAACTTATTTAATTTCTGTTTGAAAACTTAAGTTAGTTTATGTTTGGCTTTTTTTTAAATTTATTTGTGGTTTGTTTGAATGACCGTCCAGGTTTATTAATCTTAAATTTTGATTTTATATCACACTTGGTGGTATTAAACTTACTTGATTTGCTAATTTAATTTATGTTTGAATTTCCCCCCTCCTTCCTGTAATATTATTGAATCTTTTTTTAATGACTTAGGACTTAGTGAAACTTTTATGTAATAGAGAGAATTTGGTACATAGAATTATTCAAAAGTATTTGCTTATCTAAGTGCTAAGCCTACTAAAATACACTTAATCAATCACGATCATGTATATATTTAACACTCATTAGTTTAGTTTTAAAACAAACTTTGATATTTTTTAATCATGTATTCAACGATTTTCATCTCCCAGTTCAATTTTATATGTCTGGCACAGATATTTCAATGGTTTTCACACTCATACACTGGAAGAGACTTCTAGTTTTGACTATTTTAATTTATGCTATTGAGAAATATATTGGTTATTTTCAGAAACATTCATTTCAGAATGATATTTTATTATTCTGAAACGTTTTAGTTGAACACTGTCTACCATAATGACAACCAGATTCTATATCAATGTTTATGAAAACATGAAAATTATTTTCTCCCTCTTCTAGAGATACTAATAAATTCCACTACAGAATTTTAGACATATAACTTTAGACAATATTTTCAAAGAGAAAAGACACTCCTCCAGATGATAATATAACATCATATCACGCAATTATTTAAAAACGTTTAGACCAATTTCAGTTAGGCGAATTATCTGTAGAGTTTTTAAATACGGATATTATGGATACGGATATATAATTGTTATAAAAAATTGTTGTATTATTAGGATTATAAACACGGATATATTTCTGATAGAAACTGCCTAACATTTCGCTCTTTTACTTCTAAACCATGTAAATGAACCCAAACAATTAATAAAATATTAGAATTTAGTACATTTATTCACTTATTTAATTTATAAAGTTGAAATACTATTTCAGAATTTAGGAAAAGATTTTCAGTAATGAAAGAGAAAATATACTGAACTTTATGCAAGATTTTTATCTTTACATACCAAACATTTACTATTCTGCAGATTCTTAGAATATATCTCAGTCCTTTTTAAAGGATGTATATCGTTTCACATTAATTAGGGAGTGCTATGCCAGTTTAATTGCAGATATAATGCTCTTTACCAAGACCGGATATAGCGTGACGTATGTGAAATACAAATATGACTTGCTTTATGTTTTTAAACATATTCCTGCCGCCCAACGGGGTAGTCTCGGACAGCCCACTGTGGGGCTTATCCTTAAAACGGGGCGGACTGGAAACATCCCACTGTACTCCTTGCCGCGATAAGATTCGAGGGGTTGTTCTGATTAGAACATACAAGTGAGATTAGTCACAGCAGCAAATATGCTCTTTTGTGTCACTTTTAGTGCTTCAAAACCGTCTGTACTGCGTTTGACTAATAGCTATATCTATCTTTCAAAACATTTGCAGTACTAGATATCTGATGAAGAAAATGATGATTGTGTGATACTTTTAAGGTGCTATTCTGTGGCATCGCTAAAATTTTCATATTGCGAATTAAGCAGATTTATGTCTTTCACTATTAATATAGTGATTTCTACGTCATTACCTTCAAAAAATAATTTTCTTACTTTTTGTAAGTTTTGTTGTTTCGTTGTTTTTTTTTACCAGTAAGGTTGTATAATAGTTCTGAACCTATTATGCATCCTTTCTGATGTAAAATGTACTGTTTCTATAAATGCATTTACAAATGGTTAACCTTACATTGTAATCTTCTTTGAGCTTTAGAATGACAATATAAATTTAATGTTGGTTATGGTATATAAACGTATGAGCATATTTTGAGCATGGACATTGTCAACTGCTATTTGCTGAAGATAATTCTGGGCAATTTATTTTGTGTTAGCTCTTTAAAATTATTAATGTTTAACAAATTGCTTACATGTGACATGCGACGGGGGACGTGGGCACCATCCCTCTACCATTGTGGTTAATTGGTATAGCGCCACGTCCACCTTTGTCTAGAGCCGAGAGGAGAAGTGGGGGCTACAAAAGCTCAAACTCAGCGCCTGCTGTATGGAACCCGGCCTGACTGCTACCTCGATGACCAATGAAATTTATTATCTTCAAAAGAGTATAAAATATTTTGACTTGCGATTTAACACAGCTTGACGTAACAGAATGTAACCGTTAATGGCTATATACAATACATTGTGGATCTGGATTATTGTAAATGCTATGGAAAGTAATTACATATACATATATTAATACATATAAGCATAATAATGAGTACATAAATTGCAATAGTTATTGTATGACATACATTTTGAGTGAGAGAGAGATATACTCAACATATTTGAATTATTGAATGAGTGAAATAATAGTTGAAACTCAGTTATGTGCGTAACAGAGAGAAATGATGGTAACCTATGTTATACAAAAATATAGAAAACATATATACAGAAATACCGATGTGCAAAACCAGTAAATCCTGTACATCTGCGTTTTACAGTAACTTATATTTTAGAATAGATGCCTAAAGAAGGAGACAGAATATTTAAAATACCTAATGCAGTTGCACTTCTAGGTACATAGTATTATAATTATACATATAATAATAATTAACTGAAAAAAAAATATATATAACATATATATATATATATATATATAGGTTACATTAAGTATGTTATACTGTATGTATTATACTATATACTAGTACTCAGAAGATCATTTCAGTGACATACAGTATATGACGTACAAACATTAATACACGGTATTTATGTGTATAATTATATAATCATAGGTGCTATATATAACAGCTGTTTAAATGCGTAATACATAATACTTAATGCTGGATTTTTACATGAAATTAAGCACAGTTAACATTAGCTGCCGTCCAACTAAATAAGAGTAAAGTGATTGCACTTATAACAAGAGTTTTTAGTTTGCCATACATGTAATGCTAAAATGAGATTAATATTTATACACCAGAATTCAAGAGAATATTCATTATAATGCTATTGAAACAAAAATAATTGTTAATTAGTGCCAAAAAACTATATCCGGATAAAGGCATATTAACATATTTACATTACAATTCATACAATGAGAACATATTTACATTACAATTTACATAGAACATTTACTTTACAATTCACACATTGAGAAGGAAGATAAGAGACTGTTAAACACTATTGACATTTGTTTGCATAATGAGGAAATCTGCATTACATTGATTAAAGAATACATTGATAGCTGGTAATATGCGGATGCATGGTATGGTATGCATAAATCGAAGTACAATCTTTGGAATGCCTAATATATACAGATATATACTGTAGGTAAACAATGTGATATACCGGGATACTACTAAGTGAAACTTATTGCCGGTTACGACTTGTGCGCATATCATTCTATAGTGCATACTATTCATACTAGCACTAAGTCAAAAGATCCGCACCCCAGTTTGTGCGGTTTGGAACATTATGCTATTATATTGCATCTATAATTCGTTTAGGAATAACTGTGCATGTAGTATAACTTTGTGCTGATACCTTTTGTATCGAAGTTGTAAGTACCTTTGAAGAAGTACCTTTTGTATCGAAGTTATCTTGTTGTAATTGCTTACAACAAGATACTAACTTAGCACTCAAAAATATGAAAGTTTTTTTTCCCCAACAGCAGGCATTTGCCTAAGTAGCTAATACGGCATTGGCCACTAATAAGCCGAGAAGCGTTGGCCATTTTATTGTGGAGGCATCTAATAGGCGGCTAGCGCTACCTCCAATAAAACGACACACAATTTTACATCCATAGGTTCTCCGGCATTCGAACCCTGGTTCTTCGGTATTACAGTTAGGCTTCATTAACAACTATACCGTCTGAGTGGCAAGAATGAAAGTTTAGTACTCCCTTGCATTCGTAATTAAGTTTGCACAGGAAATTAATTTCAAACAGAGTTCATGAGTTTAGAATTATGTTATCAAAATTACAAGCATTTATGATTAAATATCATTCGCTTATAGAAAAGTTCCAAAACAAAATTTTATTTGACTGGAAATAAAGCATAACTACTAAAGCAAAGCTATAAAATACCTTTCAAATGACTCAACGCTTACAACAAATGTAAGATTTTCTTTCCTTCGTTACGTGTGCTTTTATATTTATGCAATTTTTTCTCTTGCTAGTTTATGGGAATCATGACGCATGCCGCATATTTATATTTATCGTAGTAAATCTAAGATACTTTATACAATTTAGGCTGCAAAATACTTTCAGAGCAAATTTATGTGAGTACAATAAAAACAAGAATTACTGCCATTCTGAAAATATGTGCAAAATGCTTTCTGAGTTTTTGAACCAGGGAGGTTTTAAAATAACTCTACACTTTATTCAATCTGATTTTGTGGGTACATATTACTTGAAGTTCTAGAAACCCAGATCGCTATCTTTTATGATACGGATTAAATTGGAAAACCATAAAATGCCATAAGAAAAGGACTCATTCTAATCGCCTCATAAGAGCCCATGAGACTCTTCAGAATTTAACCGAGTTTCGAATCAAAACTCTGAACGAACAGCTGGAGTACCATTTATCGTTATTGATTGGGTAGATACTCCATTTCCATAAATAGACGGTCATTTTTTTTTCTTTTTCGTCAGACTCATTTCAATTTTATAAGTCCTTCACGGCCCGGGAGAAAATTTTTTTCTTCAAAATCCTGGGATTATTATCGTAGATGTTTGGTATTCTTGTCTCAAAATAACTACTTTTGCTTCGTTTCATTTGATAGGGTCGCTTTTTAATCAGGATTGAGAAAACTTATAAATATTCAGCATTCTCACAGATAAAGTGGAATCATAGAGGAGAGAAAACAGTTACTTAGGAACTTCTAAAAGCCTAGTTTATTTGAACTCTACCTATTATATACAAATTGCGTTGCAAAAATACCTAAACACATTATTTAATTTATAGTTAAAATCTCCTGTCAGTGCAATAATATACGTGCTTTACTTATCAAGTACATAGATAAATGAAAGAAAATATATCATACTATTTGTTTGAACTTCTGAGATATAAGTTTAAGGAATGCTGAGATAATTGGCTAAGTATGAGTTTTCAAATACAAAGATACAAACCCACTTTAGAATGCAATTCATTTTAAACCTACGAACATGAAATTGTTTTCTTTCCTTAAAATTCCCTCCTTCTTCATGGTATGAATGTTTAGTATTACAGCCTAAAGTGAATTTCGGTAATACCAATTTTTCAACTTTGATTAATTTTCTAAACTTTTATAATGTATATAAAATATAAGATGACCCTCCAAATAAATCTTCGTAATTCTTTATAGGGATGCATGAGTAATTTAAATTAATCATATCATTTATGATAAAACACAACATACTTTTAATTGATTATCCTCTTATGTAACTTGTTTGCTTAGTCATTTAAGACAAAGCGCTCGAAGGCTATCTACCTGAAAAGAAGAATGATTTTGCGAGGTCTTTCTAAGGGAAACTGGCTCGTAAAATTTATCCACAGATAGTAGACCTCTCGTTGGAAACATGGCAGAAAACCTCTATCCTCATTTTAGGGAAAAAGCAATGTTTCTAAGATTTTTTCCTCTCGTGTAAACATTGACATTCTTGCTTTGCTATTTACGGGATACGTTTTGAACTCCTTGAGTGCGCTTTTGGTTGACTGTGTGTCATGTAGTATTTACAAAATAATAAATCAATAGACTGCAGTAACATCTTGCTAAAACTATAAAATAAACCAACATATAACCATAAATGTTACAACTCTCTTTTGCAAATGGATTGAGGTTCTTCGTCCATGCGGTGAAGCACGGCGGATATTAGCTTATTATGGAAAAACAATATTTACATTACACCCAGACAAAATTCTGAAAGAACTCTGCATCTAACCCGCTCACCGGGTTTTGAGCCCGGGCGTAGTTACTAATGTTTAAAGGTCTCTTAATACACCAGTGAATTTCTCAAAACCTAAGATACCGACCTGAATGAAGGAATTTTAAAAATTTATTAATTCAATAAAAACTGTTTCAAAGAGAATGCAAGATAAAATAATTGAATATAATTAAACAAATATTAATCAAAACTTGTATTATTTATAATTATATAATTATAAATAATACAAGTTTTGATGAATATTGAACAAAATTTAAAAAAAAAATCTTGCGTATCTTTAGATTACTTAGAGCATTACTTAGAGCGATTAACAGGTATAAAAAGAATACTCATACATCCTAGAGATCCGCCAAAATATCTTATGTTTCTACCTTTATTGTTCATCGTTAATTATTAAATTCAAACTAAATGAGGATATAATTTAACTCATTTTAAACTGAAGTTTTCTAATTTACTACATGAAACAAGAACTGCATGAAACAAACATTATAAGAAACATGAAAGAAAAACATAATTTTAATTTGCAATTAAGTGTCTTGTTATTACAACTGAGTTTGACCATAATTATAAAGAATTATATTTTCCAATAAAACAGTTTAAATATTTCTAGAAGTGTAGCTTAATAAAAGACAGCTTCCTGCTGCCTAAAATAACCCTCCTTTGAAAATCTGACTTTTGTTTCTTTTATCATGCATTTTTTTTTCGAAAAGCTCACAGTTATTTTCAGAGCTTCTGAAAGATTTACCTCCGAGAACCACGTTTTTTAGTGTAGCTTCTTGTCTGTCCGCTCAGTAACTATTATGAGTATACAGTGCAGAAACTACGTCCAGCAAACTTGTAAATCTATCATTACTGAAAAATGAATAAAAAGACGCTCTGAATTTTAGCACTTCAGGATACTCAAAATATTTTTGAAGATAATCTGCCACGTTGAAAACTAAAAGTGATGATGAAAAACTAAGATAACAAAGTAAAATAACAGAATTTATAAAAACTGATATATTAGTTATTCAATTTCGTTTCAAGTCTTGATTTCTTTTAAAAATCGTCGTTAGAAAGCTGATTATTATGACTGTTTTTAGAGTCACAATAAATCGAAATATTAGAGATAATATCGTTTTTAGAATACAAATATTTCGATTTTTTTTTACCTAAATTATGAAAAATCTTTAACATCCAACAGTATTGCAGTTTGCCATTACAGCTGAGTGAAGCAGAAAATAAATTTTAAGATTTCACGGAGAAACGAAATTACTATAAAAAATTGCAAAATCAGGAAATTAGTAAAATTTCAGATTTGTGAATCAGAGAAAAGCACTTTTTTCTTGCAAAACCAAAAGCAATAGTGTCGTTTAAAAATATTTTACTAGTTTTTTTAAAATGCATTTTATCACCGAACTATAGAAATTGCACTGGCCGTAAAATAGTGGACAATAGAATAGGATTTTTTAGATATGTTTGACACCCATATCCATTTTTCTCGGAAGTAGGTAAAACTGAGGTTTTCTCCGTAAAACAAAATAGCAAAATATATCTAATTACGCTTCTAATTCACATATGTCACAAAAAAAATTTCTCAGGTCATGGGCGTTAAGAGAATATATTAAAATTTTGACTTTCACTCCTCAAAAAATTTATACCAATTTTGATACTTTAACATGATTAGAAAAGAAAGCGAATCACATTAGAAACTGAAGGTATCTTCATTACCGAAATTAAGTTTGCCTCGTTTGTATCCTAACCTTCTTTAATTCATTTTCTATTGCATTTTAGCGCATGACTCTATTGACAAACACTTATCCGTCTCTGAGGATAGCTTTAATTCACAGAACGCTAATAGTTTTTCCAGCGTCTGTTCACTGCGACTAGCTGGAAAATATTGTCGTTATTTCTCTTGTGAGCAACTTAAATAAAATTTAGTTTTCATGAAGACTTTCAAGTCCTCAAGGAAACTAAATTTTTCCTTCCTAAGAACAGCCTTCGAAACGTTTGCCAAAACAATTAATCGTTGTAATGCGTAGTGAGTATGAGTAATGTAAACAAAATTTGATACGAATATGGGCGTACTAAACAATACTTTTTACGAATTACTGATTTAAAAGTATTCTAAATCAATACCTCAACAAAGTTTAATGTAATATTTTCTCGTATCTGAAACACATTATTCCATTAAGAGAGCTTCATCTTAATGTAACTCAATCAACTTTAGTGAATCATTTCTAAACCTAAAAGGAATCTAATATTTTTAGGCAGTAATTTGATGAAATTATTTATTGAACAAGAAACGAATTCAATAAATTAAAAAAAATTAACAGTAGTTCATATGCATAGTCTCTGTAAATTTTGTATAGTAACAAATGAATCTCAGAAAACGTTCTATAATGCACATTATCTTTGCAAGCATTTTTCATATGTGCATCTTATCTTAATGGGAATCCTTCATTTTTTCACTAAAAGAAATGAAATCGGCCTAGCAGGGCTTCATCGGTTCCGTAATTAAAAAAAGCAAAGGAATGGAGAATTAATTCTGAAAGCTTCTTTAGATTCAATGACTGACTAAAACTCCGGAAGTAATAGCTAAAAATATCCCAGTCCTTTATTGAATATGACATGGATGTCAAGATAGAACAACAAAGAATGCTACAGTCAAGAAAGTAGACGTAGGTCTGGGCTGTGCTCGAAGATGTTAGATGTCTTAGAGAGATATATTCAAGCGAAAAACGAAGGTGGAAACATTCATCAAAATAATTAATCGCATAGTCTTAAATCATGCTACCTTAAGGATAATGTCAGATGTGTCTCGCTGGTAATATGTAAAACGCATGAGAGCTGCTGAATGAAAATAAATAAGGGAAATTAATCCAAGGGGGAAGGAAAATCGCAGGTCAAATAATTATTTTTGAAAGAAGAATAGGATGTCAGCAATCGAGATAATTAAAACGTTTAGAGTTTTAACAGTTTTAAATAATGTGAACTCCAATAAAACTATATATTCATTCATCGGAAATAGTAGAGAAAGAACAGGAAGCAGAAAAACAGGAAAATTGTGTGAAGCCTTTGCCGAGATATGGATTTCGGGCATCCTGATTGCTAGCCGGATTTGCTTCCAATTACATCCAGTACGCAAGTACCAAGGAAAGAGAAAAATCCTTTACAAAGATATTTAATATTTTTATTTAAACGAATTATGAATATTGTGATTCGCCGTTATGTGCTTGTTCGTTTTCTACAGAAATTCATCCTGCGATGGCCAGAGCATAAACACTTCCTTTTGAATGCATTTATTAAGTGTTACTCTGTGGTATGTTTATGTTTACAGCAGAAACTGCGTAATGTGATCACAATTGTCTACGAATATTTTGACAAGCGAGTTTTAATAATTATTTGAATAACCGAATTATAACATTCAACGATGACATTTTCAAAGAATTTTAATTAGGAAAAGGCAAAAATTCGTTTGTGGACTGTTCACAATGCCGTTAAAGCAAAAGTTTGCTTATAAACTATTCATAACAGTTCTCAAAATTATTTGACTGATGTTGTATCCCTAATTTTAATATCCATAAAGCATCTCTCTTTGAAAGAGAACATGCCAGTGGAAAATTAAAAATTAGACACGTTCACTCACTTACACGCGCACACACATATATACCGAAAAAATAACTCCTGATAGATACTTTCATGGATTTCATTTTCAGAAGCAAGGGAAAGTGTGGGCAATTGAAAAAAAGCAATTGCATTGAAAAAAATTCCTTTTCTTCTAATAAAGAGGGACCTGTGTTTGATCACTCTCAAAATCAATAGAGTTATACAAAATCTATGCGAAACTAAATCTTCTATTTTTGCTTAGATGTACCAAATTGCGTGGTGATTTAATACTTTAATTAACGACATTTCTATATCATTTAGGAATTTTTAAATATTTATTCTGATCTTATTTGGTAAATTTACTTCAATTAAAATAAATTATTGCGGAATGCTTTGATTATAATTACTGAATCGTTGACAGTACAAATTTGTTAAGCTCCATGCCAGTTTTAAAAGAAAATCCATTGAAAAATAGATACGAGCGTCTCCCATTCTTCCTTCACTTTCATCAGCCTCTCGAAAAGTCTTTCCACTCCATAGCATTTAAAGTGACCCCATACCACAAAGACACTGCACACTAGTAACACTAACTACTTTCTCCAGGATTCAAACCTAGGGCCAGTACGAGCATTAGGGCAGCCGACTCCTTTACGGCCGCGAAAACAGGGAGGCTTTGCGAATTAATAATCAGCAAATGTAATATCATATGTCAAGTGAATAGGACATTGGTTCCAGGTGGAAATGACATAGTTAGCCTCCCAAGGATTGGAAGATTAAAATATTGCACTATGTCCTTAATCGAGCTTAAAGAACCTACGTCTGGATGTCTAGACGAAGCATGTGATATGTGAATGCTAAAACTATTAAGTTTTTAAAGACGGGATTATTTCTTTAATTTATCTCTAACATTTTGCTAAGCTAAGTTCTAGTTTTGTTATTTCCTTTCTAAAAAGTGCTTTTTATTTATTTTTTCGCATAATTTTCTAATATGTTTTTTCTCATGTATAAATCCGACCTTTGATTTCAATTTTATTTTGAATCCATCCTGTGATAGTTGTTTCGTTTTTACATTGTTATTAGGCTCTTGTATAGCATTAGAACCTGTAGCAAAAGTATTAGAATTCGGCAAAAGAAAGAATTATTTGAATATGAACATTCCGCCGAAGTTCCAACAAATCCGCAAACACAATTTCTCAAATAGTTCTTCTAGCCCTTCTCCAACAGGTAAACAGTTTCGCTTCAAAATCCAAAATTACCCGGATAAATATTGTAAATAAGTCGTTTTCTTGATATTAATTCGAAAATGTTCCTGAAACTACCTACCTACACTCTGTTTGTTTTAATACACTGCCTTAATTGCTTGAATATGCTTAACGATGCACGTGTATCTACTTAGCTCGTATTGATCTTTAACAGAAATAACTCAGGATTTAATACAAATAACAACTAAAAGTGCAACACGTAGACACTAGTTTGGCATAAAAGCTGAAACGATGACAGTAGAATTGGGAACATTAAGAGATCTCATCTGTTGGGAGAAAATGCAAGAAAAAGTGTTGCTTTTAACATTTTCGTACACTTTTTTACAAGACACTTATAATAAAGTAAGATATGGTTTACGATTTGTTTGTTCTTACAAATGCATCTAGAGTTAAATTATCATAGGCTGAAAAAGTTCAGAGTTGTGTCTTAACTATAAAAATATATTTTTAAAAAAAATTAATGTGTTTATTTTTGAGGAAGCACCAACTGTACTGATTGCCTAAAGGACCAGAATGCTGGAGCAGGTCCTAGAACGAGTTTTAACTTTTATAAAAGGCGCCAAAAATAAATATATCGTAAGATAACATGAATATGAAAAACCAATGAATAACATAATCAATGGATGACAAAAGTGTGAGTAATAGATAATATATGATTATGGAAATATTTAATACAAAGAATGTCTCTCCAAGGCAGTAATCAAAAGTTGAAAATTGTCAAAATTGAAAATCAACTGAATAATATGCCAGGGATGACAAATTTACACCATTACGGGAATAAAATTGATACTAAGAGAGACATTTAAGCATAAGTGAGTGAAATACGAGAATCAAAGTAAACGAATTGGGTTTTAATATACCTTTCAGGTAAATAAAATTGAAATCCAGAGATGTGCTTCAAGAATATTTAATTTAGAATTTTGAGATTAATTTAAGTGCTTAGGATGATTAAACGTTTAATGCACGGGGAACAGAAACATGCATTATGGTAAGCTAAGCACATGTGACAGAGCTAACTTGAGTAGTTGCATATGCAAACTCTCGACTGAATGATAAATATCATTTCTTAGAATTGCAGATTATAGTTTGAAATATACATGATTATAGTATAAATATTTATTCAAGTCACAAGAGATTCACCGAATTATTATGAGTCATATTTATGACTTGGTGTTTACAAGATCAATCGATCCTTACATAAAATTATTAAATTCACTACTTTAGTCATCTCAAATACATATTCTAATTTTTTGCATATATCAAAACTTGTTAGGAGTATATGAAAATTCGTTTCGTAGCAATGATTTTAATCAGCTATGTAGCAACAGAACTATTAAATCCCTGATGAAATAAATGCACTATATCTTCAAATAATAGTCCATATAATGGCTTTGGAAGATATCAAAACCAAACTTTACGGGGTATGTACGCAATAATTAATACTTCTTTTCACATTTCCTTTAAATACTATAAAGTTGATTTCAAAAACAAAATGATGCTAAGAAAGCCTTATGGAAAACAAGTTTGTATTTGAGACACAAATATTGAAAAGTTCCATTTTAAAATTGAAAAAGTAAGAATTAAATTCGCAGTACGAAGCTTAACATTGATACGGTGAAGTGATTTATCTTACCCGATTTACACATGACCGATGACAGGTCTTATTTAATTAGAACTGAAGTATTTAGCTACATTTTGCATGTGTATCAACAGAAGTTTTTTCGTCCGGTATACCTAGGTGATAACTTCGGTAGAAGTTGCAGGGTTCATCTCTTTTGAGAGGGCACATGAATCAGGTTGACATTTTATTTTGCTTTCGGTATGCGCTGGCAGTGGAAAGATGTACCTTATAGTTCCTCATGACAGTTGTATGTTCCTTCTCACTAGCTTATCTTATTTTTATTGCTTTTATTTCATCTAACATTTCTAACTAGGAAACCTATTTATATAAAAGCACTTCAAAGTGCACCTAAACTAATTTAATAACCCGAATTTCTCTTTCACGCAAATCGTTTTTGCTTTGTTGGCATTTTAGGTCAAATATTCACATTACTTGAAATTAAACTGAAAACTGAAAATGATAATTTAAGTTTAAACAATTTTGATTTTAGATTAATTTTTATTTTAGGTATTAGAGTCAATTTTTAATGCTGTTTAAGTTTATGATTTAAAACAAAGTGTTGTATTTAAAACATATTTGTTGACAATACAGTTTGTGAACATTTAAACCTTCCAAATTGTTTCTATGGATTTAATGATGAAACTTTATGTGTGAAATTTTGACAAACTGAAAGCATTCCTTCCAAACGCCTTTACAACGGATGGACATTCCTTCCAAAACATCTACGAAGGATGGGGATTCCTATCAAAATCCTCTAAGAAGGTTGAATATTCCTTCCAAAAACCACTACAAAGAATGGTCTAAGGTTCTCTTTTCTACTGCAAGAGACTAGAATGTAAATTAACGACCTAAAAGACTTCTTATGGTAAACAGCCAATAAAAATTCCAAAAATTTATAAGGTATTTTCTCTCAATTTTTCGCATGGCTTCGTGGTGCAATTGGAAGCATACTCGACACGTAAACGATAGGTCCAGGTTTCGAGTTCGGGCGAGGGCATAGCACATTTTTCATGCTTCCTGCTTCAAAAAATCCTAACGCTTCCACAAATTGATGAGTTTAAAAAGTAAACAATGACAAGAAACGAATGTAATTGGGAAGAGTATTGCACACATTAGCACGTTTTTTGGGTAGTATTTTGTTGAGTAATTTACGAAGTAAAGAAACGCCAGTAATAAATGAAATCAAATATGATTTATTAAATTACGAGAGGAATTTGCAAGACAAAATAAAAGAATAAACATGCTGGTGTTGGTTGCAAAAGAAAAATAAAAAAATCTTAAGACATAAAACATAAAGAAAAAACTAATTCCTGAATAAGGAAAAGCGCCTAGCTACTGTGTAGAGACATTAGGTTATTTAGTAGCAGGAGACATGAAAAATATGCAATTCCTTCGCCGGGAATCGAACCACGGGCCTCTGAAATACCGGCTCAGTGTGCTGACCATTACACCACGAAGGCACGCTAAGAATGTGGGAGATATACCTTATAACTGTTCTTAAATATTAGCTCTTAAATTTCAAAGCAATATCAAAGTTGTCAAAATAAAATCAAAGTGCATGAAATAGGAGCAAAATTAGTAAATGCTCGTTAATATTTTTAAATGAAATGAACAAAATTAATAAAAGCTCGTTAATATTTTAAAATGAGGATCGTAACTGCAGCTTTGATAAGGGGTATTAAGAATATGCCAAGGAAACTATATAGATAATGAAATCACCAGTTCTATAACCTTTCAAGAAAGAGCCTAGGGGAATACTTTTCATCATTTTTAAAAAGATATTTAAAGTACACCTGCAGATAAAGTTCTAAAATTCATTTCCTAAGTAACATCTAATTTGCAAGAAGACGTGGATTCTCCAAGCGATCTGAGCGCATAAAGCCAAATGCTCAAATTTTCGCTTAAGGTGTAGCAACATAAAATATGCATATGAATTCGGTGCAGTATTCGACTGTCTTTGTAATGTGAAACATCCATTTAAACAACGAGAACCTCCAGAATGACCCACACTGTTTCACTCCTAATTGTGATCATGGAAATTTTGTACACAATTGCAACTACTTCACCCATTAGACTACAACAGCTGAAATCGACAAATGCTATAACATTTACTGAATACAAGGAGAAAGTTTTAATGATTCATATTTTCAATCTATGCACTTAGTTCTGTGCCAAGTAAATATGAAGAAGACTTTTTACATACAGGGTGATCAAAAAGTCAGTATAAATTTGAAAACTTAATAAATCACGGAATAATGTAGATAGAGAGGTAAAAATTGACACACATACTTAGAATGACATGGGGTTTTATTAGAACCAAAAAAAGTTTAAAAAATGTCCGACAGATGGCGCTGGACAGCAAAACGTCAGTGACTGCGCATGAAAATCGTGTATAAAAGGAGCTGTAATGAGAGATAGACTCAGGTGCACCAGCAGTCGCAGCATGTTGACGTTACCTGAAAAGGCGTTTTTAGTGCAGCTGTATTAGTGTATTTAGTGAAGCTGTTGCGGTGTGGGCGTTTCAAAAGATGGCGGAAGATGACGATTGGTTGAGTAACCTGTTGTGGACTGATGAAGCTCATTTCACGCTCCAAGGGTCTGTCAATGCCCACAACTGCAGAATTTGGGCTACCGAAAATCCTAGAACTCTCGTGGAAACTCCATTGCACGACGAGGAAAGTCACGGTATGGGTTGGATTTACCACATCTACTGTTGTCGGGCCTTTTTTCTTCGAGGAAATGCGTGATTCTGGTTTTGTAACTGCTACCGTGACGGGTGAGAGGTACGCCGATATGTTACAGAATCGTATCGTCCCAGCCTGGCTGATAAACACCTGCTGGAACGTACGATTTTTATGCAGGATGGCGCTCCACCCCATATTGCTAGACGCGTGAAAGATCTCTTGCGAACATCGTTTGGTGATGATCGTGTGCTCAGCCGCCACTTTCGTCACGCTTGGCCTCCCAGGTCCCCAGATCTCAGTCCGTGCGATTATTGGCTTTGGGGTTACCTGAAGTCGCAAGTGTATCGTGATCGACCGACATCTCAAGGGATGCTGAAAGACAACATCCGACGCCAATGCCTCACCATAACTCCGGACATGCTTTGCAGTGCTGTTCGCAACATTAATCCTCGACTACAGCTATTGTTGAGGAATGATGTTGAACATATTGAGCATTTCCTGTAAAGAACATCATCTTTGCTTTGTCTTAATTTGTAATGCTAATTATTGCTTTTCTGATTAGATTATTGCTTTTCTAATTATTGCTTTTCTAATAAAACCCCATGTCATTCTAAGTATGTGTGTCAATTTTTACCTCTCTATTTACATTATTCCGTGATTTATTAAGTTTTCAAATTTAAACTGACTTTTTGATCACCCGGTATAAAGCGTTCATTATTCAACGCTTTTTTCTATAATTCTTTCCGTTAGAATTGAAGCATGTTACTTAAATTTACGAAAGATATAAATACAATTAATTTTAAAGCGAACATATTAAACAAAATTTTGTTTCCATGAATAAAATAATGATGTACTGTACGAATAGTGAGTAAAGGTTTGAGAATAAGAAGATTAGTTGAAAATGTGCAAAACGAAAATTGCGTAAGAGTGATGTGTTTTAATATTTTTACTCAAATACTATAAGGAATGTTTTTGAAGCTTACAAATCAGATATTTTCATTGAAGAGAAAGTTTTGTTTCTATGGTAGTGAGTATAGTGAAGGATAAACTAAAAAGCAGCGGTTAAGAAACTTAAATAACAATTAGCAATAGTTGATCTTCTGATGGCGAAAAGATATACATGAAAACATTTAGATTTATTTACCCAGTTACTGTATAAAATATGATTAGCATTCTTTTCTTAGTGTTACTCACATATGCATTTTTTTATTTTTAGAACAGGATCCGTAGGTACTAGATTTTAAGTACTAGATTTATTAGTGAATAAGAAATCGTAAAATATTAGATATTTCCAATATAGGAAAGGGTTCATTTAAAATTACGCATCAGTGTGTTGTTGAGGAAAATGTTTCAAATTATAGAAGTTCTAAATAAGATCATGTTTGGGAAAATTGTTAAATTGTTTTCAGGTTCAGAGTTAGGCAACAGTCTATCAATCTAGAATGTAACAGATATATTAAACAGTGGATATGTCAAGTAGCTTAGTCTTTCAAAAACCATGCTGTGACGGAGTACGCAAATGATTTAATTCTCAGTGTCAGAGCTTTATTAGAAAACCATTGATATAGATCATTCATCTTCTAAACAACTAAAATTTCCCGGAGACTTTGATAATGATTTTCGATACAAACTAAGAAATTTATAATTTAATCTAGTGGTTGCCAAGGTTATTTATCTTTTGTTTTTATCAATTAATTTTATCGTTCGAAATGCTTGGGCACCCACATTCCCCGGCATACTGGATTACATTTACAGAATTCTTGCAACATGTAGTTAGATGTCACATGTTTTCTAATATAATTAGGAAATTATATTTTCAGTGCAGTTAAAAAAATAAGAAATGAAACTGGTGAAAACTGAACTTTGAAGTAGGTCACGGCAGCAGAAATCATCCACATACCAACTTGCCATCATTGAATCTCTTATGCGAATTAGAAATGACTGGCTGTTGATGCTGATCTCACACCAAAGTATAAAGCCATGTTGACGAGAAATATTGCCTTAAAGAATGGCATGAGATTTCTATCTGTCTCTACGTCTTCTTCATATCTGAATTCAATTTCTGTCATTAAAGATGCAAAAACTAAATTCATAAATAAATACTACCTTGAGACATTAATTATCCCAAGTTGTTTGACCGTGACATTTGCTGCAATGGTTTATGCCAGTAGAATTACGTAAATGCACGCTTCACAAAGAACACTTTGACTGCAAGCCACTTTTGACCATGCTTTAGTAAATAATTGTCGTTGACATTGGAACATTCATAGTTCCTTGCACACTCAGTATAAATGTTGATGGTAGTCCCCATTGCCTGCCTTCAAATACCAGGACTCTGGCGTTCATCTAATTGGACTTATACCCTTATAAAGGTTCACATACTCTTTTCCATTAGTCATCTACTAATTTTGAGAACATCTAATGGTGTATGTCAGCTGTGATATACGATAGGATCAACTAAAAGTGCATTTGATTAAATAAAACAGCTTAAACTAACTTGAATCTTAGAATTTGTGTAGATCGTGGAAGTGTATATTTCTTGCAGGTTGCATTATGATATTGAAAAATTTTGTGGTGCTCCATTTCCTCTGTGAAGTACTGTGCCGCGATACTGCTGTTTCAATTGAAGCATCCTACAGAGGCTTCGTGCTATCTTTCCAGAATAGTTTTATATACTTATTATTTAGGATCTTTCGTACCCTGAGACAGACCTGTTATGTAATAGTTTTTACTCAAAAATATCTCTGTCATTTTTGGAAGTTTATATAATAATGCGTTTGATTTTACAAAGAAATTTTTGATTTTTATAAACTCTCTTCATATATGGAGTTCATTCGTAGTTAATGGATTCCTATGATGTTGTGTTAATGGTAGAAGAGGCTTTGTGTAGAATGACAAAAGAGGTAGTTCTCTGGTGGGACTCTTTTGCTGTAAACACGTGCCTGTGGATGAGATATGTTTGCTATAGTAATAGGTGGAGAAAGACACGTAACTATATAAGAATTGATTTAAATGGGGGTTAATAAGCATATTTTCTCTCTTATTATGTGATCATGGACATCTGAATTAAATTATAATCGCTTGATAATACTTGTAATTTTAATATATTATTCTAAAAATCAATTAAACATTTATACGGCTGATAGCAACGCCTACAGTTTGGTGGCCTTCTAGAGCATTTAACTGCCCAGTTCTTACTAAACGATGTACAATTAATTGTTCTTATCACTGATTTTACATTTGAATACTTAGAATTTAATGAACTTAAAATCAAAAGTTACTGTCTTTTCGAATTCACCTCACAAAAACCTTTCAAACAGAATAATTTGCTCTTATTTGGATATCATCAGGAAAATACACTTTGCAATTACTGAAAGCATTTAAAAATGTCTGGTGTATTTTAAAGGAAATATACCTTTCTGAGTTTCTATGACAGTTTTGTTTGTGAAAGTATGTTACATGATACATTTGATTCTATTATGAGATGAAACAAAATGCTTTCAAATTTACAGTTCATACATGCGGTCAAAATAATTTCTGCAATAAATGCACCAGTTTTAATTTATCCCATTTCATCAGAATAATGACTATTTATTTTAAAATTAATGTTTGTTATAAATTTACTGTACCGTTGTTTTCCTAAGAAAATTTAGCATTCTCTATTCTTGCACTCCTTGTCATTTTTTATGTGACAAATAACTACATTGATTAGTCTTCTACACTACATCAAGTCACAAGCAAGTTTAGACATGCAACTACGCTGAGAAGTAAACACAACTTACTCATTATCTATTACGTCTCACGAGTATATCAAACGCACGAAGATTATTACCACTTTTTTTAAATTTGAAAGCTTTTTCCGACATACTTGTATGCATAGTAGTATTTATCTGTAATCACTAGTTTTGCATGCGTCTATACCTATGTTTCTATTTATGAAATCAAAAATGTAAATTTCACGTTTACTCCTCATAGACGGGAGCTCAAAAGACAAAAATCCAAAATGGAGATAAGTTATATTGAAATCAATGGTTCTATATTTTCATCTGTGTAGAAATAAACGATATTCTTAACACTAGAAAATTCTTAATGCTAGAAAAGTTCAAGGAAAAGTTCACATTCTAAAAATTCCTTGGTAACTCAAGAGGAATGGAATGTTTATGTGTTACAAAGCAATCCGTATTTATTATAAAACAAAGATACGGCACGTGTATTGCCACTAAAGGGCATTTCAATTACTTTTGGAGAATACAAAATCTGTACGGAAAACCTCAATTACAACCTTTATGTTTTATGTCATGTTTATGTAAATTAAACAATGAATAATCGAAATTAAAAGCATTCAAAACAGTCGATTAACTTATTTATTGAACATATTTTTAATCAGTTAAATGGCTGATTAAAATGTAAATCTTTACTCTGGCAAAATTTTGTCTTTCGTCTAAAATCTTCACTCTGAACGGAATCTCAATTTCAATTTCAAAGTAAAGGTTTAGACTTTCACGTGCGTTGCCTCTTTTACAGGGAGTTTCCTAAACTAGAATGATGTTTAAGGGAAGTTTACGTGAAAAGTATTGTACTGAGCGCAAAAATGTGTGTTTCTAAGTTAGTTGAAAGGTTTAGATCTGGTACGGGCACGAAACATCGCGACTAAAATGCTGCTGGAGGAAACGTCGCTGCTAAATCATCGCACTCACAAAGGGGCATTTCCTGCTCGTCATCACCGATTTCGCTCAAATTTATAGGGCATGCAAGGCTTGGCTAGAAATGAAAGTACCCGAAGTGGGAACTCTAGATGGCCAAGCTTTTAGAAAATAAAAATTGTGACGCTGCTCTCGCACCGTATAAGTCATTTACGTTAGGGCGTTTATCAAGCAACGGTTTGCGCGGCGTTAAGAGCTCGGAGTCGTAATGCGAAGATCGTGGGTTTGACTCCCCGTGTGGCAACGTTTTTGTCTTTTTCTCAATTTCTATATTATTCTTTTTCCAACTAAGCAAAGAGGTGAATATTTTATTTTATTTATTTATTTATACTCAAAAGGCACAGAAAAGGTAAAACTTTGGATCTTTTCAACAAATGATTGTAATTAATGAGCATACGAAAAGACTGTACATGGAAATTCAAAACTTTATTTGACGACATTCGATGATTATATGTGTCGGGATGATATTTATCGTAGAAAAAGGGGAAACAATATCTATTTCTGCATCTAGCACACGTTATAAAGCCGCATTTTTACAATAACATCGTTGTTTCAACGTCTCCATAGAAAAATATACTTGATTGACATTCATAAAGCATTCTCTCTCATCGCAAAGTTTAGAAGCGAACCACACGTAACGTAACATGTTACAAGTTACAAGAACATGAATACTGAACATGAATTATGAATATTGGGGCGGATAATTGATGGTGAACAATCGAATGTATTGTCATACAGTCTTCTCCGGAAGCTATTTCTTTTTTTGCTGAATGAGATAAGAACAATTTTCTATTTTTTTAATAAAATTTTTCACCTGAAGATAAAAATATACATCGCAGGGTTGCACCAGTGGGATACATTTAGGGGGAATTACTTTGATGCTACATGTTGGCAATCCTTCTTCACCTTGGAAGAGTTCTTCGTATAATTGCGGATTTGTTTGTCCTCCCGACGAGTCCACCAGCAAAAGAAATTTGTTCACTTCTACAATTTAAGACAAGTTAAGTCTCTTAACGTACGTACAAGAGAACAAATATCATCCCGACACATGTAATCATCGAATTTCGACAAACAAAGTTTTGAATTTTAATGGACAAAGTCTTTTGGTATGCTCTTTAATTACAATCCCTTGTTGAAAAGTCCCAAATGTTTACCTTTTCTATGCCTTTTGAGTATAAATAAATAAACAAAATAAAATATTCACCACTTTGCTTACTTGGAAAAAGAATAGTATAAAAATTGAGGAAAAGAAAAAAAAGTCTCCACACGTGCAGTCGAGCCCACGATCATCTCATTACTACTGCGAGCTCTTACCGCCGCGCCAACCGCGGCTTGGCAATTGCCCTAACGTAAATGGCTTATACGGTGCAAGAGCAGCGTCAAAATTTTTATTTTCTAAACGCTTGGCCATCTGGAGTTCCCACTTCAGGTACTTTCATTTCTAGCCAAGCCTTGCATGCCCTATAAATTTGAGCGAAATCGGCGATGACGAGTAGGGAATGCCCCCTTGTCAGAAATGTTCTTTGGTCAAAATGTCGCGCATATAAAAGGTTGCTTCTTGCTTCGCCAAACTAATTTACGTATAAAGAAATAAAGTTTGTCATTTTGGCAGCTAGACATTCGAATAATAAAGACTCTTGCGCATGGCATAAGAAAAAGTTTACAAATTATTTATTAATAAATTTTTACTTATTTTCGTGCATTTATAATTCAACTTATTATTATTATCATTCTGCTTTTTTTCCAACTGCTTAAAGCATTTTTTCTTCTGGGTTAAGCTATAAAGGCTTTAGTTTTTTAAAATTTAATTTTTGATGTTTAGAAATGCTGTATTCGAAAATGTATATATAATAGAACATTTTTGTCTTCTACGTAATCTGGATGATTTTGGTCTTCTTATAGATGTGGGCGCCTTAGAGAGACGATAGCCATTGCTATCATTTTCTTAGAAATACTTAGATTTCTTAGAAGTGGTAGTTTTAATGAGGTGATAATCAAGAGAGGGTTCACTTTATGTATAAAACCTTCTCAAATAAATAAACGTTACAAATTATTTCTTGCAGAAAGAACACAAATAGATTAAGTATTTAAAAAATTATTAACATTATTACAAGCAATTAATTTTTTTTTAAGACATGAAAGCCTTTAAAAAATAGGACATTTGGGTAGTTAATAGAACACTCTAAGTTGTTTAAACCGTCTGTGCTAGTATAAATGCTTATGGAAGAAGACGACATCTTAACAGAAAATAATTTAATAGTAGTATGAAAAAAGATATGTATAGCTTACATTTGATTTTAAATATTGATTTAATTAATTTCCATCAAAATTATTTTTTATACTTTGTACTTCTAAAATGCATTATTATTTCCAATTTGCAGTTATATGAATACGAAAAAAATAACATGTTCCCTTGCATGTTGATTCGGAGAAGAATATATTTTGGTGAATACTTTATTTTAAGTTTATTCATTTGAAAATCAATTAAAATCATTTGTTTACAATAAAATTTCATGTGGCCTTTTGGATTTATCTAGATATATTTCAGAAACGCAGGTTCGTTGAAAATCCTTCTAGATGCTCTTTGAAAGCAATCGTAAGCATTTTGAACTTTTCTTTTAAATAATCTCTAATTTTTAGTTTTACTTCCAGATTTAAATTTCTAATATATAAACTTTTTTATGTTATGCAAATTATGACTCTTTTTAGATTAAATTCGGATTTCCTCTTATATACATAAGGAAATGTTAAGGAACTTTAAAATTAAGAGTCGTCCATAATTAATTAAATAATAAAGATAAACTAACTAATTAAATCGTTAACTATCATACTTTTGTTTAAATTTATTTTAGTAAAATATGTAAATTAATTTTTTAATTTTAAAAATTTGTTTAGATTTAATTTTAATTTTTAACCTTTCCTTTTATTAACCTTTTTTATTTTTCCTCTTTAAAGTTTAGATGCTTTATTTCAATAATTAAATTTATTTTTCCCATCACTCCGATCCACCTTTTTCAATTTTGCAGGCTACCTCTTTACAACTCAACTCAATTCTCGAATTTTTGCTTCCATTTCTTCATACATTCTTTCCAGTCAAATGTGTTATGCATAATAAATTCAAGGAAAATCTTTATCACAAGCATTTAATTTTCTTTTTCCCTTTCCATTCAGTTTATTATTTAAAGAATTATTTTTTTATTTAATTTATTCTTTCCTTAATTTTAGGCCATTTGTCTTTGAAAATATTTCCCATTCTGGGGTATAGCCTTCGATTCTCAACATAAGTAATTTAGTTCTCTTTCTTTTCCTTGGGTTTTGACTTTGTGAATTTGTTCTACTGTTTTGAAGCAGTTTCTATCAGTTTTACTCTTTCTTGGCCTCTAGATAATTTAAAAAATACTAATTTAGCTTATTGCATTTAATTTGATCAATGCCCTTTCGTGGATTTTGAGTTCTTGTAACACTTGATTAGTCATTAATGTCTCGAAAAAATTATTGTTGCCATTCATTACAATTTTTTTTATTAAATGAATTCTTTTCCTAATTTTAAGCCTTTAACTTGTTTAAATATTTCACAATTTAGGATATCAACCTACCATTCCCAAAAAAGGTTCTTATTTCTTTAGTTTTGATTTTACGAATTTGATTGTTTTTGATTTGTTACAGAGTTTCGGCATGATATTCATTTGCTTGTTGCTTTCAATCTGGCCGTTCTTTTATTTAATTTCGAAAATTCTTGTATCGCACAGTATTTTTTATTTTCGGTAACGTAAAAGCAGATTAAATCATGATGATTAAGCAAAAGAATTTCTTTCCCAATAAATTTTGAGAATACAGTTTAGGAAAGATTGAAACGGGAAGATAAAAGACTAAAAAAATTCTTTTTAAAAATTTTTCCACTTCTTTTTTGTGACACATTTTGTCGGAATTATTTAAAAAATAATGTTCGTGAACTATTTTTATTAATTTAATTTATTTGGCATTACTTTCTATTTACAATCGTTCCAATATAATTCAGAAACGTGTTTCCTGGGGGAAATTTATCGGCATCTCCTTAAAAAGGAACAAATAATTCCCAACTATTTATTTGATTGTATTTTTTATTAGATTGTTTTTTATTACGTAATTTTACTGAATAATTTTTTTATTCCAATCTTGTGCATTTTCTCCTTAATAGATTGTTAGAAACTAAAAGTTTCATTTAATTATTTAATTATTAAAATTAATTATTTAATTATTATATGTTTATTATAATATACATATATATATACATATATATATATATACATATTGTTGGGAATTTTCATTATTTGCATCTGCGCAAGGGTGAAGAGCTGAAGCGTTCACGCTACGTAATCCCGCGCTAGAAGCCGAGAAATGTGTGAAGACTGTGTGTCATCGTGGTTATCGAAGTGGCCAGAAGCCGGGATTCGCTCCAGCTTGGTGCGGCGATCTGATGCATAGAACCTTATCATAACATATAGCTATTGAAGAATAGATTTCTATTCCTAATCTATTGTTTTGTAAAGCCGAAGAAAAGCATCTATTAAAATTTATGTTTCACTTGCATCATGTGGGCTTCTTTGGAAGTCAACTACGTTTTACACTACGTATTACTCTTTACAACACCAGATCCAAATACTATGTACATATGTATAAATCAAATATTTTTTTTAAAATCAAGTAACATTTATAAAATGATTTAAATTATTGTTTCAAGAAATAAAAGAAATCCAAAACATTTCACAATCCACCAAAAATTCTCTTGAGACCTGCACTTTCAGAATTATTGATTTATGTAAAAGGAAAATTTGGCAGAACTGTATTTAAACTACGCAATGCTGCTCTCACATGTCATTTGGGAATTAAAACTTTATGGCCACATTTCCATTCCCCCCCTAAATAATTTGTTCCTGTAAGTAGGGCCGGGATAAGAGTGAAGCAAGTGAATTGGAAATTCTTTTTACAAAAAGATAATATGAATGCAAACTTTCAAATTTGAAACACGTCAAGATGCATTAAAAATGCAATTGTCAAAATATTAAAATTTAAACATTACTTATAATAATTTAAAAGCATTACATTCCTAGAACTGCTTTTTTCTCTATGTTATTCTGAATGTCCGCTTGTCTGATTTTCGTTAGTATTATCTTCTTTGGTACTGGTTTTCTTGGTGAGGATCACGTATCTCAAGTTCGACTCAGCATAGTGTCAATACAATAAAACTAAATTATATAAATTATATAAATAGAAATTAATTGATTTATCTTTTTGGCGTATTATATCTTTGATAAATGTTTTTCAAGTAGTTTAGCTGAATTATGAGATAAATTAATTATATTAATTTATTTTCAAAAAGGCGGAAATTTCATATTACTGTACATATTGTTTCTAAAATTACCGGAACTGAAATACTGAAGTTGATTTACCCTTAATGAAATGAGCTGCATGCACTAAAATTTCCTAGAAATCACCATCTTGCCGATATTAGTAATTCTCTGTTATCTCTCTTTAATTTGAAATATAGCTTTTACTGTAATAGGCATTCGAAAGCCCACTAACCGAGTATAGAAGGCGAAGTAATTGTTTACGCCAGCAATTGCAGCAGACGTAACGTATAAATAATGAATTGTTTAAGATAACGAAATTTTAAATTTATGTGAAATATTAAATACAGATCTTTCTGGCAAATTCTAATATAACTGAATACTGATATAAAAGAACATGTTTTAAAATGTTTACTTTCGTTACATTCATTCTAAGGAAACTTATATAAAAAATATTAAAAACAAATCTGATTCTTTCCCAATAAATTTTGAGAATACAGTTTAGGAAATATTGAAACGTGAAGAAAGGGAAACAATTGAATGCGATGAAATTGTTATTTTTTAAAAAACTGAAATTAAAACATTAAAATCAATTAGACCAGGGTGCAACCGTGATTACTGCCCCGAAGAAAAATTAGTCCCTGTAAACTTTGAAATTGTTGACGCGAGGTGAAAGTAAAGAAAAAGTATGAAGCATCATTTAATTTTAAAACTGCACTTATATTATAAAGATACGATGAGAATGATAAACTATAAATTATTATGAGACAGCCTCATTTAAATCAGAATTAATAGCATATAAAGTGCTGCTCAAGATCAAATAAACATTTCTTGCAATAAAACTTCATTTCACTGATAAAGGTGCTCGAATATTAAAGACTAACTCTTTGATTAATCACTTACAAAATAGCAGTTTGGTCTATATGCTTTAGAAGGGATACTTTCCTGAAGAATATTTTAAGTGAAGGATATAGTAATCAATTAACGCATGGAACCAACTTACAGGCCATGTTGAGTTACCCCATATTGTTGTTATTGTGACTAAACTCATCTGTTTGATATCAGACAAAGCCCAAGAGATTCACCATGGCAAGGAGGTAAGATTGCGCCTGTAGTTGGCAAGAGGCTTGGGCACCATACGGCAGACAGTACGATTTTGCTCAGTTCTGCCCCCCTATTTTGAAGGAGAGCACCCCCGGGGGAAACGAGTCCCACTGTCCTCCACTCCTCCTCCTCTACCCTAACCTCACGAAAGACCTTTTGGCTAGCCGCATATTTAAAGTGCCCCCATACCGCGCAGACACTATAAATTTACAAACATCCTTGTCTTTTTCAGGATTTGAAGCCAGGCCCTTCCGTACTGCAGTCAGAGCCATTAACCACTATCCCAGTTGGGCGGCGAGTCAACCCGTTCTCCATGAATCGTACGACGATAACCTTCGAGTGTTAGCCACTCACCCATTTATAGACAGGAACATTAACAGAAAATCCAGAAGCATAGAATTTATTATTTAATATTTGCTGAGAAGAATTTTCGCTTTTAGAAATATCGCTTAAAACGGACGCATCAAGTTTTGCTTAACATATTGAAAGGGGTTATTTATTCTTAAATTCTAAAAGTGAATAAGAAAGAAAGGAAGAATCTATAAACTTCTTTACTTTTAACAACATTCGAACCTGAAATGGAAACACAGAGGTTAATTTAGAGAAACTCGAGTTTCAAAATGAAAATCATGTTCAGTTTAGCATCAGTGTTACGATCAGCTTACGTCAGTGTTAAGACTGACCTAGAATTATTAGTGTAAATTAAGAGTTGTAGAGATTTTTAGACATTAATAAATTGTGGCAGCAAACTGTTGCAAGTCGTACGTAACGAACTCATAAATTATATTAAAATCTGGAATATCTTCAGGTATAGGACAACATGTGTCATTTTGCACAGAAAGATCTCTATGTCAGAGTACATATTAACCACTGTTAAATTAAATTGGTTGTTGAAACAAACGTTGATAAGGAATCATATCTAGAAATGACTGATGTACAATCGTGCTATTAAAGACACGGCATCAAATGATTGCTCATTACGGTATAATGAAAATAGCAACATTTTGAAGCAAATCAGTTAAAAAGTTTTATGTATGTCAATTGCGTCGCATTTAATACTGCAAGAAACATAAAAAAGTAAATAGAAGCCTTGTAATTAAAAATTATAAATGTCTATAAAGCCTCTCGCTTAGAGGGATTATGGTTTCCTTCACAGTAGATGAGAGAATATTTTCCTGAAAGTATTACTAAGAAATGCAAGTGTTTAGCTTTAGAGATAAATGTATCAACAGAATTTGAAAGGGAGCGAAAAAAGAGATTAATGTATTAGATTACCAAGAATCATTTCAAAAGAAAACTATTTTTTCAGAAAAATATTTGTTCAATGTAGAAAATGAAGAATTATTAGAGGTTTTAATCTTTCAATTGAATGGAGATATGAAAAATTAAACAAATTATCTTTCGATTTTCAGTTTCTAAGTGGTGAAAGATTAATGCCATTAAGTTTAGATAATTTAAAGGCAGCAGCTTAACTCTTAAATATTCGAATGATATAAATGCTGTAGGAAACCAATCAAAAATATTTAATTTTAAAAATATCGCTCTTTTAATAATTTTAGTAACTAAAGCAACTACGGGCTTAGATTATTTAAAAGCATTAAAAAATTTAGTTTAATTTAAGCATATCAGAATGTGGAAATAACGTTAAGTTTTTTACCTTGTCAGTTACAGTTACTAGTGGTCTGAGAAGCGTTGAGAAATTTAAAATAATAAAAATGTTTCCATTGTCAAGTAAAACTTTCAAACTTGGCCATTCACTCCATAGAATATTAATTAAATGATCAACTAGATTTTACACACATTGCTTCGTTAAAGGTACGAAAAATTAAGTTATTAAAAATTACTGCAATACTTTAGAATATTATTTACATAACTATTTATGTTATTTTGATGTTATTTGTCATTCATCAGAAAAATGTTTATAGTACTTTTTTTAAAACTATAAATCGTTATAGGAAACGTTTTTCTAAATGCATAAATCTATGATTTAAACTTATTATTTTAGTTTTATTATTTGATATATAATAACGAATGAATTACGAAAATAAAAGTATATGGATACACTCATCCATACTTAAAAATCTTTAAAATTCTAACTTTAATTTTCAATAGTCGTCTAAGTACTAACTTTAATTTGCAATAGCGTTCAAGTCTACTAAGTTAATTTGGCTATTTCATTAATTTACGAATCTAATGACACAATATTACATGGAAAATTAGCATTCACAACAAATTTGTTTTTTATGAGCCCAGCATATTATCTTTCGGTTGCAAAAACAAGTGCTTTTTTTCAAATTGCATTGAGAATCTAAATTTCCGTAGGCCTTCAAAATTTTTGCTTGTTTTCAAAACTGCAGTTCACAAAATTCATATTCTGTAACTACTTATAAAGAATTTATTTGGTCCAAAATTTCATGATTTATGTTTTTCAATGCTTTTTCTCTGAAAAGGCTTTTCAAATAGGTAAGCACGTTATCTCCTTAAATGTGGTATATGTAACATAGCATAAATTAGAGTTAAAATTATATGTATAAATTCAAAGTTCTTAAAAGTTCTATCTTTAGTTTGCAATAATCCCCTTAACTTTGCATTTTAATTTGATTGTTTCCCATTTCTGTCTTAAAGATCATAACTTCTTATAATAAACCTCTCTAAACTGACTCATTTCAAAACTAATCTAGGTCATATATTCCTTGCATAACGCTTATAACTCAAATACTTACAAATGACTTCATCAATGTTAAAATTTCTTCTTGGTTGTTAAAGACAAAATATTTAATTTTGTAGGTGGTTATTTAAATTAGCGTTGTAGCCGCAATAGCCCTTTGATACTTGTAAATGAAATGTGTGACCTGGTGGGGGGAGAACATATGATTAAGAACTTACCCAAAACTAGGAACCAGACGCAGAATGAAGACCACAGAATATGTCATGTGAATTATTTATTCTTAATTTTAAGCATCGTTATCTCTAGAGTAAAATAAATGAAATTTAAGTGATAGTAGAACAGATTAACAAAATTGCACACGCTGAATAACACACATTATCATTACCAGATCTACGGAATCGTGGACTATACATAAGCCATGTTGAAATACACCTTCACTGCTGTCGAGTATAGTCTGAGATCATCGACACAAACTAAAGAGTCTTGCGCAAGAATTACCGCAAATAATTTTGAAGGAAGCGTGTTCAATCGACAACTATATTCATTATCTTGGAAATGATAGACAATACCCGTTAACACTATTACTAATTCGACGAACCAATTGTTTGATGAAATTAAACTCTAGTGAAGCAGTCTTTCAATCATTCTCTCCTTGCACGTAAAATTTAGTAGCAGCTATCCCGTACGACATCTTTACAACATCTTAAAAAAGTCATCAGACATCAGCAGGTTAATTCAGTGGCTTATTAAATATGGTATAGCGTTATTCAGACAGCGATAAAAAAAAAAAAAAAAAAAAAAAAAAAAAAAAACAGCATGACGGCAGGGAAGGAACAGAGCGAAAGCCCGTCCTTCACCCCCGAACTCCAGACGCAGAAGAACGAAAACCGGAGTTGTCTTCATTCGATGACGATTAAAAAAACGATGCGTAAATACAAAGTGGAGGCTTGCCTGCACAATCAATAACTCCAAATTTTGGAAACAATACATTTAACGACCGCCAGGGTTCAAAGCTAAATCAAAATTAAATCACTCTGAATCGGGCTTTCACCTTAGACACTTTGTTTTTCTGTCCACTCACTCTGCTTCTCTGTCCGGTTAGGCAACATTAAAAATAAAGTAAATTTCATTCGAGAGTTGAATGCACTGCTAACGTCAATTTATCAATGATGCTCTAAAATCTTTTTCAAACAAAAAAAAAAGATATGTTAAATCTCGCACTTCGATTGTAACTACTTTTTTTGTATTTACATATCTTAAATCTCTAAATTATTTCTTCTATATTAGGATGCTTCATCTTGTAAAGCAAAAATAAAATGTAAAATTTTTTTTGCAGACTTTGCTTACTCTGTAAGTCTCAGTCATGTTGAAAATATATATGCCACATTTCAAGAAGTTTGGATAATATTTACACGTTGCACACTTTCACCAGGTTTGTAAAAGTAGGCATAAATTAAGATTTTTCGCTATTAGCTACTTTTATTGAGAAAATTGGAAATCACGACCATAAACTAATATTAAAGCTGGACACTGAGATTAATAGATAGTATGATAGGCAAAATATATATTAAATTAATCAACTTTGAACGACTTAGCTTTGAATCAACTTTAAATTAATTATCTTTTGCAATCTCTTCCTTTGTTCGCTTGATACTGTATGACCCTCGACAAGAATTGTTTTTGTTGTTCGCCCCTGACTGATTATTTAAATATTTTATCAGAGCAATTCCTCTTTCTGCAGCATCACTGACCATACTAAGAGCTTTTACATGGTTCCTTAGCGAATCAAAGCATTATTTTATCACCTTATGGATCATCCCAAACAATTCAAAGAAAGGCTTTGTTTCATTCGTAACGAAATGACTCAAGTCTTCAAAAACTAGGTTTGTACCCTCTAATCGTTTCACTTTCTTTTTCTTTTCAGAAGTGTTTAGTTATATTATCCTTATCATCATTCGGGCAAAAAAGCCAATCCTACGTTTGCTTCTGACAGATACAAAAGCTGACTGTTAGCAGTTTTAGGAGCACATTTTTTATGTCTATGTCTGCGTATGTGCTCAGAAGCTGTAGCAAATCTGAAACATTCTTTTATCCACCAATTTTATCACACCGACTTAAAACTGCACCATGTTAAACGCGAACATGTATGGGGCTGACAAAATGTGCAACCTGTTTCATTTCTTTCAGTTCTCTTTGAGAAATATTCAATTTATTAGTGAGGAGGACAATTTTAAGTGCATATATTGCCTTTGTCATCCACCTTGCCTGATTCAAAGCCCCTGGAATACTGAAATCGTTTTGAGACCAACCTCCGAAATACAGGTGTGAGAGTCGTAGTAACTTTTTTTAATTTTTTTTTTTAGGATGACTTGAGCCTTTTAGGACATTTTGGATTTAGTTTATCATTTTCACTCGTTGTTGTTCTAGAATGCCTTGAGCGAGACTTTCTTCCTTCAATATTGTCGTATATGACTTCTTATTAAATGAAGACCTCAGACTTTGGAACTTCTGGAAAATCCAGATGTCACGACCACTTGATGTATGCCAGAACACTCCTCAAATATTCCTTTTCAATATTAGTTGATAGGTATGATGACAGCAAACCAAACAAATATGTTCTTCTGAATTCCCTTTCATTTCTGGTATATGCCTCTTGGATCAGTCCCGTATTAGATGCTATAATACATTAGTACAATGCACTTCAGCATTAGAAATTTCACTAGTTTCACATAAAAGTGGTCAATGCGTGCAACTCCTAAATATTATCCAATTTTCTTGAAATTTAGCATAAATGTCTTTTACATCACTGAGACTCGGGCGTAAGAAATTCACATGAAAATGACATTTTTGGAAAAAGGAAACACCCTAATCTGCACACACAAATATATCTATATGAGAATTTAACGTTTTAAAAGTAAATAAGATCAAAATCCATGTGTATAAAAACTAAGGTGATGTCCTCGGGCATTTAGAGCTTACAAAAGAATAATTGCAAATATTCAATTTTTACGTACATTTTTCATGAACAACTAAGCTAAAATACTGTCGAATTAACTAATTTTTATTCTGCAGTGATTTTATTTTTTTACTCTGATCTAGTTTTACATTATTTTGTTTTTACTGTCTGGGAGGAATATGTTTTAATAGTTCAATTTTACTATATATATACATATTCGTTTCACCCTCAAAATGTCAGACACTTCACATTGTATGTAGCGGCCTGTATTTAGTTCTTTGCCTCACTTGAAAAAGTATGTAGGCATGATTCTGCTTGCAACACTTCGTACTTTGTATGCGTTATTATTTGTCCGCTATGCTTCTACTTCCTACGTTACCGCAGTGATATTTTGGGAGATTACCCTAAGGTATATAGTTAGAAATGTTTTAAACACTAGTGGCAAAACATAATGCTAAAATTTTTAAGATTTTGTTCCCCGAAATATACTTTAATTCTTGTAATCGAAAACGTGTGCAATCAAAAACTAACCATCAAGGTTAACAAGAGCAGATTTTTAGTTTTCTCAGCCAAGAAAGTGCTATTCGAGAAGACTATTTGTACCTACTCAAGAGAAAAATTTATTCTCCATTACATATATGCCTTTTAGATAAGTTATTCACCGTATAGTTGCATTCTTATACAGTAGAACCGTGATCACGGTCAATTGGACAGAGCGGTAATTGGAAACTGCGTGAGGATGGCAAACTGAAGAAAGCTAGTGAATGGAATATTCAGGAAAAGTTGTTTAATCGCTATCTATCAGCAACTGTCTAGTCTTCAGTAGTAGCACTCGCCCCCCTCCCCGGGGAAAACCCACCTTAATGACGCTTTAGTGATATAATAGAATCCTTCACGTTAGCTGAGTAAATGCTTTTAAATTTTAAACCAAAATTTTAATGCTTAGAAATATCAAGCATACTTCGAAGAAAATAATCTTAGTTGGAGGACCCAAACTATAAAGATTAGCCTGGAATTTCATCAGGACATTCATTCGTCTTCTACCACCTTTTATTTTTGAGGTCATATAAAGGTCCTAATGTTGGTTTGATAACAGTATCGTAGCAGAGATAGAATAGGAATCCTACTATAAGCATTTGGTTTAAAATGGTATAAGATAGGGGTGAACAACGCAACTCCATAAAAGACATAAGAATTTCTATTTTAGGCTTTTCTCACATATTACTGCTTATACTCTTATAAACTGTTATTGTAACTATTATACTATATTAGTCAAAATATAGGTAAGTGTTAAATGCCATTCATATGTATGTAGCAATTATTAACTGCTGAAAGGAAGTAAATGTGCTAGAGATGAACACTTTTCGAAAAAATATGAAAAGGAAAACTTATGAGAAAGATGACATAAATTAGAAAATCTTCTAAAACCTAGCATTTTCTTTTCTGAATTTTCTTCCACTTCATAAGTTTAGGCACTATTAATAATATTCGTGTAAATATTGTTATATATAAATTAGACCTGTGAGATCGCTGAAAATGAAAAGATCATAGTAAACATAGTATATAAATGTTTCATTTGTGCTCGAATTTAGTTTCTTTAGGGAAGATAGTACAGCAGTTAACACAACATCATGCACAACCACTTATCATGCGATCTCGATCTCAGATATTCTGGCTGTTACTTATTAATTTAAATATTTTGCCAAAAAAAGCAAACCTTGGCCGCAGAAAAGAAATTACCATTTAATTATAAGAGGCGTTTGATGGCCCTGGTTATACTTGACACATTTCTCGTTCGAAATCAACCGCTGTCTTAATTTACAGGATGTAATCAAATTATATATAAAGATTATTATTTCAAATAGTAATTATCATTGGAAATAAATAACAAGCACAGGAAAGTTTGGTGTAAAAAACATGCAAATGGGTTAAAAATACTGTGCATCATTCAGCACTGTTGATCCTGTTTTTTAAATAATACTTTGAAAGTGATTAGTAGGCAACTTCATAAGACACCATTCTTTACATTTAAACTGACCTAGCATCTTACTACTAAGCGTTTTGTTACCTGATGTTCATTGTCGATTTGTTAGTATACGACTTAGATTGAAAATTGCTGTAGCGATAGTTTCGTAGAAAATGATTTCTCAGCCACCCATAAGCTCCACCAGTGGCCGAGTGATTAAGACAGCTGAAATACTGATAATTCGACCTGGCTTTGGTTCGATATCATGTGAACGTGTTGACTGCATGTTTGGTTTTTCCCATGTTTAACGTGAATACGAACCAGTTTCGCTCAGAAAGTTTTTCACGAAGGCTTTTTACCTCTTAGGACAATAGCTATCCCAACTTTGCCGTGTTTAAATACACTCTTTTGCAAAAAAATCGAAGCACCATGAAGGAAGTGATTGTTTTTTATGAAATTGAATATGTGTATAGCTCATACACAGATAATAAAATGATTAGAAAATCAAGGTCATAGTACCTGTTCACGGCTCACAATCACCCATTGAGGGTTCAAATTAGTAGTTGTTCGAACCACCCCTGGCGGCAATGCATACTTGAAGTCGTCGAGGCAAGGAGTGGTAGAGGTTCCTGCCCACATTCTGCCAGACATTCATCAGTTGTCGTTCCAGATCTGCGATATTTTGTGGTGCTCGAATCTGGCGGCCTACCATGTCCCAGACATGTTCGATTGGTGAAAGGTTTGGTGACCTTGCTGGTTAAGGAAGAGTATCAACCGCCCGAAGACAGTCCAGAGATATGCGAGCGGTATGTGGTCTGGCATTATCTTGTTGGAAAATGACCCCAGGATGACGTGCCATGAAGGGTAATGCAACTAGCCGCAGGGTGGTATCAACGTATCGGTGAGCTGTTAAAGATGTACAAAGGATGACTAAAGATGACTTGTTGTCATAAGAAATAGCGCCCTACACCATCACACCAGGGGTTATGGTTGTATGCCTTTGTAAAACAATGGCTGATTGGGACCGCTGGCCCCGTCCTTTCCAGACATGAACACGGCGGTCATCTGCTTCAAGAGTGAAGCGGGACTCATCGCTGAACACTATACGATGCCAGTCTGATGGCAGCCATGATGATCGGCTGCGACATTACTCCAGAAGACTCCGCCGATGTTGTGGGGTCAAAGGCAAACGTCTTAAAGCCTCAGACATGTGCCGTGAGTTGGTAGACGGTAGCACGGGAGGTATAGACGTGACTGTAATGCGTTGAATATTTAATGCTACCGTTGGCGCGGTTCGGGCCTGGCAAACAATCATCCTATCTTGCCTCGCATTTTTGCTCCTTGGCGGTCAGAGCCTTCATTTCGTCGGCAATTTCCTTATACAACCATTGCTGCCAACATCTTTGCACAGCAGTGTCTGTACGCTGCAGATGGCGGCCTATTGCTCGGTAGGACCAACCAGCTACACGCAACCCTACAATGCGACCATGTTTGAGGTCATTTAGTTGCCTGTAAGGTCTTCGATATCGTCGTAATGGCATTTATTTGGAATTTATTTTATTACGAAATTACAATGACAGCAACAAAATGATAAAATTTCCGCCTCTGTTACTGGATTTATAATTTTCGAATTGTGCACTAGAAATGAGCGCTATGATGGCAGTTCCTATTCATTTGTCTTGAAACTTTGATCATTTGCATGTTGGATCAAGATGTTTTTGCATACCAAATTTCGTCACGATCTCAATTCCTTCTTGGTGCTTTAAATTTTTTGCAAAAGAGCGTAACTTAACCTATCCATCCGTTAATAAAATTATCTTTCCACTCGTCTGTTAGCATGCTTGTTGATGTATATTTATACTTAAAACGAAGAGCTATGAACAAACTCAGAAAATAACTCATTTTACTGTTTCAGTCTGATTTTGGGGGCGATGATTAAGATAGCTGTGCAACAAAAGGAAATGTATTCTAGAGTTGACGTGACGCACCTAAGTCTCACATACATTAAATTAAAAATACAGAACTAGCACTTCACAGAAAAAATATACGTGAACTTTTGCATCTTATAACTTTTAACGATATGCTGTCAAAGATTAAAGCTGAGAATTCTGAGTAATAGGAACTCTACGTAGCACTTTGTGCACCATACTAAACACTCGTTGAAGATTATCTTCCGATTATTCTTGCTTAAGGGCAATTTTTAATCGAACTGAAATATTAAATATATATATATATATATATATGTGTGTGTGTGTGTGTGTTCGCATTTTCGCAAACTGTTTAGAGTTTATTTCAAACATTTTTAAAATACATTTAAAAGTAAAAATGTGAATTTGAAATTCTTTATTAACAGGGGATTTTTACTTCCACTTTATATCATTTGTTTCTGAAACT
>KK115982.1:2236193-2252518 GCA_000611955.2 Stegodyphus mimosarum
TGAGAAAAAAATTATGTAGAGATTACTGCTAATCCATTTTTTTTTTTTTTCAAACAACATGCTAATTTAGAATGCTCACAGATTTTTATATACCTTTTTTGAAAATAATTCTTCAATGCAAAAGGACTGGTCTAAGATGTTAATGCATTGGTTCGATGTATAAATCAGCAAAACGTGGTGAACTATTTTGCGTTTGCTGCAATCATTACCATTTTATTATTCGTTTGTAACATTGTAAACATTCAGTGTATAAAACATTAATATGATTGTGCTAAACTTTTAATTCATGATGCAAAAATTTCTTCCTTTCAGAAAACGTGATTACTGATAATATTTAGTTTAGTCTGATTTTATGTTTTAGGACGAAATTGCCTTTAAAATAACGACATGAACGAACACCCTTCACCAACTCATTCTTATTCTGTATGAACTGCTTTCAACTTGCAAGTAACTTACGTTAAAAAATTTAATATAATTAAATTAAACAATTTTAATTAAAATTTAAAACAGCTTATCGTTTATTAAAACGTATCTAAAACAGTGTACTATTTTGCATAAATTTTAAGTTTGGAAGTGATTATTAATTCTGAAGAAAACAGACTCAGTAAGAGGGTTTAAATTAATTTCCTTCAACTGTACTTTTAAGAGACTTATTATCGCTAGTTCACAATGAATATTTACTAATATTTCAAATTTATTATGAAAGTAGCATGGAAAAAAATGTTTTCATTGATTATAATCAACATATTATTTAACGTTGAGCTTATGCACCATTTTTCTTTAAAAGCGAAGTGTACTAAACATTTAAAAACCCAAAATCCTGGTAACTGAACAACAAATGTGCTATTGTTTCCAATCGTAAAACATATTTTAAAAGATATGAGTATTGAGCAAACCCTTTTCAATAATAAATGGCTTTCCTAATTAAAAATAGTGAAAAGCAATGGCAATGAATTCTATATTTTAAGAAAATTTTGCATTTATTCGCTGCGACTTTGAAGAATGAATAAATACGAGTTTTCAGAATGTAAGTGATGAGGAATAACATATATATATATATATATATATTTGTGTATATATAAAAGTAATAAAATGAAATGCCTTAGAAAGCAATTATTTCGCAGTGCAAACTAAATACCTAAATCTCTAGTAATCTTCCAGTAATCTGCTGCAACTGTGAGAATTCCATAACCTTTGTCCTTTAACTATTGAGCAAACGGTATTTAATTCAAATTTAATACAACTTCAGATAAAGATTTATCATACTGCAAGATTCGAGTGCCAAATATGGCCAGACAAACACATCATTCCCCTTCAATAAGCGAACTCAGAATGTAGTTTAAATAAATGGACATTAGCTTCAAACAATCTCCGTTATTCAATGGATTACGATGCAAATAACTTTTGTTTGTTCAACACGTATTTGTTAAGTAGCTTACATACAACTGTTTATTATAAACTATTGACATTTTTAATGGATTAGTTTGAAAATCGATATATATATATTAAGTTATTAAAGCTACTTTACACGATAAATGAAAAACAAGAGAGTTTCGACATTTTAATTGTATATTTCGCTGAAAAGTTGACGTTCTTTTCGCGTAGTGTATTTTGAATCACTCTATCCCTTAAAGATGAAGAAAGCCTGAGTCAATATTCGAAGAAACAGAAACGACTACAATTTTATAAAATTGTGAACTCTGAGTGAGAAAGATAAGACTACACAGCACAAGATATAGTTTGTCTTCTTTCCAGTATTGTTTCTTTGAAAGGGTACAGTGGATCAATGGTCACAGTAGAAAAGGGTTGCTAGATAATTGAGATACGTCAACCGAAGCTTACAATGAGAAATGTGCCATTTGTGAAAAGCGGAAAGAAAGACTGAGATCGAAGGAGTTTTCTTTTTCTTTTGCTACTTTATAGAAAATTTACAGGGTGCATTTCTACTGTAAGATCATTTTATTATTAAGCATGCACGAATAGAGAAATTCTCTGACACATTTTGTTAACACAATATATGACAAAAAGGGCAGAATGTGAAAGAACTTGAAATAGTTCTTGAATTTTTGATAACATTACTAGGTATGCAGGCGAAATAAAATTTCACTTTTCAATGTCCTCTCACAGAACTCACAGTATTCACCATGGAGCCAAATGATACGATGATCCTAAAATTTAATTTTATATGGATTTAAGAGACTGATGAAAGCATGAAATCAAAATAAATTCTAGGAAGGCTTCATAATATTCTCAATAAAATTATTAATTTTATTTCCAATCTTCTATGGAATGTTTTACCAAAATTTCTTTTTCAAAAATTGAATTTGAATTTGATTCAATATGAGAAGCGGAAAATGTTAATGATACAGAAACAAGGAACGTTTTAGATTAATTACGAACACGCTGTCAATTCGAAATACTTGGAAGTTCATTAATCATTCTCATTTACATTGTTTCTAATTATATAAAACTGAATATATTTTATAGATAATAATATACGTACTGGTCACGATAGTGATGCCTTAAGAACAATTGACTATGACTTCGCTCCAAATGTAAGACTCATTTGGAAATTTCCAATAAATCTAAACTTTTTTCAGGCGCAAAGTTCTTTAAATCTGCTGAGCATTACATTACTTTAAATCTGCTGAGCATCATATTACTTTAAATCTGCTGAGCTACATTACACCTAGAAAAGAATCTAAAATAGGTCTCAACCTGATACAATCAATTAATTCTGCTCAAGGATTGTCTAAATTTGAATTTTCATCACTCCAAACAGCTTCCATTTATTCTAATCCACGAGATATTTAGTCAAATAATATCTTTTTTTTTAATTAAAGAATTTTGGCCAGATAGGGTGAAATTCAATATTTTGCGCTGAATATTTTTACACTTTTTAAAATGCATTGCACTATTGATTCAGAATTTGGCCCCAATAAAAGATGAAATGTACTTAATAACTAGCCACTGAATCACTCATTCAAAGCGAAATTTATCTCTTTGGACAGAAAATCTGTGATAGGCTGTGATCAATAGCTTTGTTGTTTGCCACAGAATTCATTCATTTCCAATAAATTAACAAAATTAACGATATAATGGAAGACCTGAACTATTATAATAATCTGGATGATAACTGGTGAGCGACAACGGTTAGTGAAGCCCTGACTTCTAGGCTCAAACCAAGAATATAAGTTCGAGTCTCTTGTAAATCTTGATTGCAAGAAAGTTGTCTTCCTATGAGTCATCTCCTCGGGCGCAGGCTGAGCACTGTGATGAAATATCTCTATCTGTATCACTATCTCTCGGTGATGGAATAGCTAAATGACCGCTGGGATGGGCCGTTTCCGACGAATGTTTAATAGACAAGTATCCAGCCACAGGATTCAAGAAGAAAGCAAAGAAAAAAAGAACACTCAAAATGGCCTCACGTGGTTAGTTCTATGCTTTTTGTTCCCGTATCATTTATATTTTATACATTTCTTTTTGAATGTAATCCATATTTAAAGTTACGAAAACGAATTTTCGCCATCAAATTAAAAAAAAATCTCCTTCTTATCTCCGAGTAAAACATGTCTGATGAATTTTAAAAAATTGCACAATGCCAGGATTGACTCAAGTTATTCGATCATTCACATTTTTCTGCCAAAAAATTTAAAAAGCAAAACCTTTAAAACAGTTGAGTGCAAGAAAATGCACTTGAATACATTGAATACACAATAAAACGTTTTTAAAACTCAAAAACGTTGAGTGCAATAAAATCCACTTGAAAACTTCACATGAAACGCAATAAAATTTTCGTAGTGTTCGTTTGAATTTCATAGTTTCCTTAGAATACTTGATTCCACATGAATATCATTTTATGACATGTTATATGCAGTGACGTATATTGCACATATAACTCAAAATTTAGAAACTAGCGCACGGGCTGAAGAAAAAGGAAGAATGTGCATATGACATATTAATGTTCTTATGTCTTGACAGGAATAAAAGTAGATGAATAGATTCGAATAAGATAGGTCCTTATTATTAGAATTGTTTTTATTAGAACCATTAGAATAGATTCACATTTTGATCCTTGTGAGTTTTGTTACTTAAATGCATTAGACGTTGTAGCTGAATAGACGTTGTTCTGAATTAACGTCATGTGAAAGACCTAAGTCTCATAAAAATATCATAATTAGAAATTAAACATGAGTGTTCACAAAAATGTGTAAAAATAAAATAGTGTTTATATCAAAAATGCGAGGAAGCCATACACGTATAAATGAATGGATTGTAATCAATTCTATATTTATACATTTTTCTTATATTTTTTTAATTTAAATTTCTCGGAATTCATTTTATTTAAGACAATCGGTTCAAACGCAGATTGTCTTTTCACTTTCTCTTTTGTTCACTTAACAGATTTTGTTATTGGTTGCTCATAATTAATTTCAATAACACAATAGGTCACTGGTATATCAGCAATCAATATATTAATTTTGTGACAGATTTGAACATTGCCTATTTTTAAAAAATTCAGAGGGTACATAAATTATATTACTTTTACTAACGCACTGATGAAAATAAAAATACTATTGAGAGTTAAAGGATAGCCACAAGTGGGAAAACGTAAAAAAAAATATTTTAATTTTACACTTAGAAATAAAAATTATCAGTGTTTATATTAAGGCTTGTATAGAAAAAAATGCATTTTTCAAAATCCTCAAACTTTCATTCTCTCTGTAAGACTCTTCAGTTACATCCTGATAATATTCTATTCCCAGTACTCGTTTCTGTCTGAAGCGTCTACTGTGTTTCTCTAGTAATGGTCTTCAGGAATTCGTTTATTTTATCATCAACCTCCGGTACGGTATGTTCGTGATATTTTTACATATTCTGGTTTGGGAAAACTAATCTGAATAATCGGAAGAAGTAGGAGTGAAATGCTTTAAAAATTCGTTTATTTTTGCATTATCTTATTCTTTGTCATACCTCTACTAAAATATTTAATTTCTACGGTTTTTCTAATTAATATTTTACCACAAAATTTAGGTGATTCAACAATTTTAGTATTTGGGAGCTTCACATTAAGATTTTTTTTTCAGTAAGTCCGGCAAAAAGTTACAGTGAAGAAGTTCTACCTCTTAAGAATTTTAGACTGAATTTCAGGTTTAGTTTAATTTTGTTTTCGCATTCTAGTACAAAATGTTTGTGAAATCATTTATATTAGTAACCTAAAAGCCAAATATTTTTGTTTTCTTCAACCGAAACTGCATATTTTGTATAATAAAGCTATCTGTTAAACAGGATTTTAAAGAATAATTTTTTTCCGTATTTTTAAATTTAAAAAAATATAATTCTGTATAAAATACGATATCTAAATTTTTGTGCGTTCTTCCGGTCACTTCTTATGTTTAGAAAAACTTTATAGACATAAAAAGTAAAATATAAAAAGTTTGACTGCTGTGCACCAAAATGTGAATATACGAAAACGTGAAACAAAAAAGCAGTTCACGAGGGTTAGAGCTCGGAAAAAAACTACCGCTATGCAGCCGTTTCATCCACTCAGCCACTGCTGCTCAAGCATTTGATGAATAATTAACTTTTTCGTCTTCATCTGCTAATTTTATGCTTCAGTATCTTTGGAGGAGAACTGTTGGTTTCTTAATGAATACACTTTCATTCCCCCAGACCCAAGTGTAAAAGGTTCGTGGAGTTCAAATAAATACATTAATTAGACAACTGCTTTGCTTGCATTCCTTCATCTAAACTAATTTATTCTTAGTTCTGGGATTTAATTTTCTATCAATGTATTTAATAGACTGTGGCAAAGCACAGCTTGTCTTTCTACTTTAGAAGAAATAACTTCATAAAGGACGTTTTAAAGTAACTGGATAGTACTCACATTAAATATTGACAAAAAAGCCGTGGGTTCAGCATATTTGCAGGCAGTCGAACCCAAGTTTAACTACAAATATTCAGCCAACTTATCCATTCGGAAATTAGTTGGTTCGAACTTGTGAAAGGAACTGCCTCAACATCACGTAATTCAAGACGTAAACCACAAAAATGCTTTGAAACGAGCTCTTAAGCGCATTGCGACAGTATCTCTATTCAGCTGACGTGCGATTTTAAAAATGTTTATTGACAACAGTTTAAAGTAAATCACTGTTCAGAGGCATTCAGAAAATATTGTTTATTGGAACATAGCTGAAAAGGTAATACTACTACTATACCTAGCCTGATGAAAATATACTTTTTCAAAAATTGAGAGTGCAATATAAAAATTGAATGGTATAACTATAAGCTGTATGTTATAACTATCTGTTATGTAAAATAAAATTATTTTTCAATCTAGATATACTTACGAATGTTAGACATAATTACAAGAAAACTATCGATATAACACTGACAAACTATTCTTCCTTATTTTATTCCCTGTGACGAAGTATACATTTCTTTACTTTAGAAGAAATTTCTTTACTTTAGAAGAAATTTCTTTACATGAAATGAGTAAAAGAACTCTCAGTGAAATGATTTCTTGTCAATGAATGAGGGTTAGCAAGTTCTTTTGAAATGCTAAAATAGAAGATAAGCCAGTGCTATAAAATGTTTTCAATTTGAAAAGCATACCTAATCTTAGAAACACCCACGGAAAATAAGCTATTTTCCTCTATGCAAGGGAGAGTAAAACGCTTTCAAAGTGAAAAAAGATTAATGTTACATAAACTTCGATCGATTTAAATGCTTTGTTTGGCATTTAAACGGAGTCTGCGTAATATTGCAAGCTATGGAATTGTGGATAACTCTTTAAATAATTACTCTAAATGAGAAGGAAGAGGTTGAAAATTTATTATATGTAATAATGACACACAGCAAAATAAAGTTGTATATAGCTCAAAGTGCCTAATAGTAAGATATTCCTGAGCGAATGAGAAATATCGTAAATTGCCGATACCATCTACAGAGTAAATTCTAAAAAGCAACTCACCTAACTCTCAATACCTTGAATTTATGTAAAATCGAAGAGAAATTAACAACTGATTCGTCCTGTTTCTCGGAACGTTATTATATGGTGCTGCATAGCCTTCTGGAAGTTTCGAAAGGAATTGGTCCTAAAGCTTCAAAAACTTCGTCCGCAACTTAATGACAAATATATTCAATAATCGTGTTCACGAGCAGTTGTATCCAAATCTCGTGGTACAATTAGTTATTTTAACAATGAAAAATAGTTGGATTCAGAACTGAAATACCTAGAATTATATATCAAATACGTAGTCAAAAACTCAATAATAAACAAAACAAACACTACGACTATTATTTGAATGAAAATGTTAAACAAACAAATATATAAAACAGTGTACAATATCACAAAAACAAAAGGATATGAAGTTACAGAAATTCACAACAATGTTACATTTTGGATTAGTAAAGCTATCAGTATTACTTAACGCTATATGCTGATCAGTAAATTAGCAGAAAACCATGCCATCATGGTAGTTGCTAAACTTTGTTAAAACGATAAAATTTAAATTCTGAAAGACAAAATTACATTTTACAGTGCTAAACTAATTACACTGTTGGACATTAAAATCGTTACCCCACGAAAGTGTGTAGCTAGAACAAGCTTATTTATTTTACAAATGCATTGTAATGGATGAAGAGGCTAAAATTTCAGGTAATTTTAAGATGCAGAGATTAGTATCTTGAGCATCTACCTCTAGCAATAATAGCAGCTCGTATTCGTTTGGGCATGGAGTCGAACAGATTTAGTATGTTAATTAAAGGCATTGCAGTATAGGCCGCTTCAGTTCAATGCCATAGTCTTTCCGTCGTAGTGGCTGATGCGTTGAGATCCTTCTGCAGTCTTTGAGGGCCTATCAGTGGCTCAGCGGTAAAGTCGCTGAACACTGGTAGTTTAGTGCGGGTTTAGTTCGAATCTCGCAAACCGGCTGGCTGCATGAGCGTTTTCGTGGATTCAAATGTGAGGTGTATACGAGGCAGTTTCCCTTAGAAAGTCTTCGACGAAGGCATCCGTCCCCTTAGGCAGATAGACCTCGAGTGCTTTGCCATAATCAAATAAACGAAAATTGTAATTTTTGATGAAATGTTTTCAGTCGAAGAAAAGAGTTGAAAAACGTGCTAGCTAAAGCAGGTATCGAATATGCTGTGTATTGAGGAAGCGTAGAAGATCGTGGGCAGCACGCAGTTTTGCATTGTATCTCTAAAGGATGGCGCAGCGAAGGCCTCGATTTAATGGTAGATTCGCTGGCATTAAGCCTAAGTAATGCAACGGCGGCAAGTGCTAGTACCCAGTGTGTGAATTAGAGGTGAATCGCATGGATATTTATTGACAACCCATACACTGAACCCAATTGTTAGGCTGGAATGATGATGATTGTGGTTTGCTGACCGCCCGTGAAGTTTCAGACGTCACAGATAGTCGTTGACACGTCATCACATCATGCTTTTGGACATTTAATGTTGTGCAACCTACCAGACTTCCAATGTTCCGTTTTAATTTTTAAAATTTTTTGCATCAAGTATTATTATTATTAGCAGTTCTTCATCAACTATTTGATAGCTACAATAACACGCAAAGTTGAAATTATAAAATTTTAAAAAATGACTTTATGTTCACTGTATAGAAAATTACCTTCACTTTGAGAGAAAAATATCAGCACGTAGAAATTTATATTGTTTAAAAAATATTACTATAGATTCCTTTATTTCACTTGCTTCTCTTATTAAATATATTCTCCTATTTCGCTTATTTCTATACTATAATTATTCCATACTATTAGTTAATTCACTTTGTTTCATTTTAGTTTATATGCAACGTTTTTTGGTGTCTGTCTGATATCTACGGGGGATTAAATTTTTAATATCTTTTTTGGATTTTTACTAAAGATGTGCACTTAGCTAAATGAAAGCATTTAATGGCCAAATTGTCAGGACTACTGTTTCTTCTGGTTGATTTTGCAAACATAACTGGAGTCCTAAGTCAGAACAGGGAACTTACTTAAAGCTATGTTCGTGCATGTGTAAAAAATAAAACAAAGATAAGGAGGGTTAAGTTTACCCTTTATTCTCACAGCGTACAGGTGCTCCCGCGCTTCGGGATACAAAGACCAATACTTTTGGTCTAGAACGTAGAAAATAAGCTAACTTAACTAAATAAGAACTAAGATGCTTTACAGAGACTAGTAACGAAATGATTGGCCTTTTAACACTACATATGTAGTGAGCGGAATGCAAAAAACTACAGTACATCTTCAAATATCAGCGAGAACTAAGTTCCGGCCTTAAAAGCAGACAATGAAAAGCACACGCGTGGTAAAGGCAGCGAGAAATCTCTCTCCTTCTTTTCTTACCTTTGGTTAAAAGACATGTCTTAAATACTTCTACGGTTGCAACTTCATTTGCATCGACAAAATCTATTCGCGCTTATTCTGGCCGGAAACGGAAAATAAGAAAAGATAGTAAAGGTTTAAAATAAAATAAACGTTAGTAAAACTTAAAATCCTTACAAAATGTCTGTGCTTTCCTTTAATTCTGCTGAAATTTTCATCCAAGCTGCTTTGAATCTACCCTGTTTTTCTAGAACTAGCGAATTATAGTATATTATTTATTTATTCGTGTTTCCTTTCTTTTAATATACACCGTTTTCCTCAACAGGAATGTAGAATTTGTGTTAATTTGTGTGAAACACCAAGACTGGGACAATTTCTCAATCAGCGAGAAAGGAGTTGTAGAGACTGATACTCTTTATTAGAGAAGCCATATCCTTAATTAAATAACTTGGAATATTAGAGCTTCTTTTTTTAAGTATACTGTCACAATTCCAGAACCACCTAATCTGATTCTGTTTTGGCTTTCCAAAAATGACGCGGAAATGAAATACATTGTTTCACATATAATTCCGTCTTTCTCGTCAACGATTTTTTTCCGGAAGAACACACGGATTTTTTTTTTAAACAGAAATCCAAAGTTTTACTCTGAAATGTAATATTGTGAATTTTTGCGGGGCTCACAATATTATTTTGGTGAATCCGTGAATATTAAAAATACTCGGATCAGATTAAACTTAATTAACTAGTCAGTAAGCATTTCCTCGTGATTGTATATAATTATAGACATCGCGTTGTGAGTAATGTCTTTCCGGGACCGTGCTGTGAAGAGATCGGATACAAAAGAAAAAGAGATGAAATGTACTTAAACATACAGTGGTGGCCAAAATTGTGGACACTTTTGGAAATTTTTATGTTTTTGAACTTTGTATGCTTATAGAAAATGTTACGTTTCGCAAAATGCAAACTTGTATATATCATTTTAAAGAGAATTTATTACTGAATTCAATACAAAACACAAAATTCAATTATTTGTAATACAAAAAAAGTTATATGTACTTTAATATAAATAAAAAATACAGTTGTGAAGTGGTTTGTAATGTCTAGCTTTCCTGGCCAATCACTGTTCTTGTTCTGAGAACCAATCAAATGTTAGTAATTGCCAGTAGAAGCTGACATCATGTTTACACTTGAAACAATTCATTATTTTGCTTTGTTCTGTAGAAGGAGGACCTGTTTCTTATACACTGCAATTACAAGTAGGAATTTTTGTTAAAATTTTTAATATTTAGTCAAGAAGCAATGACATCAAATAAAAGAGTAGATTGGACACCTAGAAAGAGATGTAATATTATTGTGTTACGAGAAAGTGGTCTTTCCTATGCTGAAATTGCAAGACAGGTGGGTGGTTCAGTGACTACATCTGGAGTCCGAAAGTTTTGTTTACGATATCAGGAGACAAATTCAATAAAAAACAAAGAAGGAAAAGACCGAAAAAGGTGCACCACATCTATTGATGACAGAAAAATAAAAAAAACTATGTCTCCAAGATAGAAAAATGGCATCAGCGGCCATCAGAAATGATCTGAATGATGCGGGTGTTTCTGTCAGTTCAAGAACAATCAGGAGAAGATTAACAGATGTTGGACTGAGAAGTAGAATTCCCCGAAAAAAGCCTTATCTTAATTTTCAGCAACGAAAAAAAGACTACAGTGGGCAAAGGAACACATTAATTGGACAGATGATCAGTGGTCACAAGTTATATGGAGTGATGAAACTAAGATATCGTTATTCGGTAGTGATGGGCGAAAATATGTAAGACGTAGAATAGGAGAAGAGCTACATCCTGACTGCATTCAAGCAACTATGAAGAACCCAGTTAGTGTTATGATTTGGTCATACATGCCAGCAGATGGTATTGGTCGCCTTCATGTCATCGATGGGACACTGAATGTCAGAAAATACATTAACACTATTCTAGAACCAAAACTTCTACCTTCCATCAGAGATCTCTTTCCCAACAATACTTCGTTTATTTTTCAGTAGGATTCTGCTCCTTGCCCCACGGCCAAAATATCGAAAGAGTGGTTTCGTACAAAGAGCATTAAATTGTTGTCATGGCCAGGAAACAGTCCTGACCTGAATCCTATCGAAAATTTGTGGCACCTTTTGAAAACTCTTGTCCGAATGAGGCGCCCATCAAATAAAAGGGAACTAATTGAGGCTATAATTGTTTCCTGGCATCATGTAATAACGAAAGAAGAGCTTAAAACTCTTGTCAGCTCAATGAAACGTCGATGTGAAGCTGTAATCAAAAATAAAGGGTACCCCACTAAGTACTGATAACTCACTGCAATCATCACTATCTAATGTATATCGATAACTATTATCGTTTAACTTTTTTTGTATTGCAAACAATTGAATTTTGTGTTTTGTATTGAATTCAGTAATAAATTCTCTTTAAAATGATATATACAAGTTTGTATTTTGTGAAACGTAACGTTTTCTATGAGCACACAAAGTTCAAAAACATAAAAATTTCCAAAAGTGTCCACAATTTTGGCCACCACTGTACATAGAATAAATTTACGCTAAATCAGTCCTTTTACCTTTTATTTATAGTCTAAGTTATAATTTAAGTTCTCATTTCAATTTTAATGAATAATCCATTGTTATTACCACTTATACTATCTATTGACCTTAACCTTAGGCAACCAAATATAACAGAAGACATACTGATTTACTATTTTACATACCACTATTAAGATACTTGAAACAGGTATAGTACACATGTTTTACCTTCCATTTAGTTTTCAACATTAGTTTAACAACAGGAGGCAAAGAAACTCCACCAGACATTTTTCTCTGATATAGATTTAGCTTTCAATTTTAAGTTAATTAATAAGTAATACATTAAAGTATATGCATTAGGCAAGTTAGTATTTTTACACAAGTGAGCAACATTTTTTTTTTATTCAAAACAGTTCGTTAATGTATAAGGCATTCCACATCTCTATAATAATTAAATAATTAATTAAATTTAACTGGTCATTCATACTAAAACCTACTGCATTTATTCACATTAGGTATAATTAAGAATTTATGGGAAACTGCCCAGTGCCCAGATGCATTAGGCAAGTTAGTATTTTTACACAAGTGAGCAACATTTTTTTTTTATTCAAAACAGTTCGTTAATGTATAAGGCATTCCACATCTCTATAATAATTAAATAATTAATTAAATTTAACTGGTCATTCATACTAAAACCTACTGCATTTATTCACATTAGGTATAATTAAGAATTTATGGGAAACTGCCCAGACTAAACAATTATATATATATATATATATATATAACTTATCAAATGATCCAAGGTAGTAGACGACATTTTTGCCAGGATGAGAACCTCTACTCAAATGAGCCCGAAGAAAGACTGGAACAGGTATTTCAGCTGTAGAAAAAAAAAAAAACATAACTCCGCGAGAGTTTAGCGTCTCCGAAAAAGAAAATAGTCAGGAACACGGGAAAGCAGACTTATTAGGATTTCTAATTCTGGTATCTGGGCAGGCAAATATAGTTCTTGATATAACATATTGAGACACTTCGGAAGAAACACTTGCGTGACGCAGGTACGAAGAATAAGATGCTCAATCAGCCTAGCCAAACTACAATCATATTTCCACGCGGAGAAGGAAGAGAATACTCCACAAAAAATCGTGGCAAGGCACTGGCAATATCAGGACGATGCTTCAAGATGACGACTGCGAGCCTCACATCCACATTCAGAAATTACAATGACCCGTGGGTAGAATTGCATCTTTTTCAGCTCCCTGGGTTTCCAACTCCAGAAAAAGGCTACCTCCTATCATTGTCATCCTGCATTAAATTGCAGAAGTCTTATTAATCTCGATGATATCCAAGATATCGACCGACAAGGAGTATAACTGCTCCCCGCCTTAGCAACTGCCAGTCGAAAAAAAACTACTTCATCTCTAGGCGACTCAATAACAACTGTCTTTCCTCAGTAATCTGCTAATTCAATTCCGACCGTTAGGGAGCATAAGTGCCCCCCTCCGTCTTTTCGACTGCATGAGGAACTACATCATCCTTCGTAGGCGACTCAGCAACAACTGTCTCGTACTCAAAAATTCTCTTTTTCATCACAAAAAGACACAGGCTACCACAAAATTAGATTTTCGCCCCCTAATTAAAGAACAATTTCCACTTTTCACCCTAAAAGACCAGAAACTGTATACTGCACATGCGCCACTTTTCTAAAGCGGCCAAACGACCAGACACTTAGATCGCCAAAACAGTGACCTTTGCTGTAGGTGAAAATGATAACCTTCGACCTTTCGTCACGTACTTCCTGTCCTGCAAGGGCAACCGAATAAAGCAATTTCCTTCTAGAAACTTCTCCGGAAGTAACGCCGACCTGAGCGCGAGAATGTCTAAGCAAAAATTCTCCCCTTTTCTTGATCTTTTCACAAAACATAGAAATCTATTAAATTAAAATAAAAGATGAAAAAATAATAAAAATTCATTGAAGCATCTGTTTTTCCCCCAAATTAAAGAATTTACATAACCGAATATTGAATTAATCATAAATAATGAAAAATAAAATTACTAATTCAAAGAATTAAATAAATTAAGATTTTCATAAACAAGAAAAGTAATTAACTTGATCTCTTTCGTAAACGAAAATTCAAACTATTATCAACTTAACAGAAGTGATAGCTTTAACTTTCAGACAACTTGTTTCTAGGATTTAAATGATTTGTTTCATGATTAAGACTTAAATATTTGTACGGTTTTAGTTAAACTAACAAAGTTTTATTTTAATTTAAATCTTTCTATCTCTTCTCAGTTTCAACTTCCCGCCAGAAGAAGCGCGCGTTTTCAGCTTATGCTAATTTGAAGTAGAGCCAAGTACTATTTAAACCAGAGGTAGAAACCTCTCAGTGTGAGAGAGCTTTTAGTCTCAGATCACGGTCATTCTGTTCGACGTTCGCCTGACCAGCTAACAGATAAGTTATAAGCCATAGTACTTACTACATGATTGCTTATTGAAATAAATTGAAGTGCGCTAGTATTAGTATTTCTTGCTACGCACCAGTTAGTTAGAGGCCAATTCCGCGAATTAGCTCTGTGAGCAAGGTTTAATTAAATTTCTATTTAGTTTTAGTATAAATTTATCTGATTGTTAAGTTAGGCCCAAGTGTGGTCTTTTACTTCCTGTATCCCTCCCGAGTTGGGAAGTGTGTAAATAATATTGATTTAATAAAAGAGGATTTTAAATCCCTTTCAAGTGCAGTTATTCTTCAGAACAGTATCTACACCAGAACATAGCTGATTTCAGCTCCTGGTTCCAGATCAGGACTTTAGGACTTTAAGGAGTTACTTCAAAATGTTTGCCAAATCTACGCACAGAACACTCAGTCCTGACATATTGTTTAAAATGTTTTCAATAATAAGCAAATATTAAAAACCACAAAGAACTCCTACAAGAATGGCAGGCATTTCCTCGGTATTTATCATAATCATGAAACAATTACGTAGCAAATTGAAATCAAGTCGTGTAATATAATGCATTAAGTTCAGAAATGTACGTATTTATATGAGTTTATTCCAGGTTATAACTGAAATTTATGAGTTTTAAATGGAAGCTTATTTTTATTAAAGTATTTTTCTACATATATTGGTTCTTTTTACGTAACCTAAACAGCTACAATAGCTACAAAAATTTTCTTTTATTGTTATCGATACGGACCTCTTCAGTAGCTCTATTTGTTTTGAATTTTCTTCTTCTTTTGAAAAGATACATCATGTAGGGATAATAACAGAGAGTGCATCGTTATTTTTTGGTTTTTATTCATGGGCATGATGTTTTCCAGCACAGTGCGTATTTTAGGAATGGGAGACGTCAGTAATTTTATTGATTATATCGTAGAAAAATTCTACATCATACAAAAACTACGGAATAGGCGAGTAAGGGTAATAATTATGATTAAAGAAATTTATTGATTAATAATATATTTACATATAAATTGAAATTCAAACTTGTCAAATAGCTCAGCGATCTGAATTTTCTGCTGCAGTCGAGGACAGATCCAACAAAAAGTTATTTTAAAATGTCAAAATTGAGACCACTGGCGTCTTTGAAAATCCAAAAGCCTCATATGGAGCATTTACTTCGTGAAAGTATTTGATACTTCGAAATTTGCAATATAATGTTATATATATATATATAACATTATATAATAACATTATAGTATTTCTTGCTACGCACCAGTTAGTTAGAGGCCAATTCCGCGAATTAGCTCTGTGAGCAATCGTTTTAATTAACGATTTTTTCTCAATACTTCATTTTAATTTTAAGCCCATATCAGATAAAAATTTCTACTCTCACATCAGTTAGAAGAATTCAAATTGCAAATTAGCTCAGCTGAAATAAATATCTTAAAAAAATGAAGGCGAAAAAAGTTGAAAAATTATTAGAATAAATCATCTTTTTAATATAAAAAACGGGAATTGTGATTTATACATACTTACAAAAGTCAATAAATATATACATGTCTGTATAAAAGTATTAATATTCACGCTCACAAATTAATCAACACACTACTGAAATTGGTAAATTTTAGTCATTAAATGACATTTTATACAACATTATATAATAATTATAATGTAACATTATATAAATGTTATAAATGTTAAATTATTTTAACATTATATATATATATAATGTTATATATATATGTAAGAAAAATAAAGAATATGTCTAAGATTAAATTAACAACGTAAATTTCTCTTCTCAGTTCTAAAAATAATAACCTCTCTACGCACTGCGTCATTTCTAGATTGATCCATGCCATATGACTCTTACATAATTCTGATGATGTAAATAGAACTAAAAGTCAAGTAACCAATAATAATTTTACAGAAGTATTAACTGTCCAATCAAAATGCATTGTAAACCAAAACTAACTC
>KK115982.1:2256996-2273879 GCA_000611955.2 Stegodyphus mimosarum
ATATATATATATATATATATAACATTATATATATATATATATATAAATTTAGAAGTAATGACTACAGGAATTTTGGAATGCTGAGATGCCAATCCGCACTGAATAAGAAATTTGGCAGTCGAGGGAGATTTCATCTTCATTTTAATTTCAGTAAACATACTGCGGCCACAAACAACTTGGCACATTATTTGTGCCTATTTCAAGAGGTTTACGTTTTTGATAACTCTGCAGCAAGAAGAAAGACAGCAGACAGCAGTCCAACTGGGCCGAAGAGTAGCGAGGAAGTGCGTTGTTCAGGGTGAAATCTTAATTTAGACTGAGTTAGTTTTGGTTTACAGTGCATTTTTATTGGATAGTTAATACTTCTGTAAAATTATTATTGGCTGCTTAAGCTTTAGTTCCATTTACATAACCAGAATTATGTAAGAATCATATGACATGGATTAATCTAGAAATAACGTAGTGCAGATAGAGGTTACTATTTTTAGAATTGAGAAGGGAAATTTATGTTGCTAATTTAATTCTTTACATATTCTTTATCTTTCTTATACACACACATATGTAATATATATGTCAATCTATCAGAAAAGAAACAACCACAATCACTATGTTATATTCCAAACTATTCATTATATTACGTTTCATACAGATTGATCTAGGTTTTAGAAGTTCGAAAGCAGGAGCTCTGCTTCTCTCATGAATACATAGTTGCTGCGCTTTCGAAATCGATAAACAGTTATGCACAGTACTGCATAACAAAGACTTTAGCACAGAAATAAATGTTCATAATTTATTTCTATGTATTTATATATGCTGATTACTGGTATTTGCTTAGAAATGTGAACTCACAATGATTACTTCGCGTCAATTGGTAATATATAAAAGCATCCTTAAAAATGAATATACATTAAAGTTTCTAGTATAAATAATATTTAATAATATATAATTCAATAGTATAAATTCAATACTTATTGGAAACGCTTAGTTTTCTTTACTGTATGTACAAAGCTAATGCATATAAATAAGGGTATTATTTAATTTCTTTTATGTAAAGATAATTTTAGATATTGGTCCATTTTTTACTATTGAATTCTAATGCATGGATGTAGTTGTTATGGTGAAAATGGAGCAGAAATCTAAGAATAAACTTGCAAATGCTCTTTAAACAAGCTTAAAAAATTATTAACTTTAAGTACAATAAGGAATATGAGTTAAACGCTATCGATTTCATTGTTCTCTTTAACAGGTTGAGTCGGTCAGTTTTATGTCAGTCACTGGTGACTGAAACTATGTTTTCCGTTTTGACTGAGTAAATCACCGGTGACTGACAGTATACTTTTCGTTCAGGCCACATGAATTCATTTAAGATATATAATTTAATACACTATGTTATTTAAATCTATCCTTCATTACATTCTACGTAGGTCTACGGCCGTTAGCATATCGGGGGATAAACGTAAAGGAAGAAAAAACAGTCTTGGAGCTTAAAGTGTTAAGTACCGGTATCAGGACTTCACTTAAGATTCTTAAAAGGTTAAAGGGTTTAAATTTGTATTTATTGATTTAAATTTTGGCATAATGTAAACAGTAATAACAACGGTTTAAGTTTTATATGACTTGAAATATTTTTAGTGAAATTAAAAGATTTCAAGATAAAATCAAGACGCAACTAATCACTTGCATGAAAGTTAGGCTTCAAAATATATTTTCCTATTAGAACTTTATTGTATTTTATTAATATTCTGAATCAACAATAATATCGAATACTGAAAAACTGGTAGAAATCTGCATTCTTCTGTTTTATAGTAACACAATAACGTATAATAAAATGGATCGTGGCTTTTCGTATTAGGTACTTATTTCTCCTCGTGCTTAAGTAGTGGTGAAAGTTGAAATAGACTAGAGAGACAGCAACAGAAAAATCTCCCCCGTCAGATTTTCAAAGAAAGGAATAACGTCAGTGTAGTATTATTGAAAACTAATGGAACTAAATGAAATGACTGGAAAGTCGAAATCGATATGACAGATATTTTGATCTGAAAAATCTATAGTAATGAAACTTTGCCATTGTTCTTTGTCATTTTGATAGCAGAAAATGAGGTTAGAAAACGAGACTGCAAGAAAATTTGATTTGAAAGGAACACAAAAGTCATAAAGAGTAGCAAATTTAATTTCGATCAAAACTCAATTCCAGGTTTGGATGCATGGTTGAGAAAGAAGATTTATCAGAGAATCTTCATTAGTCGGAAGAGATCTTAGTTATGTAATTAGTATTAAGGAAGTAGTTTTATATTATGTACACAAATAATGTAAAATGTCATTTAATGACTAAAATTTACCAATTTCAGTAGTGTGTTGATTAATTTGTGAGCGTGAATATTAATACTTTTATACAGATATGTATATATTTATTGACTTTTGTAAGTATGTATAAATCACAATGCCCGTCTTTTATATTAAAAAGATGATTTATTCTAATAATTTTTCAACTTTTTTCGCCTTCATTTTTTTAAGATATTTATTTCAGCTGAGCTAATTTGCAATTTGAATTCTTCTAACTGATGTGAGAGTAGAAATTTTTATCTGATATGGGCTTAAAATTAAAATGAAGTATTGAGAAAAAATCGTTAATTAAAAAAAAATCTTCAAATATCTTTCTGGGTATTTCCTAAAATTTTGAACAAATAAAAGAAGTAATATACGTAGCAAAATAGAAACGAGCTATTACTTAATTGAGAAAATTGTATCAGAAACTTTGATAAATAAAGAGAAATGTCAATTTGCAGTTATTATAAAAGTGAGAAGTTTAACTTGCATCTTCCTCCCGTTCCTGAAGAAAGCTGAGTGAAAACCTTTTCCGAACTCCCACTCTCCTTTCGACCAAACACTGCAACTTCCTCTTCAAACACTGCACGTAATTTTCCACAAACATTTAATAATGTTGAATTAATTCTATATTTAACAAACATTTATGAAAGAAATAAAAATAATATTCTTAAAAATGTGCTTTATTAATATATCAGTCAAAATTTTGAAAATTTCCTTAGTCTCCTCCCAGGCTTTTAAGTAAAGCTTATAATACATTCAAAGCCTTTGAATCTTATTTTGTAGCTCGAGAAAATAATAACTTTTGTGGTGAAAATAACACTGATAAAATCTCTGCAATTTCCATTATTAAATAGAATACTGTATCTTGAACTCACGTATTTTTTTACTTCGATTTTCTGCGCATTTCAGGCTTAAGCGCGATTTGAATAATTTTAACTAAGAGAAAGCTAGTATTAATATTTTATACAATGATAGCGGTTTGATATTAATTACTAATGCAGCGAAATGTTATAGTTTTATTGACAGAAACGGCTGGCATCTTTTGTTTTTCTGCTTCTTATACGGCAAAATACTGTGCAGGAAATACACATCTGTAATACTATAGAGACATTTATCCTTTACATGATTTCTCATAATATTAATACTATTTATAAAATAATACTTCAGACTACATCAGTTTCGTATGGGTGCACATTGTTATGTTACAAAGCTCTTAACAGAGATGAAATACTCAAAACCTTGAACAGTTATGAGTAGAGTTGTTTGTGACAATTTATTAAATATTTTTAAGTAAATTCTGGTAATGTAAAATTCTTGCGTTTTTGTAAGATAAAATTATGGCTGTTGTAAATTTTCAAGTAAGTAATTCAAGCAAGTGTGAGACAAACGAAAACTGTCAATTTTTTAACTGCACTTGGGAAATTTGTGGAAGACATCTATTCGCAAATGTGAAGCTAGTGTTTGCATTACGTTCATACGAAAAAAAATAAAAGGAAATTACTTATATAAGCTAGAAATAGATAAAATAAATACTAATTTTAATTCACAGCAGCCTGTTAATTCTCTTTTTTAATTCGGATATTTTCCCTTTCCGTCCTGAAATTCCTAACTGCTTAAAATAAGTCTCTAAAGTGCTCCATTTTAAGAATTTATCATTTTCACATGCTTCGTATGTAACACTAATGAAGCAATCACTTATTGCTTTAAACAATCATGATATCAGTATGCACGAATAGAAATTTATTTAGTCAGAGTGAAGCTTTTAGGAGACATCAGGTTATTTAAAAGCAAGAGAGATGAAAAATGAGCAATGCCCTCGCCGAGATTCGAACCATGGACCTCTCGAATACGCGCCGAGCGTGCTGACCACATCACCACGAAGCCAAGCTAATATGATGGAAGAGATACTTTAGATACTCTCCCATTTAAAAGGCGACTGGGGATTAGGGGAGCCATTCACCAAATCCTCATGGGGAAAAATCATCATCGACCACCTTTTTTAGTTCGGGCGCCGCTGTAGAGACATTAGATTATTTTGAAGCAGGAGAAATGAAAAATTAGCTATATCCTCGAGGGAACTCGAAACACGGACCTCTCAAATGCGCGCTGAGCTTGCTGGCCATTACACCTCGAAGATATGCTAAGGAGGCGGGAGAAATACCTTATAAGCTGAACCAAAACTGTATACCTTAACCAGACCATTTTAGGTATATATAACACGTGCATTTCTTTTCTGCTTCTCTTTCTTACTGGCTTGCTGTCTCCGTTTTTTTTTATTTACTCCAAATATGTCATAAAAAATTCATTAGTGAACGAGTGTGGAATTCTACACGGCAAATTTTGACACACATATATAGATCCTTAGACTATTTTACTGCTACTAATAATTGTAAAATATTTCACTTCCCTAGAATCTTTCAGCACTGCTGCTATAGATTGTAAAATATATCACCCATATGTGCAGCCCTAAATATCTGAATATTAAGATAATATTAATCAAAAGTAAGAAGCATTTCACTTATGAACATATAGAGCAAATGAGTTCCATATCATCATTAATAAAATATTTAAAAACGTCACAAATTTAATTAAAAACGTTTAATGTTTTTAATTACATTTGTGAAACGAAATGCAGAATTAACTGAAACACATTCTTTTAATATTTAAATATTTTGAAGGTACTGAAATGAATAGAAAAGTCGAAATGTATCAGAGATTTCTATTACATTAATTAAAAGGAAATGCCTTGTTTTAATTTATTAATTTACAGGGAGTTTCAAAAACAAAATAGTGTATTCCAGAAGTTTCATTTTAATTAAATTGTATTTAAATGGCAAAGATATTTTTTTAAAACTTTATCATTTAGATAAAAACCTCTCTTGATTTTAATTGAACAAATGATATTTTCTTTTAACTCTGGCAGATTATCTATTTGAAATATAGTTCTTTCTTTATTTATTTTCTACATCTGTCTCTTTAATTGAAAATTTTATTAATTAACGTGGTAGAGAAAATATTTTTTTAAGCATTTCTGTCACTTTTTGTTAATTAAAGCAGCTAGTATTTAAAAGATGTTGTCCTTTCATTTTGATTTACAGTAATCTGATCATGTCTCTACCTTACGTAAGTTATGCATCATAAATTTACCTGTTCCGGTGACTAAATCAGTTGTACAGATATAATCATTTGGATAATAATATTATGCTGCATAAGTATATAAAATGCGATAGACCGTGAAATTTGTTCTTGTGTCCTTCTGGAAAATATTAAACCAATTTTCTAGACCAAACTGCAAAACTGAGAGAATTATTCATTTTATGCATGCAATATGCTGATTAAATACATAAAGAAGTCCATGAATATGTTATTAATTGCTTAATACATTTTTTTCTTGTTTAGCAGTCTCTTGGTTTTCAAACAAAATACTATTTTAATAAAATTTCCTTTCTCCAAAAGGGTTTCAGAGACTTTAAAAATTTGGGGATGGAATTAGTAACAGAAAAGAGTCTTACAAGCATGTTAATTTGAAGGGTATGGATGAATGATGTTCTGACAAATCTGGTCTAGAATCCAATTTCAAGGCTTGTTTGTCAAGTCTTCTTCGCGAAAGTGCAATATCGGTCCCTGTCAATAATCTTCTCAATGATGGGAAAGCTAAATGACCGATTAATTCCGAAATCCTTGAATGTTTTTAAGCAAGTGTCCCGCAGTTGGACTGAAGAAAAATTAAGAAAAAAAAAGGCAAATTCAGGTAAGCACATTATTGCAAACTTACACTCATTCCTGTTATTGTACTTTTCTTTTACATTCTATGTTTTCAGTGCTTATTTTATTACTATAAGTAACTCGCATTTTCTTTGTCTATTTGCTTTAATTTAGACTTTCTGCCCATAAGAAATTAACAACAAAGTTTTATTGTCTTAGCCACATTATTAAACACCTGCACATCTGGAAACACTTAATTGTTTTCCATCAAATATTTTCCGGCAGCAGTCCCTAACATACTGGTTAATCTGGTTTCTTCAAATTACTCCTCAAGTATATATTTTACAAAACTTTTCTCCCACGCTGATTGATAATATGGTTAGCGTTGGTGGCTGCATTATGGGTTCGAATACATGAGCAAGCTTGAATACTTGCAACTGTATAACATCTTTACGCGTGTGGACCCTTAAAGTGCACAGCCACCCAAAAGTCTCTAGTGATTTTGTCATAGAGAAAGTGGGGTTTGAAACCCTTGGATCTATTCTCCCGGGGGAATTAAGTATCAGAACTGGAACGGAGCGGCACACATTCGTACCAGAGAATACGGTAACAGTAAGTCACGTTCTTTGGTCGTACTGTCTCCTAGAATGTGCCGAATATCCATATGACGTTTGGCGCAAACGCATTCCTTTGACGCTCCTGAGTGAAATTCGTGGACACGTTTTGATGCCACTATACGACCAAGAATGCCTGCCTGCCGCTCTCAAACAGGTATCCCTGGTGTTCGACTGGGTTGGAATTTCTGGAATCGACTATTTTATGGGAGGAGACCTAGGGTTCTGTCCAGCAAACTGGCTAGACCAATGTCTAGGCATCCTTGACCTCTGGGGTAAATAAACAGCCTTCACAGGACTGTTTCATGGCCACCGGTTATTTGATGGTAGGTTCAAGTTTGGCAGGGTCCGTACTGGTACTTCCTTATCATGGATTGTCCGAGGGCTGACACCCCTTGGTCAACACTGGGGAACGGACGGTGTCTGACTTTGTGAAGTTCCCCTGGGTTGACTGATGGGAGTGGTGACCCTGGGTGACTGATGGGAGCGCAAATGGCCCTCCATTTGCGCTTTTGCAACTGAGGATGACGGTTCGGTAAAACCATCGAAACTAGTCCTGTGAAACTTTGAAAATACAACGCTGACGTTTGTTTTTTGACTTCTAAATTGACATTTGGAATGTACCAAAAGTTATTATAATACTTTTGTAGGGTTTACATTACTTTCTAATAGTTATTTCTATTTTCGAGCAAGCCTTTTCTATACATTCTAAATTTCTACATACGTTTCCATGCCAAAATAAGTTTTCAGGATTAGGATTTATGCAAATGAGGTAGAAACCAGTATTTAAGCTGACGTCTGGGTCACTTTAGTAGGACTGTGTATACTGCCTTTTAGCCGCATTGTTGCTATTAGTCTAAGCTTGCTACTCTAAGACCGTACACCTACGTGCCTGCTAGTATACATTAGTGATCTTTAAAATAAGGGCCAACTCTGTTAGTTGATTATATGCAGCTTCGGCCAGCTAACTTTAGTTAGTTTTAGATTACTTACGTATTTCCCATTTTAAGTTAAAGCCCATGTGGAGGCTTATTGTTCGCCCGTGATCTGTTCGTTTATTTTGAGTTGAAGTAAAGAGTAATTTAACCTTTCTTTGGACTTTTTACTTACAAGAACTCATCGAATAGTCGTTGCACAGTTCTTCAGTATTCCAGCTTACAAGAAATCCTAATTAACTAAGATATTACACTTTTGTGAGTAGCTGAAGTTGTAATTTTCTAAATAAGTAATGCGAGGAAGCAAAAGTTTGCCGTTAAGGTTATTCGATAATAATCAGCTTAAGCTTTCTCCTACCATTACTTTCATGTTTCGTTAGCAATTTTTATTTCTGCAAAATAAACAATATGCAGGCTATATGTGCGTTATGGACCACTTATACGAAAAATTTCAGAGGGGTTAGTGCCAAGCATAGGGTAGTACCGAAATACGATAATTTGCTACTAAAGTAGAAATACCATTTGGTCTTATGCAACTAAATAAACTGAATATTTTGTTCACGAATTTTTGCTTTTATTCACACATACGCTAGAACCTCGGCTCAATAACCCCAGTCTTTACGAGCAATTCAGTTCGCTAGCAAACTATCTGAACAGAAAACGCATCGGATGATGAAAGATGTCCCAAGTTACGAACACTCAAGTCAGTACATATGGTTTTCATAGGTGGATTTAAAGGTGGCAATTTATTTCCGATAATTGTTAAGTCACGATACCAATTTGTTATATAGAAATGTTTATTATATACCAATTTGTTATGTCAAAAATTTAGTTGCCGTTTTAAATATTAAAAAGCATAATACATTTAATTTAAATTAAATAACGATTAAGAAATATTCTATATAATGGCTAGTAGAGTCATATCAATATTAATACGTGTCAGTGAATTTAACCTGAAAATATCCCAACAACCTACCAGTGGAAATTCGAATTAAATACCATATTTAGTCGGCTTAACATCCATTTATTTTTTCATTTATGCAGTACAAAAAGGGGAATATTATTTTTTAAACAATCCGGAATAGCTTATCAATTAAACAAAATTGTTTTAAATGAAGAGTAAGATTAAATTTCTGCACATGTAAAACAACACATGTAAGGTCACATATCTGCAGAATATATTAAGCTTATGAGCTCATAAAAGTCCAACGATTTGTTAGCCCAAATTGTCCTTAGGGAGCCAAAAGACTGGAATACGGATTATAGCACTGATCACAGTGGACGGTGGTCCTGTTTCCAGGTTGAAAATGTCCGAGATAGTTTTTTCCGGAATTCTTTTTCCGCAGAAATTTAGCGTCTTTCATCCAGGAAGGAATGTGTTGATTTTAACGATACATTGTTAGCCCGAGTCGCGGGATGATGCAAAGTTTACCTAATACTCTACTTTCTCATGCAGTACTCGATCAACGACGCTCGATGCCGAAACGGGGTCCCCGTCTTCTCACTCAGTTTGCCGCTTCCTTTGGTCAGACTGTCCACTACGTATATTCCCTTCAACTAAACAGGGGTATCGAAAAAACGGTTTGACCACCCTTCTTGGCTTCCCGTCCTCTCTTCCGCTGGTAGATCTCTAGATATCTTAGGTCATTATTCCCAATCTTTTGTTTCCTGCGTTCGCTATAACCCGATACTTACCTTTCATCCACGCCTTCTCTTTTTCTTGCCCCCGGCAACTAGACTAGAGGAATTTATTCGTCTCTGGGTCATGTCTTTCTTTCCTAATAAGGTTACGCAGTCAATCATGGCTACTTCACACAGCCAAAGCTTTGGTTCTTTTCCCTAGAAAGGCAAATTGCTTCTGGTTCGCGAAGTTTCCGTATTCAACGCCTAGGAATCACATTCTACATTTCCAAAAAAGAGAAGAAATGTTTCGAAATTTCCCTTCTTCTGGAATGTTCTCCAAAGTCTTTGCTTCAATTCCAAGTAAGAAACATAACTGTTATTTCCTTTTATAATTTATAGAAAAAGTCAGAAACCAGTTCTTCCCATTAAATTTTTTTAAATGAGTACGAAATTACAAATTGATCTTGTAATTAAAAAACGACACAACATAATTAACATTCAGAGACTTCTATAAACATCACTTTAATATTTTCCATTGTTTAATTCTCATTAACAAAGCCTCTAAACAAGTGACTTACGGTATCATGAACTTAAATTACAGGAAATTATGGCTACATTGGGCTGCAAGCAGAAACTTTAAGCACTTTGATTATTAGGGCGTTTTTTTGATAACTTTGATAATGTGTGTTTAGGTAAAACCATGGGTTAGGAATTTAACTGAAAGGACTAGGGCACGTTATTAGAGAAACATAAAAAAATGTCTCAACATGATATACTACAACAAATTCAGCAGAAGGTTATTGTGTATCAAATGTCTTCAGAAAGAAGAGGAGAAAAGGAAAATGAAGCTAGAGCTCACATCCGCGAAAATTGTGCAGAATGGGTTAAAATGCAAAGTTTTCACATAACGATATCACTCTGATAATGCAAGAGCAAGCTATAGCGTAATCAGTTTTAGTGCCAATGCCGTGTCCCACTGTAGAAACATTTTAAAGCTTAGGCAACAACAAATCACAATCAGTAAATTAATTTTAAGTGAAACATTGATCTGAAGCAGAGTGTAGGGGAAAAGAAAATGTTAAAGTTGATGTGTCCTAAAATAACTTGATCTTTATATGGAAGGTAATTTCGCAATCAAACATTAGCATCTTTTTCTTCAGTTTTCGCTAATACCGCATACTCTCCTTCGTAGTGGTACAGCAAAATTAAACTAAGTTTTCTTCTATTTTATCTGCTTAATATCATATTTAATTTTTGTTTTGTTTTGTATTAGTAATTTCTGTTTGTCATTATGTCAAATTATGTTTGATTATGATTTTGGGTTGTGGACTTGTGCACAAAGTACCGTTTTAACGCTTCAGTAAGCGAATCCAGGAACTGTAACCCAGGGATGAATTAAACAATTCTACGTTAATTCCTATGGGAAAGTAGAGAGTTAGCACTAGAATTGCTTTGCCTTAATCAATTAAACCTAGCCTATGGGAAACTTGCTTCGACTTATGGACACTTTGCTTGACGAACGACATTCAGTAACGAATCGAATTCGTTAGCTTAGGTTTCACTGTACTCGGAAACATTTAGCTAAGTTTTGAAGAAGACGTCTAGTGAATCTCAACGATTCCATTTTGCATATGCATCCTTCAAAATTTCCACCAGAGAAATAACGTAGCAAAAAGCCATACAAAGTCATGCTCCCCAAAATTATTTCCATTATGCCTGTAATTGAACATTTCACAGATGCGCTTTTAAAACTTTTTAAGAATTTTAGATTGTTTCGGAATGAATGTTTTAGAATGTTTCCTTGGATTGTGTTCAGTTTCCTTTGTTTTCGGTACTACAATAGTCTGTTTCTTCTTTTTCTAGAGATCTTAGACTGTCTGCGTGAGGATTATTATTCACGGAGTTTATGTATAACATTTACCTTATAACCTCCGGTGTAATATCTGGATATAGTTTCGATAAACTGTCATTCATAAGTCATTTGTTCCTTGAAAGGTTTTCTGTAATATTCACACGTATTTGATAAGTATTCTTGTAGAATTTCTGCGATATTCATCTATTTTTTCCTTGATAAGTTACTCCGACAGGGAAATTTAACAAGCGTGAGTGATTGCTTTTATTCTAAGTTTCATTTCTCTAACCAGTCTACTAAAGCACACATATAGATAATCAGAATTAAAGCTTACTATAAAGTTTCGATCTTTAAATCTAATTTAGACGAAACGTTTTATTTTTACGTTAAAATTTCAAATGGTAATATGCATAATTTTATGCTTTAAAGTACACTTCCACAATTCTTTTGTTATGCGAATTTAGCATTTTCTAATTTTAATTCCAGGACGCCCTTTACTTATTATTATTCTCAGTATTTAATCGCCTACACTAAAAAAATATTTCTGTGTCCATAAGTGCAATTAAAAGACAATTCTGTGTTATATTGCGTGACATATTTATTTAGCATTCATGGCCTAGAAGGAGATATTACCAATATATCACGTTAATTTGTAAAAGCTTGAAAGATAGCCTTTTGCGATTAGTAAAGTACTGCTAGCTTGTAGTACTTTAAGTATGTGTTTCATATCACAGTTATGAGAAAATACAAGCAAAGAAACAAAAAGCGTTTCTTCGCTGATTGTGTGTGGGGGGTAGGAGAATTTATTCTTGGAACTTCGAACAAGTTATTTTTAGTAGATATCGATTGGCCAATGGCACTTTTCCTTTATCCGGGAATTAATAGTTGAAAAAGATTTCAGGTTATATGTAATTAAGAATTCTCAAAATACTGCTAAATATATATCTTATCTACTATAGGAATTGTTGCCGTTGGCTGCACCTGTAATAAATGTTTTTGCAATTGTAAAACGTAACTCGAACTTATCGATTTTTCCGAGATTTAAAAACATTTCCTCTGTTATTTTTTCATCACATCTACAAAAGTAAATGCCAAGATCTAGAAAAATGCGGCAGCGTAAGAAATCTAGTATGAGAAATCATCTTTAATAAAATGGAACAGAATCTTTTTGTCTGTATACTGTGGCTACTTCACTTGTCTGACAAAACCATCAAATCAAGTCTACGAATTTTATCCGGGCCAAGAAATAAAGGTAATGCTTTAGTTAGCCTAGACTTTGGGTACCTAATAGATGGCTGTAGGAATCTGCTCAGCTCGACACGGATTTGAATGAAGCTTATTTAACATTATCACTTGCATGCATTAAAAATTGTCCAAGCAAATACTCTAACATTAAACCAACTCAATGAAATTTCAAAGTTAAAATTGCATTCATTTAAAAAAATCCTTAAAATTAAAGAAAGGGGAAACTTTATTATAACCTACTGCATTCTAGAAAACTCGTAAATTTCGGTGAGGTAAATTTATACCTTAATCAGAAAATGTAAATGAAGTTGTGAAAGTTATTAAAATACTTTGAGAGGAAAACGATCAATAGATTTCTCCTTTTAAATTAAAGTAAACATTAAAAGCTATTGTATCTAGTTTTCCTTAGAAAAGGGTTTTAAGTTAGTCTTTTATATACATTCGTATAATGTATAAAACTAGTCTCCATATACATTTTTCAGTGTTTCTCCGGACAGCATTGTCATAATTATTTACTTCTGTTTCATGTATTCAAATATATTAGTTCATTTTCAGGGAAGTTAAACGGTGGAAGTGCTATTTCAGAGCTTATTTGCAAGAACGTTTTCTGTTACTTAATGTTGACGTGTATAAAAGCGTTAAAAATTGCTACGTCATTCAGCTTCTTGTATTCGATTTTTATACTTAGTAGCTTGCTTTTGGGTTCTAATGTTAAGGAAGTTCAGAAGCGTGAAAAGCACTTTTTAAACTACATAGTCATATTATCGATTCTATATTGCAATAATTTGAATTTATAAATAATAATTCCCAACGTATGATCTTTCATTAATTGAAATATAAATAAAGCAAATCAGATTTTTCCCCTGTAAATGTACGATACGTTCTAATGGTACTTATTGGTAATACCGTACGTGAGAGAAATTAAACTCATAGCTGATGACAATTTCCGTATAACTATTGTACTTAAACAAATAGACTACTATTATGAATTCTTATCAATTACTTCTAAAGAAAATTTACAGAGATATGAAAGTATCAGAAAACGTATTTCGCATATGTAGGATGTATTCCATGACTATTTTTGTTGGTTAGAAAAACCTTATAATTATGCAATTTTCATCTGTAAGATTAATGCCTTACTCTAAGAAATTCTAACACACAGTCGTTGAAATGCAGGAGAAGAGTAGTTACGTCTGATATAATATAATGAAACTCATTAACGTTTTATCAAATGATCTAAGGTGATACATTGTATTGTAACACCGGTTAAGAAAAAAATTTAAAAAGTGCCACACTAGTGCTTAAAATATAAAAAAGAGAAAATATCACACCCCATATATATGTATATTAACTTTAAATGCTTTAAGTGTATCTTACTTCAATTCTGCCACTATAGTGCAGGACTGGTATTAAAATTTGCTTTTAATTTTTAACATGTTTCTTTATGTATATATATATATATTCTATTACAAACGTCACTGTTATGAAAGTGTGATTATTAAGTGCTCAAGAAAGCAGGAAGAACCATACTCCGTAATAAAATACATCAAGCTGCACTCCATTCATGATACTAATCCGACATCAGGCAGTTCATCCACGGTAAAGGAAATTCATTTTAATAATGAGTAGGCTTAAAGTTTAGGATTTACTGTTAAGAACGAGAGGTATTTATGCTAAAGAATTTCATCTCGCCGGAGCCTTGCGCTCTGTTTTCATTACTTGAGATGTTACTTTCGTCTCTATCGGTCACCAGTCTCAGAGAGTTTTTTTTTTTTTGAATTAGTGTAAATTTACAAATAGGAAAGATTTCAATGTACGAGTTTGAGATGATTTACATCTTTTATTCAACTAACCAGAAAAATAATGATTTTCTTTTATATTTCAGATTAATAACTTTTCAATTATCCTGCACATATTCTTTGCATCATTGAAGTCGTAATAACAATTATTTCTGAAATGTTAAAATTTAGTATGAAAGTGTAAGGTTTTAAAACTCTTAGCATAATATTTCAGAAGTTATAAGCAGACTCAGTTTTGTAATATATGGTTTAAGTATGAGTAGAATGTAGATTCTATATATAAATATTTTATCCATAGTTACTTAATAATAAACTGACTGATCATAGTCCAGATTAGAAGCAATAGAAATGAATATGAAACATATTATAAAGTAAACTCTATCGATAAATAATCATAGAAAAGTACTCTAGTTAGTTTAGAAAATAAATTATATCTTTATTTTTTGATATCACTTATTTTATAATGTTTTTCCTTTCTCTCCTTAGTTATATTTTTCACATAGTAATGTCTGAATTAGTTACTAAATGAAAATTTATTTATTCAGCTTTGGCCAATGCTGAATAATATTCTATCTTTGTCATGGTCAGAACAATCTAGAGCGAATTTAAATGTATGTTAATGTCACGGAAAATAAAAGAATAGAGCAGAAATATTTCTGTAAAAAGTTGGTTTTATGTAAAAACAAGCAAAAATTTAAAAGTGCTTTAGTACATTTTTATGAATCCATCTGTTTTACATCCACTACCTTTTATACTTTCCTTAATACTTGCAAATGAATATGAATAATGATTTCATCTAAAATCAAATAGCAGATTATATTGAATCAACTTCAGTAACAGACAGTATTCTTAATGGAAAGAGAAAGATATCTAGTCTAAGTGTTAGAAACAGATATAACTGAAAGGAAACAAAATTTTTGGAATCTTATTTCTTCAATCCTGAAAAAGCATAAATCTCTAGGAACAAAATACTCCTTATTCTTCTCGAGAACACTAATAATAAGTTTTAAAACAACTGACAAAATTCTGAACCTTGAAAGACAATTTTTATTTTTTAAGATGAAAATACTACGGAGAGCAAAATCAAATTTGAATCCTATTTTTCGATTCCCAGCAAGATGTGTGTTTTGAGCTGACGCTGAGGTGTGAAAAATATGGTACCCTGCCAAGAAAATGAATTTCCTTTATCTGTGATTTGACAGTAAAGTCGAAAGTCATTAACTTTTCCGTGATAGGGTATTGCTAAATGTTCGTCTTATTCCTTCCTCCAAACTTGGCTGAAATGTTACCGTTCCAGCTAACGTTTTTTAAAAATATATTGCTGAATGAATTCCTTTTCTGCGTTTACTTTAGAATTGTTCTAAAAGTATATGATCAATAAAACATGGTTTGATTAGACGAAAATCACAAATTTTGAAAAGGAATAAAATATATTATTCATCAAAATTTAATATCCTCTCATTAGAATAAATTTTTAACAAGAAGGTCTTTTAAAATTTAATATATCTGAATGCAGGTAAATATTTAATCCCCAAGCTTAGATTAATAGCTGAAGAAAATAAGAGAACGGAAATTGTAATTCTATGCCAACCCAGTATATAGATACACCATTAAATTAAGAAAAATATAAATTTAAAAATGAACAAACAATTTTTTAAATGCTCTATAAGTTGCAATAACAAAACTATGGATAACTATCAGTTATTTTACACGTATCTTACGTATCCGAAGCCAGAATTAAAAGAACTTGCTTTTTAGTTTGATACGCAGACACATAGTTTTAAGCTATTGCTTCTCATTACGAACAACTGTGATTTTCTTTATAATTTATACCTTACTGTTTTACTGCATTTCTTAGTTTTCTTTGTTCACTCATGTATGCACTTATTACACTTGCTCTTGGTAAGTCATTATATTAAATACTTTAATTCTTTTACTCGCTAAGAATTGCATCTGCATTTACGTGCACTCACCCCTCCCTCTCACACACACATTTGCATTGGCGTGCACTCCCACCCACACACATATGTATAAATTATAATAAGAAAATCTCCATATACCATTTCCAGTGAACAGAAATTCAATTTAAAATCATCAGAAAAGATATTTTTAAGAATTTTAAAAAAATCGATAGTTAAAAAACACAGTTAAGGAAAAACATAAATCGTATAAATGACAAAATCAAAAGAAAACTTTTTTAAGTATTGAAAAACAAGTTATTGTTATTGATAGCACATTAATCGACTTATCAACGGGATAAACCAATCTACCATCAGTTAACAACAACTAAAACAAGAGAGAGTGTTTCATCGTACTTCCAAGTAAGCATCAAATTATTTGCTAGATTCAAATTGGTATTCAATCAAAATAAAGATACACTCACGTTTGTGAAAATTGCAACACCATGAAGGACTTACGCGAGTGAGCTGAAATTTTCAGGAAATGCAAAGTAGCGCATGATATGCAAATGATTAGAATTGCAAATCCGTAGCGCATGCGTATGCTGAGCAGCGCCCTCTGAACGGCTGATGGATCCGAATAAATAGACGGCTGTAGCGAGGCGTGTATGGTTATCGGTGGTTATCTGCTAGTGGTAAACGTTAACTCAATCTGTACTTATGCCTCGTCGACGAAAGAGAGCGAGATTTGAACAACTTACAGAGTTTGAACGAGGGAGAATCATCGGCCTTCGTGAAGCTGGATTGTCGTATCGTGCAGTAGCCTCTCGTGTGCAGCGTAACAGCAGCACAGTGATGCGCGTTTGGAAGCAGTGGACGGACGA
>KK115982.1:2274691-2296777 GCA_000611955.2 Stegodyphus mimosarum
GCGGCGCGTGTGGCCACACAAAATACTGATTCTGATCTCTTGTTCTTGTTTGTTTGCTTTGAACATTTAATCATTTATTTGTACCACTACCACTCAACTGTGTATTAAATTGCATTCAATTATGACGATTCCTTCTTGGTGTTGCAATTTTCACAAACGTGAGTGTATTAGTCCACTAAACCAAAAGAATCCTCTCAAAAGAAGCAAACAATCTTTAGACTAAAGTTTCTCACTAAGAACATAATTAATCTGAACGAGATGCTTACTTTATAAGACATATCCCCTACACTTTTCTTTTCATTCCAAATACAAAAATAAAAACAAAAGTAGATTCAAGAACAAATTTTAAAAAAATCATAAGAAGATTAAAAATGGAAAATCCATAAAATTAAAGTTAAAAACTTGTAGTAAAAACAAAGTTTAAAAATCAAACAAGTAAAACACAATTAACCAACTTGCCTTCGAAATTTTAAAAACCAAATGACTGGAATGCAAGTATTAAGTGATGGAAGTAAAAGGGTTGTCCCAATGTAGTTGCCTATTGAAGAAAGTTTAGCCTAAATTGGCGACAAAACTACAAAGTGTCTTGGAGATAATACACAGAGAGCAGGCAGTTATTAAAATAGCGCTAAAAGCTGCTATTACTTTAAATATATATTCATAATAAAAGTAATTAAAAGTAAATTAATAAGCCCAAGACTTGCGATAAAGCTGCAAAGTAATAAAGCAATAATTCACTATAACCTATAATAAGAAAACTCTCCATATACCATCTCCAAGGAACAGAAATTCAATTTAAAATCATCAGAAAAGGTGTTTTTCAGAATTGTAAAAACATCTTAATAGAATTTTCAGTCCTCCTTGCTTTAAACACAGTTAAGGAAAAACACAAATTGCATAAATGCCAAAATAAAAAAAAAAGTTTTAAGTATTGAAAAACCAGTTATTTTCATTGATAGCAGATTAATCGATTTATCAACGGGATCAACGGGATATCTACCACCAATTAACAACAACTAACACAAGAGAGAGTGTTTCATCTTACTTCCAAGTAAGCATCAAATTATTTGCTAGATTTAAATATAAATCTAATTGATACTCAATCAAAATAAAGATATTAGTCTTCTAAATCAAAAGAATCCTGTTAAAAAGCAAATAATCTTTAAATTAAAGTTTCTCACTAAGAACACAATTAATCTGAACGAGATGCTTACTTTAGAAGATATATCCCCTACATTCTGTTTTCATTTAAAATATAACAGTAAAAACAAAAGTAAATTTAAGAACAATTTTTTTAAAAAATCATAAGAAGATTAAAAATGAAAAATCCATAAAATTAAAAGTTAAAAACTTATAGAAAAAAAAATTAAGATTAAACTAGTAAGAAAAAAATTAACCAACTTGCCTTAGAAATTTTAAAAATCAAATGACTGGAATGCGAGTATTAAGTAATGGAAGTAAAAGGGTTGTCGTAATGTGGTTGACTATTGAAGAAAGTTTAGTGTAAATTGGCGACAAAACTACAAAGTTTCTTGGAGATAATACACGGAGAGCAGGCTGTTATTAAAATACCGCTAAAACTGCTATTAATTTGAATATATATTCATAATAAAAGTAATTAAAAGTAGATTAATAAGCCTAAGACTTGTGCTAAAGCTGAAAAGTAATAAAGCAATAGTTCACTGTAAATTATAATAAGGAGACTCTCCATATATCATCTCCAAGAAACAGAAATTCTATTTAAAACCAACCATTTTAAATAGAAATAGCAAAGGTATTTTTCAGAATTTAAAACAAATTTAAATAGAATTTTCAGACCTCCTTGCTTTAAACACAATTAAGAAAAAACATTAATCGCGTAAATGCCAAAATCAAAAGAATACTTTTTAAGTATTGATAAACCAATTATTGTTATTGATAGCAGGTTAATCGACTTATCAAGGGCATAAACCAATCTACCATCAATTAACAATAACTGAAACAAGAGACAGTGTTTCATCTTACTTCTATGTAAGCATCAAATTATTTGCTAGATTCAAAAATAAATCTAACTGAAACTCAATCAAACAAAGATATAACCAAAATAAGATCCACGAAACCAAAAGAATCCTGTTAAAAAGCAAATAATCTTGTGGAGTATTACTTATTTAATTCCAAAGTTCTGCTAAGAACCCAGCGAACACTAACAAGGAATAATCGCTTAAGTGAGCGAACAAAACAACTAAGACTTAAGAAGGTTTACTACCCCTTTTTTTCAGAATAAATACAATCAGTTCCTACTTGGAACTTACACAAAGCCTCCACTTGAGCTTGAACTTAAATAACTATGAAATTAAACTAAACTAACTTAACTAAGCTATCTGAAAGGTATAGCGGAAGCTATCAGAAATCTAAGTAGCTGGCCCCTAAATATTAATTTAATCGGCGAAGCCAAGCAAGGGCCTAAAGTATGGCCGAGCGTAGTAGCTAAGAGAGAATGTAGCCAACTGGCAAACGCGTGCTAGTCAGGTAATCAAACTCTCTCTCCCGAAGTCGGTGAAGACATGACTTGAATAGTACTCTTTCACATTTGCATTAACTGTGTTTCTGAAATTACATTCTGGCAGGAAATTATAAGCTGAAATTAGAATAAATAGGAAATAATCGTAACTTAAAGTAACTGTTAATAAACTTGGGATAAATCTTGCATCTTTCCCTGCCAGAATTTAACTACTCGAAGAGTAAGGTCTCAAAACGAGCTTGTTTAAGAGTGTAAATTCTACAAAACTCTTTTTCATCAAAGTTTGAAACTTGTAGCAACAGTGCCTTCTTGAATTCATCGTTAAAACTTTTCCTGCTTAGAGCTAACTTTACACAATATCTAAAGCTGTATTAAAACTAAGAATTTTATGTTCACAATTTGTTTACAAATTGTCTGGTACAAACATCTTCGCTGCGGAAGAGGTTCTCATTCTTGATCCTTCCAGTCCTCTGGAAAGAAATCATGTTAGTCGAATTTTTCACAAGCGTTTTATTTCGCTACCATTATCCTATTATTGAAATTATATTTGGCCCTCAAACATTTTCATTCACACCAAACTTTAAATCTTCTTCCCCTCGTTCTCCAGAAATTGTTCTGAGTGAAACGAGCTTTTTATGTTGTTTTTCCGCGAAGGTACAATCCAGTATCCAGGCACTATGATTTGTTAGAAACTAGACATTCGAGACCCCAGAAGACTTTTTAAACACAAAGCTAGTTCTAATATACTAACATAGAAGCTTAATTTAAAATTCTTAAGTGAAGCCTGGAGAGCCTAACATTAAACACATTCAATCTATACTTTCATGAATTCATCTCTTATACAAAGTATTTAGAGGCATACTTGACCAAAACTTACATTTGTACAAATTTAATTTTTACAATAGTTTAAAAGCTGACACTGTAGAGACATTAGGTTATAACGAAGCCGGAGAGATGAAAAATGAGCAACGCCTTCGCCGGGAATCGAACCACGGACCTCTCGGTTACGCGTCGAGCATGCAGACCACTACACCACGTAGGCATGCGAAGAAGGCGGGAGAAATACCTTATATACTCCCCCTTTTAAAGGGCTACTGGGGTTTTGGGGACCCAATCGCCAAATCGCGGTGGTGGAGAATCATCATCCACCACCTTTTTAGTTCGGGCGCCAGTGTAGAGACATTAGGTTATTTGGAAGCTGGAGACGTGAAAAATAAGCAACACCTTCGCCGGGAATCGAACCACTTACCTCTCGGTTACGCGTCGAGCATGCAGACCACTACACCACGAAGGCATGCGAAGAAGGCGGGAGAAATACCTTATAACACAAGCATTTCTACATTCAATAGAACATTTCAACATGGAATATTTAAAATTCGTTTTACATCATTCGTTATAGTTGCTATACAAAATTCACAAATTTTTGCTACAATCTTTCCGTAAGTTAACACACTTGAAGACTTTTGACGAAACATATTCACAAATTAGTTTCTCGCAACTTGAGAATTCTCAAAAGAAAGTATTTACAAAATAAATTTTCGCCTATTTGGTAATTCAAAAATCTTTTCTGTTTAACAGATAGTTAAAATTATACACACTTGCGAATTCAGTTTCATACTTTAAACAGTATTTAGCAGTTTTAAACACGTAACGTAAATCAAAGTTTTAATACAAAATAGAAAACAAGGAAAATTTTCACTTTTCTTTTTTGTTTCTGTATTCCTCCATTATTTTCTGGCAAAATTCTTGCCATGTTGGAGACTTTGGATTCTCAGTCGTCTCGGGCGGCTGGTATTCGCTTCCGGCCCCTCTTTTCTTTTTCTTCCTCAGGGGTTGAACCGGCCTGCTTTTCTTGTCGGTTGAGGATTCTGGAACTCTGGCTTCCTCTTTGCATTGTAGTATCCAGACCTTACCTCGGAATCTTTCAAAACTCTCTTGGGTTTTCTGGTTTCCTGAAAAGGAATGGAACTTGCCTCGTCGGGTCGTTTTCTTTTCGTAGATCTCGGCTGCTATATTCCTATGGTTTCTCTCAAGGTAGTTGGCTTTGGTTGGGGCGTTGAAAGCTTTCTTTGCTTATTTTCCATTAGCCTTTTCCGCTTTCCTATCTGCGCTGGCTTTTGTTGAAGAGGAACTTGCGTCTGCATCGTTCTCTTCACTCTCGTTGAGCCTGAATCTTGTGGCTGCTGTTGCTTTTATTTCGCGGTCCTTTCTTCAGTGTTATCGATTTTTCTTTTTGTTGCAGGGGGATCTTTGCTAGGCGACGGCGAAATCCATGTTCATGAAAGTGTTAATGTTAAGTTCCATAATGGGCCGCCCTATTCGCAATACGGCGGTCCATTATGAATTTATCGATAAATTGCTCTTTTACACGAAAACAACCAACGATAATCAAGAATTGCAAGTAGTCCCAATGAGTCTACGCTTAAGTATTCTAGAGGAAAAAATAGGAGTAAATGTCTTTAAATTCTGGGTCCGTTTTGAATTCGGCAATTCTTGTTTCTCGTGATTCAATTATTTTCGCAGTTAGCGTCGTACATTTAGTATTTCCGTCTTTATCGATCTTTATTCTGGATGGTGCATCTGCAACTACATTTTCTTCTCCGGTGTGTGTTTCATTATTTGCAATTTTAGTGTCCAACGTATGAGCCAGGGAGATAGATTTTTACCGGAGTATAGGCGACCAACATCGCGTGATCTGAATACATAGTTATTGGGGCACTCGTAGGACCGCGAGGGTTTCCCGTTCAGTTGCAGTGTAATTTCGTTGAGTTTGAGAGAAATAGCATAAACATTGAACTTGCAGACATTAAGTTATTTCGAAGCAGGAGAAGAGATGAAATATGAGCAATGCTTTTGCTGGGGCTCAGATCACGGACCTCTCGAATACCCATCGAGCGTGCTGACCACTACACTACGATGCCAAGAAGGCGGAAAAAATACTTTACATACTCCCCCTTTTAAAAGGCGACTGAGGATTAGGGGACTCAACCGCCAAATTCTGGTGGTGGAGAATCATCATCCACCACCTTTTTTAGTTTGGACGCCACTGTAGAGTTATTAGGTAATTTTAAAGGAGGAAACATGAATAATAAGTAATGCCCTCGCCGGGACTCGAATCGCGGACCTCTCGAATACGCGTCGAGCTTGCGGACCACTACACCACGAAGGCATGCCAAGAAGGCGGGAGAAATACCTTATAAACTCATTTCAGGTTGATTTGAATAGACTTTGATGGATACATATAAATTGCAATTTGTGTACTTAATGTCAAAGTAATAACAATAATCTCTCAATTGTTTTGTTTTTGAGGCTACTTACTAGCATACGATAATTTTTAATGTTTAAGACAGGCCCGTAGAAAAATCCATTGCTTTAACAGCAAATGATCTTGGCGGCCAAGCTTCTGATCTGGCTTCTCCCACGTAGTTGGCAAATTTTGTGCTCAGGTATAGTAAAATGTTTTCTAATTAATCGCATGTCAGTATTAAATGGTCCAAAAAGTGCGACTGCAAAAATGTACATGGCAGAAGCAATAATCGAACGCAGCGTCCTTTGAGAAGTACAGAACGTTGCGGAATGGCGAACATCTTTCATGGATGCAATGATACAGGCAATCCGAGAGCTGCTTTTTTAAATTTAAATAGATTGAATTTTTATGTTAAGTAATATAATTTTGTTTTCTCTGAGCTTACATTTCTCGTTTCCTGCCTTTCTTCATTTAAACTGGATATTATTTTCATTTTAGGCAATTTATTTTTTTATTATTTCATAAAAATCCATGTGACAGTTGTGTGTGTTATCCAGTATCACACAGAATCACATTTTGCGCTTTTTTTCTCTTTTCCAGACTTTAAATTCATTCTCAAAAGATAAAACTGTTGAACATTTCGATCAATTGGTTAATATTTTTATTCAGTTACAATTGTTCGCAAATGAGTTTTAAAAACATTATTCCAAATGTCGATGAATTTAAATAAATTTAACAAGGTACGTCAAAAATCGTTTTTCTCCAATCTTGTGTGTCTTTTCGTTTTTCTCCAATCTCGTAGATTGTCGTTTTTCTCCAATCTTGTACGGGTTTTCAACTTTTTCCAGAAAGAAAAGCAACCTGAAATCTGAACATTTTAAAGTTAGCAAACAAAATGGATTTATTAAAACTATTAAGAAAAATCTATTTCATTAGTGCTAAATTTTCATTAAAATTTAATTTGCAATTCCTACGCTATGCATTATAGAAGAGCCGTTAAAATATTTCGAATTAATCATCACGAAAACAGTTTTTTTTCCAATCGCGGGCCCTAAGCCGACTTCGGCTTGGCCGCTACAAAGGCCAGAAATGGTGGTCACTTTATTATGGAGGCACCTAATAGATGGGCCACCTTTGCCTGTTATGAAGAGACGGACAGCTACACACATGCCTTCTCCGGGATTCGAGCCCAGGCCGTTTGGTATCGTAGCCGGCTCCCCTAACCACTACACCGTCTGGACAGCGCGTGAAAGCAGGTAAAAATGGAACAATTTCTGCATCTTTTCGAACACTTTACCAGACCATTTAATGTACCTTACCGTATGTTGAAAGCATTTTTAATATGATCAAAACATTGGTCTTATTTGTAACTTCTTAGAATTTGTTCAAAAGATGTTTGACCTCTCCCGGTAATTGAAACACACTGTCCATTTCTTCTGAAGGGATGAATGATTCCAATCGTTCCACGTGTAAAACATCGTTTAATTTCTCATGCAGAAATGTTCTTTTAAAAATTAGTTGATGCATCTTTGCAATGCTACATGCAGCCAATGCAAAGTAAACTCAAAATGTGGTGGGTTTCACTATTAGAGAGAATGTTTAATTAAAATATTTACCATATGCTTAAGGCCCTCCAGCGGCCAAACAGAAAAATAACTGACCACTGGTAGTTCCAACCTGAGCTCGATTCCAGGGAACGGGCAGGCTGCATGAGAGTTACTGTAAATGAACCCATATGCAACATGTATCCGATCCAGTTTCCGTTAGAAACTCCTCCCAGAAGGCATCCATTCCCTTAAGCAGATACCCTAAGTGATCGTAATTCTTTATCATAATCTATCAAAAATACCATATTCTTGAGGAAACCCTTTGGCAACGAATTTTGCTTTACATTTTACTTTCTCACCACTTTTGTTATATTTGGTTTCTACCCATTTGCTCTCTATTGCATACGTTTCTGGCAGTAGTCCATCAACATCTTTTTGAGTGTTTATTTCTTTCATCGCCTTGACCCAATTTTTGTTTTTCCTTTTGGAAAACTTAATCATTTTTTGAAGCCTTCTGGATCTGTATTTCGAGGCAACACTGAATTTCTCAGAAACTCTATCCAACGGAACACATTTAGTCCATCTACTTTTCTACGTTTTGTTTACTTTTAATCAATTCTTCAATTTCTTTTGAATCTGTTGGATCATCACCGTCAAGTAAAATGTCTTTATTATTTTCTTAATTATCCTGTGATATATCCAAGCGAATTAATTCTGGATCTTCATTACTATTTTGGATATGTCTATCACATGTAGTTGTATTTCTGAGGATTTAACTGTTCGCCTCACAATTATTTCTTTTCTATATAAATACCATAATTATCGCTTCGTAAATTTCATCGTAAGAATATTCCTCCTTTTGAATTTTTCCTTAATGTATGTCGAACATTCTGTAATGTGAGTGCGTTTGTTTGTTAATTTTCTTACCCTCAGTTAGATCATCTTTGTTTTCGAGCAATTCAATAGCTTTTGTGATCCGACGTTATTTTAACACTTAATTACTACTAGCAAATAATACTGCATAAGCAAAGCTGTTTTCTCGTGTAATAAACTATAGTCAGCATATATAGGCCTTATTGAACTTTATCATAAGCTATAAATGCGTTATTACTTTTCAAAAGTAAATCTATTACAATCAAATTGATTAATTCAACATTTATTCAAACATGATCGAACTGAAGATAAGTTGCTATCTGACTCTGGTACATAAGGTATATTTTCTAATTTTATTTGGCTAATTTGACATCTATGTATTTCAAAATAGCCTTCACCGATAACATGAGAAATTAAGTTTTCGCCATTTGAGAAAGTTATTGTGCGCTTATTTCCCTCATTTAATTTAGAAAAGGTTCATATCATTAAACATGTGGGTTCAAGTTTCATTCTTGCACCTTTGTTCCATGCACATGTTCTACGTTAAGGACAGAGTGATTTAACTTATTTAGTACAGCTTTATTTTCGTCATTTCCTACGACGTTTACTATGTTTACCTTAAATTCATATTTTCTACTGCGTGTGAGCTTGCAATTTTGCATGCGTTACTATTATGATTCTTCCCGCTTACTCGATTCACTTTCATTTAAGTCTGTTCCAAGTTTTGCTTTATAAATAAAAATATTCACTTCTAAAGTGATTATTTTTAAGGCAAAATGTACAATAGCTTTTAACTTTATATTTTGATTTACTTATGTGGTCAGTTTTCAAAGAACATAATCGTATTTATTACAAATTTGCTTCATTTAAAGACGTGTACAGTTTTCGTCCATTAATTTATTTTCAAAACATTCTAAAGTCAATTCAGGGTACTTCTCGATTATCCGCACCTGCGGTTTCAACATTCAGTGGATTGCTGTGATTTATATATTTTAGAGATACACTTGACAAAAGGCAGTTCACAAAATTCGCGAAACACACACATCTTTTGTATACACATGTGGATTTATATACTGTATATTCAACCATTATTTTGCTGAACAATATTCTCCAGTTCTAAAACTGTAAATATTGGTAATATAGACCTTTTTCCGCCATAATATTCTTTTTCTTATTAAATGCTTCATTTTAGAATTATTTATGAACAGAACACTACCTCTGAGCCTCAAAGACAGCCAAGCTAACGTTTCTCGCCAAATCACAAAGTCGCCAATGAGTTGGCGAAATTTCGGAGAGGTAGAAATAATTAGAAATTACCCAAATCATTCACCGATTAACTTTCAGTTGCCAACGTGTTACAAGAATATGGCAAAGAACATTGCTTGCAACAAATTGCTATTAAACATCCTTTTAACTGATTCTAACAGTTCCTTGATGTGTTCTTGCACATTAAAATATTCAATAAATGAGATGAAATGCATTCTCCTGAGAAAAAATAGTTATCTTGTTGTCTTTACGTGTTCATGGATTGTTATAAAATGTTTCCTTACTTCTTTGGCGTTTGTAAAGCTAAATGTGCATGATTTAAGAATTGGAAACATTTATCAAACCGGAAAAATTTCAACATCTAGTAACCTGACACAATATATTTTCTTATATGGATTTGTTTTTGTTGTTGTTGTGACTACCCTCGCTTATCTGAAATCAGACCAAGCCTACGAATTATATGGATTTGATATCCTTAATAGAGCACTCATAAGCAGATTTTTAAAGATTAGTCTCGTAAACACTTACACATATGCACTTATGCAAGTCATAAAGGCGTTGGAAACGGAATCTTCTGGCGCAGATAAACAATGTCATAAATTGTATAAACAACAGTTATTTAACGAAAATTATATAATCATCTTAAGCATTAAAAAAAGAATTAAGAAAACCTCAGTGATTTCAGAAACAGTAAATTAAATCATTCAAGTAAACGCTTAAGACACTTAGATATAACTTTGTAACTCTATTCCGTGGATGGAATATATCTGGACGAAATTTTGGTTTGCATGTTAAAAACATTTCAAGCAGACTGGAGTTTCTGATATTCGAGAAAGCTAGCGAAAAAGAGTTGAAATGACTGAATGTTGAAATGTTCTAGCAAAGCACGCGAGGTCTCTCTGCCTAAAGAAAGGGATGCCTTCGCTGAGGACTTTCTAACGAAAACTGTTCGTATTCACATTACACATGTAGGAAAGAAAGTAAACGCCCATGTAGCCCGCTCATCTTGAATCAAACCTAAGTCAAAATATCAGTTTTCAGCGAATTTACCGCTCCGCCTCTGGTGGGCCGAAATAATTAAAAAAGGACCAAAATCTGGGGATAGTGTTAATTTTATGCTTTTTAGTGACTTTTGTATAGAGATTCATTATGCAAAAACCTGAATTCGACTGTCTTTTTCCCGGACTCAACAGACTTGATATTTAGGAATATACTGTTTTAAAGCGTTTTCGAACCAAGGATAAGTGACACAGAATGCTAAGCAGCATGTAAGGAATTATTGCATGCTCCACTTGTATGCTCTTGGTATGTAAGACATACTTATCTTAATTGTAATGCTTATCTTAATTCAATTATCAGTAATTGAAATTTTATTAGTTTGATTTGTGATTGTGATTTTATTAGTTTGATTTTAATTTGTTCTGTTGAAAAGCATTTGTTGTTAATTTTTTTTCAATGGCAGATTTGGTTAACTCTGAATTTAAGTTGCTTGTGTTAATTTTTCTTTTATCCTTAAGGTTGTTTGGTTAACCATTAAATTTTGTTCTTAATCTCAAAATCTTAACTTGTTTTTTGTACTGTTTGTTTAATTTCAGGTTAGGTTGACCCCTAAGGTCATTTTTACTTTAAGTTCTCTGTTTATTACACTAGTTGGTGTATAAAGTTTAATAAGTTTTGTTTAACGTACTCCTCTTTCTGGTAAAGTTTTGAATCCATATTTTGACTCTGGTGATAAAGTCGCTTATGGTATTGAAGAAACATGAATTTAGCTGCATAATTATTATATTTCAACTGTAAAAAACATTGTTAAGAAACATGAATTTAGCTGTGTAAATATTATATTTCAACTGCAAAAACATTCTTCGGTGTTTAATTTAATTTAGTTGATCAAATGCCAGATTTTTGAAATTCATTTTCACAAGCCAATTTTTATAGACTTGTTTTCGAAACTCTCTGGAGAAAAAAATACCTTCCGATTCTTAGAATGCTTATCTCAGGCACACAGTTATCTGGGAATTATTTATCCAAAAGCTCATTTTTGCACCCTCTTTCTAAAGGCTTTTCGTATGCATTTGTGCTGTGCAGGGTTTTGTTACGAGGGTAATTTTGAGTCCGTTAGGCTTCCACCTATGGAAGAGTGACACCATGCGCGAGGCTACCGTCTGGAATTCGTTTATTTCATTGAGGCGAATAGTTGATTGACCCCATGCTCTGAACGCAAAACTTTCAGTTTCAGGTTATCAGCCAACCGCTGGTATCCTCTGAAGAATTTTCCACCTTACTGTGGTTACTCCTCATAGGGTTGCCTTACAATTGGCGACTTTTGGAATATCAAGCATCGCCAAGCCGGGGGCAGCCGACAGCGGTGTTCGAGAGGTTAAATTGGAAGTTAATTGAGAAGCAAGACACCGAGCTTTTACCTGACTGAGCAAAAATGGCTTCCGGATTTTTCGAAGAGGAAACAACCGAAGGTTGGAAGCGTATGGCGGGCCGTGCCTAAAGAATAAAAGGGCGGAAGGCCCAGTTTTCTTTCCTATAGTATCCCCTAAAATTATTTTTTTTCTCTTTATAGATATCAAACCCTGGTTTCAAAGCATAAACCACGCTTCTAATTGTAACTTCGTTAATGGAGCAGTTTTTTATCAAGTAAATTTTGCGGTCCCTCCTTCTTTAGATGAATTTCTATAGAAAACGTATGCAAAGTTTAGTACCAGTTTATCTGTAAAACACCTGAAACTCACCTGTCACACCACCTCTAGAATGTATAAAAATGTTGTAGAAGTTTATTGTTTACTTCCAAATAAATGTTAAGCTTTAATTTTCCAAAACTTGTTTGTTTTACTCGTAATTTAGAACACTGGACCAATTTTAAAACAAAATTTTATTGAACGGGTTTTGCCTAAATCTTGTAACACAACTCGAAATGAAATAAATCCAATACATGTAAATGTTACACTTATGTTGTATTACTGATATGGTTTTGATACACATTATTGATACGTGTTTGATACACAAACATCTTGCAAAATGCAAATATTTTGTTTTCAGTGTGTTTCACACCTTTCACCTTTGTGCAGTGTATTAGTTAGTGTTGTTATGATTACTCTAGCAATGTTAGTATAATGTTTGTACGATCATGGCACCCATGAGTAAATTAATAATGTTAAATTTAAAAGTAATACAACACTCTTGTGCATAGCTGGTAGCATGTCCAGCCCTCAACGAAAGATCCGTTATTCTGTTGTTTTTTCCCCCAATGGCGGTCACTTGCCTATAACGGCATTGGCCACTACTACTAAGGCCAGACGATGGCCATTTTATTGTGAAGTTACCTAATAGGCGACCACCGTTACCATCCTATGAAGGGACAGACAATTTATTGTCGAATTTGAGTCGCCGAATCGATATATGGATAAAAGTTGGGATGTCATATCAGAAACGGTCCGATTTTGTGTCAAAACACCTATATTAAAACAATGCTATATATAAATCTAATATATATACTAAGTCGCGCGTTCGAGATATGCCTTCTCCGAGCTTCGAAACCGGGCCCTTTGGTATCGCAGTCAGGCTCCACTAACCACTATACCATCTGGGTGGCTGTTGTTCTGTAAGATCTAGTTTTCTTAGCTATTATAAAATGTTACTAACCTAAGTGTTGATCCTTGCGAGTTCTCTCGCATGTTTGAAGATGAATACAACCAAGGAAAGGGTGTAAATAATCCTTATAGTGAACACAAACTAGTTAAAGATGGCACGGACTTACTTGCTTACAAAAACACCGACCGCTTGCTGTGAGAACTTGAAACATAGCCTAACTCTAAATTTACAGGTAAAGATTATTGGGAGACTATACAACTTAGTTAAGCTAACAGGTTTACTCAGAAACCTATACCGATAAGATAGCATCTAGACGATAAGAAGACGTAGCTGCTACTAATGTTAACATCTGGGGTAGAAACTAACAGCTTCCATTCACAAAAGCGAAATCACGCTCAGTCTAAGCTTTTCGTTCCAACAGTTTAAATGCTCTCGTTCGCCCTAACTCATTACATCCTGACGAGGAAACGCGAGGGGAATAAGAGAATTCAGGAACGGTTCAAAATATTAAATAACTGTTAGTAAAAATAAATGAAAGCCAATACTACTTATATTTAAAATCATAATTAGTTTGTCACCTTTAATGGTCCCTAAAAGAATAAAAATTTCTCTAGCAACACTTGAACTAAAATATGTTGGGCAATAACTCGGCATCATCTCCATTTGATCTACTGGTTGTGTCTCCTCCTCAGTTCAGTGAAGTAGAGTATACGGAATTATCGAATTCCAAATGCGTTTCTCATCGTATAAATGGTAGCAGGTCCAGCTAGTACTGGAAGATCGTATAATTGGGTAGAATCTCAACGAGGTCTTAGACGATTTCTCCCACTTCTCCGAAAATCTTAACGTCTGTACAACCTGAACTTTAAAAAGAAGATTTTAATATTAAGTATTTAACATTTATAAATTGTGAGTTATTTCAAAACGCTTCGAATGCCCTATATATAGCCTTTCTACGATATTAAAAAAAACTTCAGTTTTAATGTTATAATGAAACGATGTGACAAAGCTATATCAGAGGCAGAAATAAAAACCGAGCAAAAGAGATTTTTCTGAGATACTTTACCCGCGAGTTTTATTTAATACTAAAAAGTTGCTGCAGGTACAAAAATCGATAAATTTGAAAATTAAATATATATAATATCTTATATTGAATAATATCTTTAAATTATGCAATAGGGGGAAAAACCGTTTCAGAAATGTAGAGGTTTAAATGATATTGTATAAGTTAGCTTTAAGTGATATTGTATAAGTGATGTTGCATAAGCCGGCATGGTTTAAATTATATTGAATATGTGTCATAAAGCTAAAGTGAAGAAATTAGACAAAAACCGGTTTCACATCAAAGTAATGTTAAAAAATATGTTGTAAAGGAAACTAAGTAAAATCATATGTTCTTTAAAGACAGAAAGAATTTTGGGCAATACGCGTGTATGTTTTCTCTTATAATCGGTACTTGGAATTTCATTACGAAGAATATACTATTCTGTAATGAAACTTCCAGTAGACATTATTTCAGAAAATATTGACTATATTGGATAGCAGAGTTTTATCTTAAAAAATGAATGTCCACCTTTGGGCCCACGTTTGACCGCTGGAAATAACGTATATCGGATATTTAGACGCCCATTCCAAAATCTACTTATTAAACATGTACTTTTTAAAGAACAATGGATAATATTAAGGAACGGATATGGATATCAGAAAATGCTTTAAATAAAGTTTGATGTAAAAAGTGAGTATCGATGTAGAAAAATTTCATCTTTGTCAACCTCTATTGGTAAAAAGCAAATTGTTGATCTAAAAATTTCATAAGGAACATTCACTCAAAGATTTGGTGCAGGTTTATGCCTTGACGCTCAAAAATATAAACTACAAATATGTTTACAGTAATGACGGAAAAATTTGTTTCATCACTTCTTTTTGCCTTCTTGTAAGGATACAATTAATATAAATGTCAACTGGCATTTTGTTATTTCTCGTATTTGTGTGTAAACTTTGGGAACGGAGAGATAAGTCAGGGATTCTTATGATCCTATTCTCAGTTCTATGTATATAAGAAGATTTAGCAAAAAAACATTTTCGCTTGCATTTGACTTATTCAGCCAATAAATTATGTGAATATCCCATATGTACTATCTTACTGTAATTCTTTATGAGAAGTAACAAAACTAAAGAGTATTATATTATAAGATATTTCTTCCGCCTTGTTCGCATGGCTTCGTGGTGTTGTGGTCAGCACGCTGGGCCCGTATTCCAGAGGTCTATGGTTCGAGTCCCGGCGAAAGCGTTGCTCATTTTTCATGAATCCTTCAACAGGACTTGACTCCTTCCATGACAAGCTTCGAAATATCCTAATGTCTCTAGAATATAACAGACATCATAAGTATGATGGTTGTATTGAAAATTTTAGAGTCTTATATTGAAATACTATGGTATTCAGCACTGGTCAAGATAATAAAAAATAAATATGGTGTAAGACGGGACTTTTAAGAGCCCCATTTCACTTCTGATATGTTAGTCAGAATAACGAACTATCCCTAAGTTTACTTTGTGCAATATAAGTTGTTCTTCCTTCTTTTAAAAACATTATGAACAGCAGGACAGAAAACCTTTTGCTCTTGGCTACTTATCTACTTTTACACTGTTTTAGCTTCTGTCGTAGTAATAGCTGTGCAGACCACGACCGTACATGTCTTAGCAAAAGCTCGTCACATTATAGCAGTCAGATAGTGGAGTATTTGTAGCAGAGTTTTTTGGACGATTCTTTATCTATTCCTTGACGTACCGTTATGGTATTTGGTTCGTTATAACGATAAATTATAAATTTTGAAACTTACTTCTTGTTCCATAGTCTTTTAAATTCCGCCTAATATGTATCCAAATTCATAATATTTAAAAATAAAAAACAATAATTGCATCTAACTTATATTACATCATTACAGCTTTATTATCTTCAAAACATTGTAATTCAAAACTTGAAAACATCTTAGCAGACTCTATCAAACGTTTCTGTACTGTTTCGATAAATTACGGAGTTCATAACGTAGGCATTATCATATAGTATAATTTAAAACACTCCGTGACCATGGTTGCCACTGCACGAAACATATTGTCTTTTATTTATCTTGCATACGGTCACGTGTATAAATTTATTCTATGCATTGTCTTTAGGCAAAATGTAAGGTATTTTAATTCTTGTTTCATATTTAGTCGGTCTTATAACTATTTTGTAAAACTGAGCGATTTAAAAATAATAAAACTCCATTTTAATGACTTAAATCCTTATTTTAGTTTTAGTAATTTATAGTTCATATACAAATTGCTAAAGTTTCAAATATATACTAGCTGATGCAGTTTTAAATACATTTAAATTACATTACAGTATGCCCAATTCACAAATTTTGTGAGTATTTGGATCATTATTGTGATTAATAAAAAATGTTTCTAACGTCATAAATTACGTAACTGCACAAAAACGAATACAGAAGTAATTTTAGCGAACAGTTATGTTTTGATCAATTTATCAGATTTCAGCCACTAAGTGTTCACTTACCGCAGAAATCAAACACTTCCAAAAGAGTGGTCATAAAATCTTAAATGTGTGAAACGAACCATATCTTTGGCTCATATTTTCCACACTCACAAATTTAAATGGTTAATAGTTTTTATACATTTATACGTATGGGTAAAATAATTTTTCTCATTTCCCTGCACGTTTGTTATTTAGCTTGCTTAAAAAACTGCAATAAGGCCATTATTTAAGAATTGCTTTATAATCCACAAAAAGATCATTCATATTTAATACGCTTAGCAAACTTACATACTTTTCGTTCTAATAGAATAAAACTTTCAGCAATTGAACAAATGAAAAAAATTTAAGGTAAAAGAAACTGCGTACTTCAATATCTTTTTCATTCATAAAAAGTTGAAGATTGATCGTCCCCATAACAAAACACTTATTCCACTAAAGACAGATTTAATGTAGATCGCCGAGAATTTTGAAACATGTCATCACAAGAAGATCATCTACAGCTATGCTATACAATGCTGAATATTTGCACTTATTTTTGTCCGCATTCTTAGATTTCTCTGATGTTAACGTGTTCTTTTCAATCGATAGTTTCTAAATCTCTTGTCTGGACGAGTATGGGAAAGGTTTGATACTCCCTACGCATAAAAAAGTAACAAATCTAGTTATTGATCATGCTCTAGATCTTGATATTTTCTTTTCAGAAGAAGTTTTTTATTACTTTTATTTTTGAGGTCACAAAAATTCACAAAATGGAAAACTTAGTCCAGTCATTCTAGTGTGGATGGGAAATGAAAAATAAAATGCGATAGCTGCTCGTAAAAATCTTCCCATAATAAAAGTTCTTTGTTCGCTGAAGGATGTTGGCTGCACAAGGGAATATGTAGATACACAAACTTAATACTTAACGTTCTTTCCTAGGCATTGATATATTGCTTAAAATATGCTGCTCCTTTTCCCACAATGACATTAAAATGTTATTTTGAATTCATATTGTCTGTGTAAAAAAGATTGACGAGTCACTGGAGCGTTTTAAATTTATTCATATTTTATATCCAACAGTATATGAATCATACTTTATTTACTGCTTGCTCTATCTGTATCTCCATGTTTAAAGACTACCATATTTGCGTATTTGCCTGTGTATTTCTAGGGATGGTCTTATCAGTAAAAGACAACGGAGGTCAAAGGAATACTTCCTGTTTACCCTTTGAAGGTCTCAAAATCTAGCAAAAAAGAGCTGGAATAATTATTACCTGCTTGTATACACATGTCGTAGTTTATATGGGTTAGTTTAATTGTCGTTTACAATATGAGACAGGGAAAGCTGAGTAGTTTTTCAGACTTTTATAAAATCTAATGACTTTCTTATCTTAAAAAAGTTATTATTTAATCTCACTACAATTTTACAGAATAGATACTTAACTAGTTTTTATTTAGCTGAAGATCAGTGAAACTACCCCTTTTATTTTCCACGTTTGGTGATTTGAGAAACCCTATAATATCTTATAATTTGAGAAACTAAGCGCCATTCATACAGTCAAATGAAATAAGAGCAATACAGTGCCACTCCTTTCTACCAGATAAATGATTTTCTTTTAGGATAGAGATTGGAGATTGAAGGTATGGAAAATGATATATAAGCAGATATCAGCTGGCAAAGGAGAGATTTGAACATTTCAAATCAATTCAATATAATGTTTTGAAAAGTAAGTGAAGAAGAAAAAAGAAATTGATATGAATGGAACAGATAAATGAATTGTAAATAGGTATGAAATAGGCAAAACAGAAGGAAATTAGTAAATGTTTTTATTCTCTGCACATCCAAAAAAAAGGAGGTGGTAAGCTAAATGGACATTTTTAAAACACATTGTAATCATATTTTAGCATTATTTTACTTTTTATCACTCCAGAATTTTTATTAAGGAACAAAATATCTGTTTGTCATGGCACCTTTTTTTCTTTCATTTCTTTCCATTTGATTCTTTCTTTCATTGATTTTCCGAAATGAAACACTTTACTGTTCTAGAACTTTCCACAAAGGTACTCCTGCAGCTCTTCTAGGTATGAAAGACTAGAATTAGTAGCTACACTTTAATCTGCTAAGAATGTTAATGCAAAGAGCATGTAAAGAGCAAAAAATGCAAAGAGCATGTAAAGAGCATGGAAATCTAACTCGAACTAAAAACTGATGCTCTTTCCTGTCTTTTAAAGTTTTCCTTCGGTCACCAAGATATTTCCAATACTTTCCACTTATCTAAATTTCAAGAAGGCATATACGATTAAAATTACACATAAGGATACAGGAATCAGTTACAGTTATTCAAATACAGTACCAATTACAGTTATACAGGAGCCAGACAAAAACGTCGTCAAATGGTTGCCAAGTTTGGCGACTTTTGATGATTCGTCACCAAATCTGACGATAAAAATTAGCTGCCATCTCTATCACCAACTTGGGAATATATCGCTAATTCATCGAGATGGGCATTAACTTCAATTTTAAATAGGCTTCCCTCAGTAATCTTATATTTCCGGCAGAGCTTCGATTTTGCAAGCACTTAATGTTACATTATACAAAAGATGCTGCTGTTTCAGATCTAATTTCACTAAAACTATTTACAGATAAAGAAATTCGTAACTCTTATTCTATTGTACACTGCGGAAAAAAAAGGGACAGTACTATATCTCCCGTTCTACAGGGTCGATTAACGAAATACAAATTGTGTTTTCTATGTCTCGAAAGCGCGACTTAGGGTATGTATTAGATTTATATATAGTAGTGTTCTAATATAGGTATTTTGACACAAAATCGGACTTTTTCTGAAATGACATGCCAATTGTTTTCCATATTTCGATTCTACGACTCAAATTATGACAAACTGCCAATTTTTGTAAAAATCGCACGAGTAGTTTTTAAAAAATTAGCTCTCAAATGTTTACCTCCTCAATGTTAATTCAGTTTGGTATGTATTTATTAATAACTATTTTTTATTACACTTACTTGATTCCTTCTTTCACAGTTCGAAATTAAGGTTCACTTTAAAAAAAATTCAACCATTGTTTATGATTTATTTTTAAAATTTGTATTTTTAAATAATTTTTATCTATTTTCGAAAAAGAATTTGGAATTATAACCTATAAAATTTTTACCATCTTCTTAAAGTAGATGTATTTCTAAGTATACCTGCAAAAACTTATCAAAAATTTCGAAGATGTATGTGAATTTATATGTTGGCGCGTTTTGAAATGGGGAATATTTGTTGAAAGCGATAATAACATCTAATGTGGTTTACGCACTTTGCTAAAATTATTTGAAAATAGGAACGATGTGACTTTTTTTCCGCTCATGCGCAATGTAAAAAGGTAGGAAAGATGTGACATTTTTTCCGCTCATGCACAAAGTAAAAAGGTGGTAACGATGTGACATTTCTGCTGCTTCTGCACAGTGGAAGGGATAGGAAAATAAGTTGCCATGTATTAAGAAGTTCGCCAAGTAATTTATTCTTGGCGCAAATTGAAAAAAATTGCTAAGTTTTACAAGGTGTTTATAAAGTCCCGGACCCATTTTGATGTTTAATAACTCATAAAAATAAAGATAGATTAAAATTAATAACATAAATGGTTAGATAGACTCAAAAAGTTTCATGACCCTTGCCAATGAACTTTCAAGTGTGTCTCCTTCGTCTCACGGAGAATATCAAGTCGATATTCAATTTCACGCCAGGTACCGGCCAGCATGTCGGCATCCACAGAAGCTATTCCGGTTGTAATTCTGGCTTTTAGGTCATCCATGTTCGACACTCTCCTCCTGTAAACGTTGTCCTTTACAAATACCCAAAGGAAAAAGTCCAGCGGCGTTATATCAGGTTATCTGGGTGGCCAAGGAATTGGACCTCCTTGCCCAATCCATCTTCCTGTAAAATGGTCATTCAAAGAACTACGAACGATGGTACCCCAATGGGGTGATGCACCATCTTGTTGCAAAAAGATATGTGGCTGAAGCTCTTCTAGTTGTGGAAATACGAAGTTTTCCCGATGACCCGTCTTTTCTGCTGATGAGACCGTCTTTTCTGTAAAAAAGAAAGGCCCAATGACTCGGTCGTGCATTAGTCCACACCACACATTAACCTTCGGGGAATCCCTTTGTGCCTCACGATATTCATGGGGGTTTTCAGATCCCCATATGAGCACATTATGCCGATTAACAATGCCAGAAAGATGAAAGGATGCTTCGTCTGAGAACATAATGCGCTTCAGAAGTTCAGCATCATCTTGTATCCTCCTTAGCATATCTGTTGCAAGGGCCATCCTCCTAGGCCTATCGTCCGGTTCCAAAACTTGAGCAATTTGAACTTTGTATGCATGCAGTCTTAATTTTTTCTTAATAACCTTGTACACCGTCGAAATTACAAATAGGGCCGGGACTTTATACACACCCTGCATTTCTGAATTTATCCGTAAATTTCGCACCAAATTTTACAAAATTTAATATTTTGGCATAATTTGAGGTGTAGAATCGAATATGGAAAACAAATGGTACGCTATTTCAGAAAAAGACCCATTTTGTGTCAAAATGCCTACGTTAGAACAATGGTATATATACATCTAATATATATCCTAAGTCGCGCTTTCGAGACATGAAAACGTAATTTGAATTTCGTCAATCGGCCCAGTAGAACGAGAGATATAGAACTGAGCCCCCCTTTTTTTTGGCTCAGTGTACATTGGTTTCTGCTTAATAATTTCTAAAGTTGATTTTACATTGCTTTACAGTAAGATCTCGTGGTTTTTTTTATAATGGGTTAATAAGTAATAATTTAAATAGACTTTCATGAATATGTAGTAGACATATTTTGATTTTATACCAAATACAACATTTAGCTTACGAAATATTTTTAAAAGACAAAGACTGTAAAATTAATATTACGGTAAGCGAGACGAATGTCAAGAACTATGAAAGTTTTTAATTATTTCGTGAAAAATATAATGCATAAAATTCAGAGTAGTTTTAGAATTCCTGGAGAAAATGTTTCAAGAACTTTAAAAAACTTGTGTTTTAGAGAAAGACTTTCAAATTCGACTCTACATTTAAGTCCCGTATTATATAATATTTTGTTGTAGTATTTCTAAATTACATTTTTATGTGTTAAGTCCTAATTACATGTCCAAATTACATTTTTATATGTTACGACATGAGCAAGCTCATGAACCAAATGACGAGGCATAGTGAAATGTAAAGGCTATCTCGCTGGAGACATTCATTTTCTTTTTCATAAACACATATTGTATATATTGCACAAAATTTCTCTTCATTGCTAATGCTCTAATCCTTTCTCCTAAAAAGACTTAACAAGAGCCAAGCCTTTTCCTCTCTGAAGGGGGAATATGTAAGTTACCAAATATGAAAGAAAATTACTAAAAAATGCCTATTCTAAATTAGTTTAGCAATAGCCCTTTAAATTGCTGATTTAATTGATTTTAAATTAATTTTTTTAGCATTCAGTATATATATATATAT
>KK115982.1:2296914-2319552 GCA_000611955.2 Stegodyphus mimosarum
TCATTTTAATTTAGGTATTTCTCCTTTTTATTCTAAAAATAATAAATACTTATAATAATTGTTTCTAAACTGGTTATTTCTAGGTAAATCCATATCGTATAACTTTTACATAACGCTCAGATGAAAATAACTTACCTAAGCCTTCAGCCAATGATAATTTTAGAGATTTATTAATTATCCAAGCACAATTTATAGAAAGGGAAACTACATCATTCTAAGCTAAGATTTTATCTCTAATACAGTGCACTTCGCTTCTGCTTCTTGGTCTAACTAGACTGCTGCTGCGCGGCTCTGTTCTTACTACAAGGCTATCAAAAACGTAAATGTTCTGGAACATGCAAGATTAGTGTTCCAAGTTGACCGTGGCCATAAATGGCAAATAAATAAAATGAATATTTTAACCTCAAACTACGGCTTCTTATTAAATCTGCCACGGCTGCCAAGTTTGCTCATCACTATCGACACTGGCGAACAGGCTGCTTGCATGGACATCTTCGTTTTTCTCGTGCGTAATATAAGTATTTCAGAAAATACTTAACAAACGTATCCTTCGACAGACAGCTGTTGCGTACTTTCCTATAATGAAACAAACAAAATAAGTAAATAACGCAATCAACTGTTTACAATATCACCGAAAAACATTTTTGCTTTTTTATCGCACTTTTTTCACAGCTGTTTTTGAGCCACAAAATCTACAAATTAATATTTGCGGGGAAAAGTGTTATGAGGGACAAATCAGTGAGATTTTCAGGACAGTGAAAGAAAAATCATATTTTGTTAAAATTTTATTGCATGTTAGCGATCAATAAAAGAGGGAGTTTAAAGAAAATTCCAATTAGAACATTTTTAAAGATATGAGAAGAAAACCGGGCTTAAAAAAAGAATATACCCGCAGGACGTTTAAAGATTTAAGCCCTAATCTTATTTTTTTTCCTTACACTCTTTTCTCTTTTGTTCATACGTAGCTACCTACTTGTTACTTTCTTTATTATACACTTATTTACATTTCGCTCATTTAAGCGAGGAAATTTTGGCAAAAGGGCGCAGAATAATTTGATGGTTGAAGAAAAGAACATAGTACCCGCCACTTATTAAAATCACTTCCGTTAGAAATATGTTTCCGTTTATTAAGCGGCTGAGTTTAATTGACAGGAGATATGTGTATTGCAAACTGTAATATTATTTTTTCAGAGAAGTTTAAAACTGATAACTAACAACTAAATACAATACTAAATCTCAACTAAAGATTAAAAATTAATGCTAAATTTGAACTACACTCACGTTTGTGAAAATTGCAACACCAAGAAGGAATCGTCATAATTGAATGCAATTTAATACACAGTTGAGTGGTAGTGGTACAAATAAATGATTAAATGTTCAAAGCAAACAAACAAGAACAAGAGATCAGAATCAGTATTTTGTGTGGCCACCACGCGCCGCAATAAGTGCTGCTACACGACGTGGCATGGAGTCAAACAAAGTTTGAATGTCTGACTGAGGAAGAGCATTCCATATCGTTTGTACGCGTACCCAAAGTTCGTCTGCAGACGCAACAGGACGAGGATCACGAGCAAGACGCCGACCAATGACATCCCACACATGTTCAATTGGCGACATATCCGGAGAACACGCAGGCCAAGGAAGAAGCTGTACCTGCTGCGCTGCAAAGAAGGATTTAACAATCCGAGCAGTATGAGGGCGGGCATTGTCCTGTTGAAATACAGCGCCTGGCAAGCTTTGAAGGAAGGGAACAGCTTCGGGCTGTAGAACTTCACGGATATACCGGTTGCTGTTCAGATTGCCCACAATTCGTAGCAATTGAGATCGTCTATGATATGCTATGGCGCCCCAGACCATAACTCCGGGTGTTCGTCCACTGTGGCGTTCGATAATGCACTCCGGAAGGTGGCGTTCACCGGCATAGCGTCTGACACGAATGCGGCCATCATGGTACCACAAATTAAAGCGGGATTCGTCAGAAAACACGACATGCTGCCAATCAGCACGCCAGTCTCTATGCTGATTGGCCCATTGTAGCCGCAGGCGGCGATGGTCGTGCGTTAGGGGGATCCTGTATAAAGGAGTCCGTGCGCGCAGTCCACACTGCAGCAGACGTCTACGAATTGATGAAGCACACAATGAAACACCTGTAGCTATTGACCACAGTGCTGCCAATTGTCTAGAGGAAGCTGTACGGTCCGTCCGCGCCATGCGGACCAGGTGTCTATCATCGCGAGCTGACGTCACATTTCGGGGTCCACTCCCGGATTTCCGAGTTGTCCGACACTCGTCCGTCCACTGCTTCCAAACGCGCATCACTGTGCTGCTGTTACGCTGCACACGAGAGGCTACTGCACGATACGACAATCCAGCTTCACGAAGGCCGATGATTCTCCCTCGTTCAAACTCTGTAAGTTGTTCAAATCTCGCTCTCTTTCGTCGACGAGGCATAAGTACAGATTGAGTTAACGTTTACCACTAGCAGATAACCACCGATAACCATACACGCCTCGCTACAGCCGTCTATTTATTCAGATCCATCAGCCGTTCAGAGGGCGCTGCTCAGCATACGCATGCGCTACGGATTTGCAATTCTAATCATTTGCATATCATGCGCTACTTTGCATTTCCTGAAAATTTCAGCTCACTCGCGTAAGTCCTTCATGGTGTTGCAATTTTCACAAACGTGAGTGTATTTACATAGGTTTTTGAATTTAAAACTTATTTTAAAATATATTTTGCAGTTATATGTTTGATAGAATTTTTCATTTTTACAAACATTTGTCCTATCCGGGTTTATTTCATATTCCTATATTTTTTCAACTGTATTCTCAGTTTTAAAAAATAGCTGGTATATTTTTTGATTAGCATATTTCAGTTAAAGAGGTTTACTTACAGTTGAAAATGTTTTTCTAGATTCAAATGGTATTGGCATGCAGTACATTTTTCCTATACCGCTGTAAGTTTCTGCCGTTCTTTTAACACTTGCCACTTTTAACACTATAATGCCATAGTCCGTTTTCGTAAACGTTGTCTGGATACAGTCGTCAGTTGATACATATTCTCTCCCTGATGTCTGAAACGCTAGCTACAGCTTGTAGTTGCTCTGATTCTCCTTCTACATAAAATTAACACTGAGAAATATTTTATCTGCGCTTTAAAAGACTAATCGCAGCATTGAATGTGATATGCACGGTCTTAAGCACGGATATCGACTTTCATCATCTTTAGAATTAATTTTCACAAAATCATTTCATCTTGGTAATTCATCAGTTCATTTTCACAAGACTTTCTGTTTATCATTTTTAACATATTTTCCGTAATGGCATTTGCAATCTTTTATAATACCCTGGTTTAAAGGCAGAATTTTAAAAGCTGTTTTGCAGGAAGAGGCACTAACGCTTTTGAGAAAGAGATCGGTAGTGTGTGCACAGTTATCTAATTAGGAAAGCTGCTTTTCTTTCCTTTTTCTGTTTGCTGTCCATTTTAAAAGAAAGTCAGAAAAACACTACTTGTCATCCATGAGTTGCTCTTACTATGTTAACTTAGTAACAGTAAAAATGTTAATGTTGTGCATGTTAAAAGCAAATTCTTGACTCCTTTCAAATATCGAGATTTTTTGCTTTTGTCAAAACACTAGTGCTGCATTCTTAATTTTTGTATCCATATTGTACGTTGCGTTATTGCATATTGTACGTATACGTTAATAAGTCAGTTACTCGTTTTTTTCCTTCCTTAAACTAGTCGCTGTTTTACTTTTGACTTTTTCTCTATAATAATTTTCGTGTGGCTTGTATTCATTTCGCAGCCTAAGTAAAAGATCTTTTCTCTAGTTTTCATCCGCATTTTTCCTTCTCATTATGCAGTTTCTGATGAACAATGCCAGATTTCTTTCTTTTGAGCGTCCATAACCGGTCGAGCGTTAAAGTCGCTGAACAGTGGGTTCTATTCCAGGCCAGAAAGATGGCTGCATGGGAGTTTTCGTGGTTTTCGCTATGTGTAACATGGTTAAAAACTAGTTCCAGAGAAAAATTCCTTTAAGTAATACAGCCCCTTGCTTTAAGTAATATAGCCACAGCATGCTTTGCCTTAATCAAGCAAATGGAAGCAAACTATACTCTCTTCCTAATATTTGAAATGTCAGTCAAATGATATAAATCCTTTCCTAGCATTTTAGTGAATTATACAGCTGCTACAGTGAACAAAGCTCTAGAAATAGCAAATTAGTTTTAGATTCCTAACTTGAAACCATTCTGTTAAGAGTAATTGTAAGATCTTTCGTATTTCCCTCTTTTTTCGCCTCCTTGCGATACTTATATTTTTTATTAGTTTATAAATTATAATTCTTAAAGTGCAAGTCATAAAATTTAGGAATACCAGTTTAAACGCAATTTTCTCTGGTTGAATTTTCTAAGAATATCAAGATCTTTTAACAGATTCTTCTTCTTTTTTTCAAGGTTTAGTCTTTTCGCATAGGTATTTTCGACGTGTTACAAGTTAAGCAAATAATAAATTATAAAAATGCTTTTTCAGCGACTTATTCAATTTAAGAAAATCACGTCTCTAGCCAGTAGAAAAATTGCACTTTGACTATTAATTCGGTCTCATGGTTACAAGCATGCCAATGCTTTCTTTGTTCATTTTGAAACTTGCAATTATCGTTCCTTTTCCATTCAAACTCTTGTTTCGTCGTGATGTTACCACTTGTTTTGTTGTGGTTCTTGAAACCTTACGAAATAACTTATTCACATAGCTAAAATATACTAAATATATAATTGGGTCATGTTCTGGGAATTTTAAACCGGTTAACCTGAGGGCAACAACTCTGGTTAGTAAGAATATAAGTGGCAGAAAAGAAAAAAAATAATAACAATTAATGTCATCAAAAATATTTACTTTAATTAGATTTTTAATTAAAATTTAAATATTTCAAGCATCTCGAGCATAGCTATTCCCGGGAGATAAAGTTCTACCTATTAATCCTTAACATTTCTTAAGAATTTAATAGCACAATATGGTAAAAATAAAATACTCAGAAGCAATAAGTGCTTAAATAAATAATAAAAGAAAATTCTCTCCACAAGTAGGGTATCGAGCTAATAAAATAAGTCACATATATAACTGTTGAATTAGGAATAGTCGGTACATTTTGAAGTGAATTCGCTGAGAGAAGTAACCCCATGATCCTGGCATGGAAATTGGCGAAAAGATGAATCTGCTGGTGTAGATATCTTAATGAGTTACAAGAATGGGAACTGATGAACTCTGTACATCTTAGAGAGTTGTGAGATCTTCTGGAGAAATAACCGGGGAAAAGGAACTCTGCTCCAAGTATCTCTACTATAGCCTCATCTTCTTGTTGAAGTTTCACCTTCACTGAGAGAGACGTCGAGATTACTTTAGGCATCCTGATGGTAAGACGCTTGTTTTTAACTCCTATAAATTAGTCATTTTCTTTAGTTGATTTTCAGATCGCAGTGAGGTGTGGGGCAGGGTAATTAAGGAAGCGAAGCAGCGTAAAAAAGTGAGCTTCCTGCCACCTGCCCCCCGTTTAAAAGAGTGCAAGTTATCATCTCAGAAAATTCCCGAAAATAAGGAAGAATTTTCAGCACCCACGTCAAGAACAATACAAAAATTCCCACTTTTATGTTATTTAAAAAAAAAAAAATTCGCCCGCTTTCCAACCTGTCACCCACCGGATGTGAGAACCAGATTAAACCGCTTAAGTGGGTGACCTTGCTTGACAACAGAATTAAAACTTAGCTTTTGAAAATCAGAAAATCATCGCCAATTCTCATTAAAATATATATTTATTTGCAAGTAATTTCTGTAGTAATTAACTTATATTAACAGGTATAGATTCACAACAGGCCATAGGTATAGGTAAAGGCAAATTTTTACTGTATACTGTGTATAAATATCAAGTAGCTAAATCAATAACCTAAGTTGCAATAATACTCAAAAAAATTACTTGAGACGCATGTCTCATATCATCGTTAAGCTAAAAGTTGAATAAGTGACTTTCCAAAATAAAAAAAAAAAAAACTAACTTAAACACGTTAACTATTAACACCCCTAATTAAAAGGTTACTTAGTAGATTAAAGTGTATTTCTGAATTTGGAATAAAATTTTAATGAATTAAATTAATTGAAATGCGCAACACAGTTAATGTACATGATGCTAGGAAGCATTTCAGGAACTGTTTTAGAACTTTTCGTGAAAATAATGTCTATATCCAGAGGAAGATTATGAATGTGTAAACTTTAGAAGATGGCCAGTAGAAGTTGCATTTCTTATCACTTGATAATTTAGAATGAATGCTCCCTCGTGTAAAATATCCTTATTTTTGCCAGCGTTAAGATAAGAAAATTCTGCCCCTATAAGCTACATTGCGAACAAAGTGCCCTGGAAACAGGGTCACACAGATACAAGGACCTTAGCTTAGAAAAACTTCGGTTCTCACACGCTTTATTGAAGCATTATTTACTTGAACGATAAATAAGCCACGGTCAACAATAAATAAAATGGATAAACCACAAAGAGCTTTCGTAGATAGAAGTAGGATATTCTGGCACTGAAGAATAAGTATTTTGTCAATCTGAGTTTTATAAGTGACAGAGATGAGTTTAATAAACTGCAATTTCTCTGTTGATAAGCATATATTTATTTTAGTTCCTGGAAATTTGAACTTAATGAGCAGCTGAGTTTAGTAACCAGTGAGATTAAAAAACAGCGGGTACTCTAATGGGATACCATCGAAATGTATAGAGGTTTAGTATAAGTGTAATATCAGTCTAAGTTTGAATTTCTCCTGATTTGATACAGTATATAACTGACCCACAGATATTACGAATAAACCTTTTGCTCCCCCCTTTACTGTGTACTTAATGATAATTTATATTGTTATAGCGAGCGTATAAAGGTATGAAAATCGGATATAAAAACTATATGAATATCGCTAATTGAAACGTTTTATATATTTTTCTTATTTTTACCAGAATTTCAGAAAATTTTAACGAAACATTTTCTAAATTTAAAATCGTCTATGCAAAGGATAATAGGCACCTCATTCCATTCACCTTTATATTACTTTACTTTTATCTTTTCCCACATTTTCTCTGTGTTTTAAACAGAGGTTCTGCAAGACAGTAGTACACAGTTCCAGAAAAACGAGGACATAGTAAGAATAATAGAACAGTATGTAGTATACTCGACCAGTTAACCAAAAATTAACCATTTGATCTTAAAGAATTCTCGCGTTTCATTAAAATTCTTTGAGCTGTTAGACAGATGTCTAGTCAAAGCTGATGCGATTATAGAAATTTAGAAATTTTTTATGTTCGGGAAGAACGGATATTGTGAATAGGTTAATATGAGCTTGAGGCCTATACAAAGCAATACACATTTCACCCTTTAAGGAACGAAATTTTGATTCTTATCCGCTTGAGTTGTTTGAGGATAAATGCTCCTCAAGTTCTTTGTCCTCTGAATGAATGTTTAGAATTCTTTAAGTCTTTGTCAGTCATAAAATGATCTTAGTAATAATCTTATCCGGAAAACTGCAAATCTGAAGCTGAATAAACTAATAATGTAACAAAATTTATGCTGAGTCATATTCAAACTTAGCGAAGTGTCCTTTTAGTACAGCACCTTTAATGTTACAAAGAAATACCTTCTTTAATTCAATTTAATACGTAACTAATTTTCGACAAAGTGTTCTAATTTTAAGCCAAGGATATAGTTTTCCCATTTCCTTTCGCTTCATACGTGCCAGTTGTTGATACTTAAGTTTAAAATCACACTCAAAGAACTATCAGAATTCAACCATCCTCGGGCTCTCTACAATCAGAAAATTTTCTTGAGAAATGTATGATGAAATTCGTAGAAGATTAAAATTGATATATTGATGAAACTCTAGACTTGGTATATCGAAACATTGTTTAAGGTACTCAGATTAATCAGAGTGGTAATTACTGTGCATTATTTAACAATGTCTGCTTCTGACTACTTAAGTTAAGAATTTTTAACACACATATATTTCTGGAAACAGCAATTTTAAACTTTTCCTTACATTGTTATCCGCGCTTTTTCATTTAATATTTTTATGCACGAGCTTCATATAGGACTACTGTAAGAGGTTAATTCGACGAATAAAATGTTAAAAATAGTGTGATACATAAAAAGAGTGTGCGATGTTATCATCATGCGATGGCTTGTAGGTTCTTTATTGTTTGTCTCGATATTCTTACGACGAGGTTTTTTAAAATTGCAAAGTTTCTGAAGATGCTTTTGAACCGCTTTGTTTTCTACGACGATGTTTTAAAACTGCAATGTTTTCTCTTTGATTTACTTCCTCCCATAATGTTTTCCCCTTCCATTGTTTTCTCCGTGATTGTTATGGCGGAGACCATGGTGAGGAATGACAATTAAAATGAACATATTTTGTCAGAGAGGAAAATCCATTATTTTGACTAATTAATAGTAACTCTCAATGCTTGTTTTACCAATTTAGCTTTACTTCATGAGTATATTTGAAATTACATTACTACTATGCGAATGATTTTCTATTTGATCTTTTGAAGTAGTAAATTCCAAAAAAATGTCTCATTCAACAAATATTGTATTTTGTATGGTAGTGGCAGAATTGCAAAACGAAAATTCTAAGATTTGAATTGAATTCTTGGAATATGAAATCTACTAATAAAGCTATACACTTATCTTACAAGTGGACAATTGGATATTCTATTATTAACTTTCCCACACTTCCTTTTGGTGAAATAAAATATTAAAAGCGCATCATTCTCTGAGAAGACAACTTTATCAATAAAAACATGCTGTAAAGTTTATCCTAATTTTATTAACAGTTATTTTAAGTTATGCAACTTTCCTATCTATTATAATTTCAGCTTACGATTTCCTACCAGAATGTAATTTCAGAAGTGCTGTGAATGCAAATGAGTAAGAGTTCTATTTAAGTCGATGTTTCGCCGACTTCGAGGGAGAGAGTCTGATTCCCTGACTAGCTCGCGTTTGCCTTTTGGATACGTTCTCTCTTAGCTACTACGCTCAGCCATACTTAAGGCCCTTGCTTGGCTTCGATTAAATTAATATTTAGGGGCCAACTACTTAGAAACCTGAGAGCTTCGGCTATATCTTTCACATAGCTTTAGTTAAGCTTAGTTTAGTTTAAATTCATAATTATTTAAGTTCAAGCCCAAGTGGAGGCTTTGTGTATACTCCGAGTTAGGAGTTGATTGTATTTATTCTGAGAAATAAAGGGTAGTTAACCCTTCTTAAGTCTTACGCGTTTGCTCTCACACTTAAGCGATTATTAGCTTGTTAGTGTTTGTGGGGTTCTGCGACTGAACATTGGATTTAAAGAAGTAAAATCCCACAATGCACTTGAGGACCTCTGTCCCCGTTTTTTAGAATAACTAATTATAATTCAAAATGATTTACAAAATGAAATGATTTTTAAGCGAATCGTTTCAAATAAATATGCTTTATGAAGAAACAATTGTACAAAGCATATCTTGCAAATTAAGTTTAGAGATACAAATCGCTACATATTACATTTATTGAATGTAATTAAGAAATGTTTTCTGACTTTCAGAGCATCGCTTGATTTCTCTGGCTTGATTAAAGACTGCATTATTCCATATTTAATTCTTGCAGAACCCTTAAAATGATAATAATATTTTCTATGAATCCATTATATTAAAAATTATTCAATACAATGGCTCTTATTACAATATTTCCTGAAGCTGCTAAGCTTTAAATAAGAAATCTGTGAGTTTTATTTCTCTTTTAAAAGTCTTGTGTTTGCCATACAAAGAACTTACACATTTATAGATTTAATATATTTTTTTTAATTTGAAAGCCTCTTACAGACGGCAATTTTTGGGGGGAAACTTTTATCTTATCGTCATAATTTCAGCATTTGGTTACGAGTCGAGTGCGTCTTGACTCCAATTTATTCAATGAAAAATTTCCCTAGGTGTTAAAGTCCTTTCATTAATATCTCAAAAGTACCTGTCACTATCAATTTCTTTTTCACTTCGAGCGCATTGTGAAAATACCATTGTACATTTTGACATATGAAAGAAGTAAAAGATTTTGGGCATTACCTTTGGTGATTCAATAGAGGAATAATTTTGATACCGCTGATAATACCCGCTTTCTGAGGTGGTACTTTCAATAAATGTTTTTAGGGCTATTCCCTTCTTTGCAAAAAGCTGATAAGAAGCGGAATTTATGCTTGGGTATTTTTTAACTTTACGTGTGTTGACTTAAGGCCCATGAATGTATTATTACTGTCATCATTTATTATGTGAGTTATCAAGATAGAAGTTTTTGACAGCTGAGTTATTTCTATATAGAGTAGAAATAAATGGAATACTCAGTTTCTTGGTGAAAGAGAATTCAGTATTTCGAAATGTGCATGTCACGTTTTTATGTTTCAAACTATTAAATCAAATTGTAATGAGCGGAGCTTTTTCACAACAGCAAAATACTTCTGATGATATAAAAATCTTATATGAACTTGCTCTTAATTGTGGATGATTTCAAAATTAACTATTTCTACTTTAAACATCAATTTTCTTAAGACTTTCAACAGAGATTTCTCTCTAATTTGTTAAGGGTAACATCAAAATTCATGACTTTTTATACTTTGCAATAAAAGCTGTAAGTGATGGCCGAATGGCAAACATTATGCAAAATGGAGCATTAACTGATCAGCTGCCGTACGCATTAGTAAATTTTTGCCAATCCTTTATCAGGCTTTTCATGGCAAGTATGAGATTTACAGGTTTCTGAAAGCTACAAAACTTTTATTTCTCATGCATAAAACCTGAATTATCCTTAAATGCCCTTTCTGTCGAAAAACATTCCAAGATGGGAAAAACTGAGAAATTTCTCGAAATAAAGCAGATTGTAGCAGAATGTCATAGCCTAAGTTGTCAATAATTTACTCAAACTCTTGAGAGACAAATAGTGAAACATTAGCTTGAATCAGCCGAATAGCATATTTATTGCTTAGTAATGACGACATTTTGTACAGTGTCTCATATATTTACTGCAGTGTACATACTGTTTGCTTTTATTTATGTTACCTATATATTTCAGTAACCGTCAACGTGAAAACCAAGAGTAATAGCTATAGACTTGATTTATATTTGTGACTGAATAGTTCACTTTTAATGAATGATTTAGCAATGCTTGTTATATCCTGAATTTCGAATAGTTAACTTCCAACTGTTAAAAATCATCTGTTATCACTGAAGTTACCTTTATTTTTTTTCCTTTTTGCATTTTTCGTTAATATTTTTTTTTATTCTGATGGTTTATGATTACAATGTTTCGATCGATCCGCAATAAATCAAATTTAAATTATTTTCGTCAGGTTCAAGTAATCCGCAATTCAGTTAATTAGCCCGCGAGTAAACGGAAATCAGCTGTACTTTTATTGTTTAACAGCTGCAGTATGTCACACTGGATTTGAATAGCAGATTTATCTGTAGTTCTCAGTGAGATTCTATGCTTGCTAGACATAGGATTCATTCAGGAAATTCAACAAATGAAGGATTGTAAACATTGGGCTCATTTAGGAGATTAGAACCACTTTCTGAAACTTTGTGGAATAGCCTCATGTTGTCCATTCATTAGATGTTGTATCTTAAAAAGTTATTTTCATTGTCTGGACTTAGCTGGATATTACAATTTACACTTACATAAATATTATCTGCACCGAACGAATTATTAAACTAATTTCAACTTAATCGTGTTCTTTACTGCAGGAAATACATTCTGTCTAACGATATTTTTGAATTATTACTCCGTCTTATGAAATTTACACGCAGTATGCCCTGGAATGTCTACAAAATGAAAGTAAGTATCAGTACTCTGCAGTATACACTTGAAATGCAAGAACTTGCTGAACATTCCCGCTTTCAGTGAAAATGCATATTGATTTTTGAATATAATAAAACTGCAGTAACTTATCTTAGCAAATTAACATTCCAGAACATGTTTTAAATGAAAGGTATTTTTTAAAAGTTTTAATAACATTGTAAGGTTTATTCTAAGTTTATTAACAGTTATTTTAAGTTTTGTATATTTCCTATCTTATTCTAATTTCAGCTTACAATTTCCTGCCAGAATGTAAATTCAGAAACGCAATAAATGCAAATGAGTAAGAGTACTATTTATGTCAATGTTTTACCGACTTCTAGAGAGAGAGTCTGATTTCCTGACTAGAGCGCGTTTGCCTTTGTCTACGTTCTCTCTAAGCTACTACGCTCGGCCAGCTTAGGCTTAGGCCCTTGCTTGGCTTCGCCGATTTAATTAATATTTAGGGGCCAACTATTTAGATTTTTGATAGCTTCGGCTATAACTTTCAGATAGCTTAGTTAAGCTAGTTTGTTTTAATTTAAATTCATCATTATTTAAGTTCGAGCCCGAGTGGAGGCTTTGTGTAAAGTTCCAAGTAGGAACTGACTGTAAATATTCTGAAAAATAAAGGGCACTGAACATTCTTCAGTCTTGCGTATTTTGTTCACACACTTAAGCGATTATTTGCTTGTTAGTGTTCGTGGGGGCTCTAAGTTAAAACTTTAGAATTAACTAAGTAAAACCTCACAATAATAATTAACTGATAATAATAAGACTGAGATTATTTAATAATGCATATTATAATATAACAAAATTTAATAAATCTGTAGTTTAAAATATACATTTTTTTCATTTAAGCACCAAACAAGAAACCCACTAGTTCATTATTGCCGATATATAGAAACCATTGAATTTTATTATGATTTTCTTGTAAACCTTTTAATTGGCAAATGATGAAAACACATATTGCTTCCGAGCAACCGAGCGAAATTGAAGGTTAAGTTGTAAGGTATTTTTCCACCTTCTTAGTATGCCTTTGTGGTGTAGTGGTCAGCACGCTCGACTTGCTTTCGAAGGGCTGTGGTTTGAGTCCCGGCGAGGGTATTGTTCAATTTTCACATCTTCTGCTTCGAAGTAACCTAACGACTCTACAAAGTAACGCTTACAATGTTTCTCTCAGCCAAATTTTCTGTTTCAAGTTTATATCGTAGGAAGTTTGAAAATATGTTTGCCAATGAACAGCTAACTTATAATTCTGTTGAATAAGAATCATCTTTGCCCTTTGTTGCAAAACCAAAATCATCCGAAAGTAAACAAATATTAGTCTCAAATTGTATTATATCTCAGTATTGACTCAAACGATCATAATCCATATATTATATTACGACTTAACAGAAATAATTACAAACTTAAAAAAACTCATTACCTTCGTAACGCAATAAAGTTAAATTAGGTAAAGAATTTCTGCATCGTTATCACAAGAATTTACATTTTGTTAAATTTGAATTTTCTGTGTACAGTATACATTCAAAACATTTAGAATTCAAAACTCCATTATTTCTTACGAAATGCGCAGTCTGATAATAATATAATGTGTAAGTATTTAGTTACTGTGGAAAGGCGTTTCTTAATCTAAGGGGAAAGATGACTCTTGCATAGAAAAACTTTATTCTGGAAAAAACGAGAAACATGCATAGTTTCTAATTTAGACCTTCACAAAAAGTCTAATGAGAGATTTATTTTTAAGTACTACCAAGAGGATGCAATTCTCGATATTACCTTTATAAGAAGTATGGCCAATTTTAAAAAGCATACATTGTCCTTTCACTGCTGTTTCATTAAATTGAAGCGGAGAATGCACCTTTTTTCTGCGGGTTGGAAAATGCTAAAGTTTTTTCGTGCGTGCTTGTTCATCTAAAATAAGAAAAATAACTGCTGCTGTTGTGTACGAAAGACAAGAATTATTTTTGACTTTTATGATTCTTTGCGCCAAAATATAAATTGGTGTAATATAAATGCAACAGTAAATGATATTGCTTGGCCTTCATTTGATTCAAGCGTTGACACTGGAAGCAGTGTAATAGAAGGTCGCTTGTGTAAGACATAAAAACAGTGGCGTAAAAAGCTAAGGTATATAAAAATATGAAATTTGTCAAATTGGTCTTTATGTCCTACAGACCTTTTGGTAAATTTTGTCAGTTTCTAAAATGCCTAGGAAGTTGCTAAAAATACAAAGTTTAAACTTCACGAGTTAATTAATTAAATAATTTCACGCTTTTCATGCCTTTTAGAATAATTAATTACAAAATATTGAAAAAGTTATAAATATTAAATTTTGATTTAATTCTTTTAAGCCAGGAGACGAGAACTACAATAATTAAGCTATCGAAAATATTGACAGTTTCTTCTTTTTTCTTTCTCTTTGTATTTAATTGTTAAAAAGAGACTCTAAGAATGATTTTGTTACAAAGAGTCTGCAGGATGTGCTTTAATTAATATATTTTTCTTATGTTAATATCTATTCTATGCTCCTGTTATATCATTTGCTTCCTCCAGAATATATAAGTGGGAGTATTTTAAAATAGGAGTAAGAATCAAGGTAAGAGAATAAGAACGTTTACAATGAAATTGAAGCAAATCCCAATGGTTGTATCGTACAGGAGATGAAATTGTCTAAGTTGGTGAGGTTTCCTTTTGCTGTTGCATACTAAGCACAGTTCGTGAAATTTATTAATTCAAATGTTGGACTACGATTTACATTCAGAACCGTAAACAATCAGTATTCATTACTGTCTGCTATTCCAGTAAGAAGTGGAAGTAAATCAGTATTAAATGTGTTCTGCACTTGAAGCTGAAGTCTCGAATAACATTTTGTTGCCTAATATTGTTGTTAGAATAACATTTTGTTATTCTGCTGTTGTGCTCATTCAACTTTCTAAGATTGCAACAGAAGCTGGGACAAAAATTCGTCTTTCAGGCTAGGCAGTTAGACTGTTGTACTTTAAACAAATTTGAGTTTAAGCCCTCTCAGCGTTACGGCCGGTTTTTCCGTATAGAAGGCTGCCTTCTATATTCGTTACACATGAAAATTTCTGCTATTTTTTAATATATCTGATTTCGGTTTGGATTTATATTGGAAGAAAAGAAATCAAGGTACAAAATGAAAGAGTCATTTTTTAATTAAAATAAAAAAAAATAACACTTGTTCATGACATTTTGAGGAACTTTGAAATTTCAACGCTAAACCCGTAACGCTCGGAGGGTTAATCGTAAGCCCAGTAAAGCCCTTTTGACAATGGGATAGACAGAAAACAGAGGAAACTTATCTTATAACAGCGTAGTCTGTTTAGACTCAAGGTTACTGTAATATAGGGTTTTACTCTTCCCTACCGAAAATATTTTACGCGTGACGTCACTGACTCGTACTTCCAGTGCAACTACGAGTCAACTACGTATTTCGTCAGGCAAATAAATGCAGCGGTGCCTTTGTTTCTCCTACTTTTATAAAGTGAAGTCTTTTAACTCAATCGTTGCTAAGAGTTATAACCTTATCTATTTAATGACCTTGTTTAGATTAATGTGCTGTTGAGAACGTTACGTTCTCAGTGACATTTAGCCTTTGCTATGTGAAAGATTTTGTAATTTACGATATTCGTCCCGTGTTAAGCGGACATGCGACATCTCGACTGTCGAAATGCAACTATTTAGAGACAAAAGTTATCAGGCTATAACCTTTCTTAAGATAAACTTATGCTCTAGATTCTTTGTTTCATTTAAAAGAGATAGAGTGTAGGATATACCGAACACATAAAATATAAATTAAATGCCTAATGTTTTTAAAAACTAGTTGTTTAATTTCACTTACCTTTGTCGAATCTCTTGTGACAGTGTACTAGGTTTGTACACGTTTCTTATAAAATGCGGCATCAAACTTTTCCAGATCTTGGATGATATTTAAAACATTTCATTTGAGAACACTAAGCAGTGTTTTACAATTTATTTGAGAAGACAAAATATTAAAAATAAATTAGTAAAATGTTTGAAAACCATAAAAAATAGTATTAAACTTTTAATATTTCCAGTGCTAATGATCATAAATTTTCAGGCCTGCTTTTTTTAGAGAAATAGTTAAGATAAATATGTGCAAAATTTAAACCTTCATTTTAATAGTTTTCAAGAAACGTGTACCGAAATTTAAAAAAAAATCATCTTGAGAAAATCTGGAAAAGCATTTAAAAATTAGTAATTAATAGAAAAAATCATTTTAATATTTCCCTGCCCCATATTCGTCTTGAATTTACATTTCTGTACATGGTGGTTTTGTTTTGTTAATTTTTTTCTGGTCGTTTTAGAAAGCTTTTGGTAAGCAAGATGGACTTCACGAATTCTATCATAATCTATTCTTCTTAAAGACTTTATAAAATCCCTGCTATAGTCCTAACAGTTCCATTAATTTATTGCTATTTTGTAAGCCATCATTAAAATATATTACCTCATCTAACAAACCTAATTTTCATGTGTTGACACTCACAAAAACAGTTTTTGCAATGCGTGTTTAGATGCAATTATTAAAACTTCGGGTTTTGAATTCTTCCATGAATGTACTTTGGGTGCAGATTTTTATCAGAGAACTTCTAAACACACTTTTAACAGCTAATAAAACAGTTTCTGGCAAAAAATGTGCATGAATATATTTTTTACCAGCTGATATGAGTTTATTGTAGCTGTACCAGATATTTATCCCTTTTAAACTGGTGGGAGTGCTAGTGTTTGTTTACATTTTTTCATGAAAGATTTCGGTCTTTTGAAAGTTCGAAACGTGCACACATTGTATATTTTTGGAATCGTCTCAGTCTGCTGTATTGTTTAGCTCAAAATTTAAAATTAAAAAATTTTTATGCCATATGTCCCCTTAAGCATCGTTGATCTACGATTCCTCTTTGAGTTACTTTTAGCATATTATCTTCATCTGTAAAAGTAATTGCAAAAAATGTTCATTTTTTTTTCCTTCGTTTAAACTACTTATTACTGAAATAAAACTGATAGCGTCATTTAATTAATGACCGCATGCGACTGATAAATATTAATAGTGACAGGGTGTACTTGAATTACCTATTTAGAAATCTAATTAGTAAACGACGTATGAATCATGTGTAAATTAAGGCTCCTGAGTTACTAAATTGTTTCCAAAATATTCTTTTTCTGTTCCAAGATGAAGGAACGTCTTTGGAAACTAATTTGCTAAATAGTGTCTCCTCCACTGTATTCCATTTATGTTGGTGAAAACATATAAGTATGTAACTGTATTTAAGCACACTGCCAAATTTTTTGCTGCTTTAATTAAACATCAAGGTCTGAAAATAAAAGAAATATTAATGCAAAGTAGTACATCCCTTCATTATTTAATATATTACTATTTTCATAAGAAAACATTTATTAATGTGCAACTTGTGTACACCTATCTTTCTAGATCATTTTTAGTGCTTCTTTAAAAATACGAGTAGCACGCGAAAAATTATGTGCTTTATTCCGTTAATTACGCATTTATTTATCATAGAAATATTATATAATAAATGCATAGTTAACTGTCTCAGTATGGAAGTGTAATACACTTCGTAGAGACATTACATTATTTCGGAAGCAGGAGAGGTGAAAAATGAGCAACGCCTTCGCCGGAAAACGAACCACGGACCTCTCCTACTCGTCGAGCGTGCCACTACAGCACAAAGGCATGCGAAGAAGGAGGAAAAAATACCTTATAACTTAATGTGTCCAATATTTTGTTTCACAACCTCTTTCTTGCAAGTGAATCTTTGCATTTATGACAACCTTTCTGTACATATCTTCTGCAGCTGCATGGCCCAGCTATGTAATAAGAGCCTAGAGGTAAGCTACATTTGCAAGTTCGTTGGGAATAATTTATTTTTCAAAAAATACCATGAAAAGAAATTGCGTTGAATAATTTCATCGCTATGCTAGGCGCGTTGTCTCCCACTTTCGTAATGTTCAGAAGACTGCTCAAACATTAAAGTCACATTAAGAATTTCATACAGGAAATCAAGAATAATATATGCAGTGTGTTGGTGGGATCCTTCTTGCATAAACCAGTGGCTGTCCAAAGCGACATCTTTTGTCTTTTTCAAGTACGGAGACAATTGATGGAGACTTTCGATTCTTCTTCAACACAAAGCCCAAGGCGTTCAGCTTCTGTCACAATCTGTAAATAGTATATTTGTAAGAAGACCGTCTTGTACCAAAATGTGCTTGATAACGTCTTTGTAACGTCGCCTGACGTTTCGTTTAATCAAAAACCATTACAACTTTCACTTTCTGTTCACCCTCAACTGGCCACTATCTGCGAACTGGCAAATTGCTGGTTCGCGGCAAATTAAGGTCCGAAAGTAACTTTTGATATCTAGTGTATTTTAAATGAAACAAAGCACCCATATACACGTTTTTTACGTTTAGTACACATTGAAAATTTTATTGGGTGACTGAATGCCATGACATTAAAGTGCGAACTATATACTATTCCATATTATTATTTATCTTTACCTTGTTTTGAATATTTGGATTCCTTTCTTAGGATTCCTTACGTATAGCTAAAAACTAGAATTTCAGCTACATTTCTTATTAAGAAAAAGGGAAAGGAAATATTCGGAGTGATAAAAGATGGTAGGCACTTCAAAAATTATCTCGCTTTCATTTGAGATATTATACGCTAAAAACCGCGAAAAATTAAGTTCTTAGCTTAGTATAAGAAACAAAGATTTCAGACGAAATAGGAATGAAGCGCATGTGCGTTTTATCTTTTTACATATACTTTATAAAATGTAATTTTATTTACAAAAATAACGATAATTACATCTATATGATTTCTGGTGCATAAGCAAGAAGCCAAAGGCAGAGTCTAGATAAATTCGGATAAAGAATCCTTAAAACTTGACTTTTTACTACATCTGTTTCCTCATACTGATTCCGACTGGCTTCATTTCAAGTATGTTTATTTGAATTCAAGGCTCTATGAACACTCCACTCGCAAAACTATTTTAACCACTCTACTAGGCAGATCAACCTTCAAATTTCATTAAACACACAGTCACAAATCTTCCAGTAATAAAACAAATTAATTTTAAAGTTTCACGTTCATTAACAGGCCTTAGCTTGAGCGTAACATATTCAAGCAACTATTTCTACAAAGTTTTGTCTGAAATACAGGATACCTGTGCCATCGCCTGAACATTATTAGATTGAAACAGTTCATAAAAGTGATAGAAAAGTGCAGAAAGGCATTTCTGGGTTGTAAAACCCAGGTCGATTCGTGTAATTTAGTTATAATAATAAATGTTAAGAGTGAAACCAAATTTTTAGTCTAAGTATACAATACCATCACTGACCCTTCACTAAAATGACATTTATCGCTCGTGTTCTATTCTATCCTTAGATCGTGTTAGTAGGGAAATCAAGTATTTTGTAAATTCAGCTTGAATATCTTTTCATTTTTAAATACAGTTTCTATCAATTGGGCTGCTTAATTCATATGATTGCAAGCCGACTGCTTATGACTCGATATCTGTGGTTCTTTGAGATCTGGCTTCTTTGGGTATTTTGTGCATCCAACACATAGTTTCGTCAATTAGAGTGTTTTTTTAAACTGAAAAAACGTAAACTCCCTTGTTTACGCTGTCATTATTTCTTAATCATACGCCTTTGAGAATAAGAGGAATAGAAAGTTTTGGACTTGGTTTTCATTTTAAAAATTTTATTTTGATTTTTTAAAATGATAAACATGAACTTTGATTATCCACATAACTCAAAGCTGTGTTTAATGAATTTTTCCAAATTTTCATAGTACGCCATCTGTTTTGGCATGTGTCTCCCCCTCCATACGCATGAATCCTTGCGGTTTAAATAAATTATCTGCAACTCAAACATTACATAGGGAACTCCGAAGTGCGCACTCTAAATATGACAACAAAATTCTGTTTGCAATATGAATAATTTGTATATTTATGTACCAAAAAATTATACTCAAGACGCACCTCTAAAAATATGTACAGAAGTTATTTTAGTAAAATACACGTATACTTTCGCAGCCATGCAGTCTAGGTACTATCCGAATAAATACGAAACAAATTTTTCCTACCTTTGCTTTTTAAGAATACGCTTAAATCTGAATTATATCTCTTAAATGCTTTTAATTTTTATTTCAGCGCTTATTCTTTCTTTATTTTCCATAACTGTTTTATGATTTTTCAAGCAGATTTACTGGTATCCTAAAAAAGAGAAACACATCTTGAGTGAAATTTTGCACTTAAGAAACAAATACAGTATACGTTATAACTAAAGAGAACATGAATTAAAAAATCATTATTTCAGACAGTATTTAAAGAATGAAAAAGAAATAAGATTAAAAGTAGTTAAATATGTAATTTTTTAAGCTAGAAATTACTGACATTCTTCTTCAAAAACGAGAAATAACTTCTCCTGAGTTAAGCGAAAGTATGCTTTATGAACTTCTTTTTTGAATGCAACTGAAATCTCTATAAACGTAAAAGAAGGAAGTTGCTTAGAAAGTGGTCGAACAAGGTATGCAGCTAAGTCACTAATGAACATTTAAAATATACTTTAAAGGGAAAGAAGTATCTCCACACAAGACGATTAATTAACAGAGAATGTTTACTAGTACATTAGAATCATCAAATGAAAGTAAACACGACTGTAAGTATTCCTATGGAAGGAGTCTATTAATCATTTTGCAGAATAAGTGTAAATATCTATGTGCGTAAAGTGAGTAAATCGCAAAAGGTAAATCTGAAGAAGAACTATTATCCTATTAACACTCCTCTAACATAAATATATACACTACGCAAAAAAAAAGAAAAACAAATGACACAGTTTTATATCTCCCGTTGTACTGGGCCGATTGACCAAATTCAAATTGCATTTTTCATGTCTCGAAAGCGCGACTCAAGATATAGTATATTAGATTTCTATACAGCATTGTTCAAATACAGGTATTTTGACTCAAAATCGGACCTTTTTCTGAAGTAGCATGCCAATTTTTTCCATATTTCGATTCTACGACTCACATTATGCCAAACTACTAAATTTTGTAAAAATCGCACGAGTAGTTTTTAAAAAATTGGCTCTCAAAATTTTAGCTCCTCATCGTTAATTCAATTTCGTATGTATTTATTAATATCTCTTTTCTATGAAACTTATTTGATTCCTTCCTACACAGTTCGATGCCAGTTTTTTTTTCCTTCAGCTAACTTACGTTAACCTAAGGAAACGTAAGTAAACGTAATAAGTTAACGTAATACTGGCATGCATTTGCTGTTGTTGTCACTAATCTCGCTTGTCTGGTATATCAGAACAAGCACACAAAATTCATTGCGGTAAGGAGTACAAGATTATTGAGTGCAAGGTGACTGTCGTTGGCAAAAAGCCATGGGCAGCATATAGGTGACAGTGTGATTTTGCCCAATTTCTCCCCAAGTTTAAGGGAAAGCACCCCAAGGGGTAGGTCCGAGGTTCTCCCACCTATCGTACCCTACCACCATGAGAGGACTTTTGGATTGTCATATATTTAGAGTGCCCCCATGCCGCCAAGACACTATACATATATAAATATCCATGCATTCTCCGGGATTTGAATTTGCGCCGTTCGGTACTGTAGTCAGAGTCACTAAATAAGTTGTTTCTAATTACCTATTATTGTAAAACGGGAAAATATTTGCTTGTTTAGTTAAACATTAAAACCTATAACACGTGCAGAAGACCCAGATTAATAACAGAAATTTATTGCATGCTTACTAACAATACTTTTTTAATTAAGTTTAATTGTGAAAAAACTATGGAAGGGAGCAAGGATGTAGGATTTTTTAAAGAAGAAGCAGGCTTTCATTAAAAATATATTTAAACAAAGCCATGAAAGTACGCGTTATGCCTTTTACTACACAGAGTTGAAATCCTAAGCAAATACAATGCTTCCTTGTTAAACCATCAGCCACTAGAAGTCAGTTGCATAAACAAACTTAATACGTATTTAGATAAAAATCTCATTTGGAAAGAAATAACATACATTTTAATTTAACGAACTATAATGGGTGAGTAGAAAGATAAACGTCGGACCGCAATTTATAGTGGTTCGTTCAAAATGTCGTTGTTCTTGTATTCAAAATTAATATGTAAGCATACAACATATTTTAATTAAACAATATATTTTAATTAATTATTACTACTGGGTATCCCGGTAAAATTTAAAATATTTTGTTTTATCAAATATTGCTTTTCTGATCCCTAATAAAATAATTATTCCTGAATTACATATTCTTGTGCATTACTTCAAAACTCCCTCTGTTATTTATCACAACCTTTGTTTGTTTGTTTGACAACTTTTCTTTTGAGCAGTATCGGCCAGTAGATACTGATAGAAAGTTTTAGTCCTCATAAAAGGTAGAGCTTCTGTCAACTTTATTAAATAAATTTACTTTTATATCACAACTTAATTTATTTTAATTTATTATCTACAATGCATATTGTATTATGCTTTCAATATTAGTGAGTTTAAAGGAAAGCTCTTAAACGACCTTTTATGACTCACAAATTTATTAATAAACATTTGCTTTACAGGATGACCTACTTATCAGTGTATAATTTTGTTTTTTCCTTCCTAACTTGTGAAATGTAAAGCATTATGGTGTCAACTTCACGCAAGGAGTGTAGATAAATTCCTTTTA
>KK115982.1:2319869-2339238 GCA_000611955.2 Stegodyphus mimosarum
TTTGAAGATAACTTGAATAATATATTCTGTTTTCACTTATGTATTTTTATAAAATAAAAGACTTAAGATTCTCGCTCTTTAGGGACGTTAAAAGTAATAAGTTACGAAACGCATGATAATGCATCAGGCTGTTTGATAAAAGCAAAAGTAAATCTGAACACGAACATGTGTTCAGCATTATAATGTACGTAAAATTTATTTCATATGAAAATCTGCTCAGCATTTCTATTTTTATGATATAAAACACATTTAAATAAATTGTTTAGTTCAGTTTCTTCTTTGTGTTTACGAGAAGTTTATAAACCAAATTTATCAGTACTAAGGAGCTGCAGCTGCGAAGTAGTTTCACATTAAGATGCGCCGCTATGCATATGCAAGCTTTCGTGAATCATAGTGCTCAATCTCTGAGCTGTTGCGGCATATTTATTTTGTCAAAATTTTATAAGAATCCATTGTTCAGGAGGAAAGTCATGGCGAAATAAAATACCTCAACCGAAAGCGATAAAACTTTTTATTCTGCAGAATTTCAAGTGCTGTCAAAACATTTTACGCTTTTAGATATAGGCTTTCATTCAATTCTTGATCAAGTTTGACGTCTGACGGGTATGCAGAATCTAAAATGATTGGTCTAAGCGAATCTGAATGTAAAATTATTTAAATTCCTCTCATCTAAAGGCGTCCGAGAATATCTGGTAGAAGTAAGGTACGTAAATTTCAGCATTAAAATCTGCGTTGTTATTTAAAGGTCACTTTTGATTCCGTTTATTTTTAATGATGCAAAATATATATTTTAGCAATGATGCATGATTTTGGAACCAGTTTTTTTAATTTTTTTAACTTTCACTTGTAGCAACATAACTCATTAGTTTTAATTATATTTAGTAGCATTTATTCATCCAACTCCATGCAGAAGATATAATGAAAACTGCAAGAAGAGGAATTCAGAATTTTTTCTCCTAATTAACTCTAACGTCCCCTTTTGAATGTGTCGTGTGTATAACAAATGCGTTGTGATAGGTTTGGTGTAAATTAAGTTCAATTATTATAAAAAGCAAGTTCACATCAAGCCATCACTTAATGGAATGTTTAATTAGATAAACTGAGTGCCTTTTAACTGTAACTGTCGAGAATCTAAGTATGATTTCCCACTGAGTATACTAAAGTGTTAGGCACCTAGCCATTGTTGCGTTTATATATTTACCCTTTATTCGTGGATCTCGTTTTGCATACATTTGTTTCGCTTCCGTATCATGGTATTTAGTTACGCCCATCTTGTTTGATACTTTGCTATTCAATGTACATTCCTCGTTCTGGGAAGTTTTCTATCATTCGCGAACTCCTGCATTTCAAGAGACAACCAATTGCATGGCATATATGATATTGGGAAATAGGGGAAGATGTTAAATGCTTTCTGTACGTGCAACCTTAATAAAATTCAGTCTTAAAACATTTCTTTAAGAAGATCATCCCGAGTGCGTTCCCTACATCACGATGCATTTCTTTAAGATGAAAGATTTAGAGTGCGTTTTGCCTTAACTGTGAATCAAATAAAGCAATAAATTTAAAACTGTTAAGTTTGAGATATCAAATATTTGCTCTGAAACCAATCATTTAAGGTGTATGTACATGCTCATATGGAAAAATTGTGGTTGGAGCAAAATCACTTTTTTACTTTATTGATTCACTTCATAGAGTATATTTCAGATTTAGAGTATATTCAGCGTGTTAAAGAAAACAAGTTTGTTTTCATATCTGCTTTAATTAGAAGAAAAGGGACTGAAGATGTAAGGAAAGTGGGGTTGAGCATTCAAAATCCTGGAAAGAGGACTTTAAAAGACTGAATATCTTTTAAAAATTAATTTAAAAAGAAATGTTTAAAATTATATTTTCAGTAAGGTTTTGAGATATTGATAATAGCTTAGAAAACAAATGTAATCCAACACGAATTTACTGAGCAATTCAAAAGTGTGTCGGCTCTATGTTTCGAAAGAGATTTCAAAAAATTACCTATTGCCTTTATTGGTGATCTGTAAAAATGCTGTAGGATTACTTACCACCAGCTAAGATGCTGTACCGCCTGTTATATGTCTGTCAGCATTTGTACTCAATTGGTGGAGCATTCTGTTGTTGCTAGGCCTAGCCAAAAATCTTAACTGAATATTAAAATTTGTAGCGAACTTTATAAAGTTACTTCGGAAGATGGGTATTTGTGACTTTTGGTTATTAAAGAGACCATGTCAAGACTTTGACCGTGCTGAATGAGGATTTTAGCAACGTTTTATGCATTGTGATTCTGAGTTTACAGAGAATGTTTGCTCTAGAAGTCAGTACTAACTTGGATATGACAAGTTATTCTGGTACAATATACTAAGCAGTATCTACTGGGTATATTAATGTACGTCATATGTACTGTTCACATATTTGCAGAGTTCATGTGTAATATTTTCTTGTCTCATTCATAGTACTCACTTGTGTTATTCACTTATTTAAGGTTCGCTTACGATTCACTTATTTAAGGTTCGCTTACGATTCACTTACGTATATTATAACTGAAGGTCACCTTGAGAAATACAAATCAGTGTGTACAGTTGGGAATTTATGTGTTCATTGAAAATCATGTGCGGATCACTTATTCACAGAGCACCGTTTTATATCTGCGTGGCATTTTGCACCGGTTACTGGTACAGAACACTTGAAGATCCGACTAGAAAATATTAAGTTCATTATACCAGTACTCACAGTCAGCCACTATATCTGTTCTGAGATTTTTTTTTTCTTTTAAAGAAATTAGATTGCTTTTAGATTTTCGCAATTCATTGCCAGGTAGTCTATGAGAGTTTTAAGTTTGTTTCGTTGTAGCTTACTCTTTTGGAGATGTTTCAGCCCTACTTGGGCATTTTCAGCTGTATGCGGCCGAAAATGTAGGTCTCTGGTGATTTCGCACACGAACATGTAGTGATCGATAGTAACGGTTGAGCCGCATATGCATGAATCAGTGTAGTGCAATCCGAAAAGAAACAGATAAGCTGCAAAAGAGACATGCGCCGTCAAGTAATATATCATTGCTCTGCCCGTAGTGGTTAATTCCCTTGAGAATACTACAGGATTGCAATTCGCACTAAGGGCCAAAATTGGCAAAGTATGCAGATTCCAGAATTGCAGCAATGTTACATCGCTGTTGAAATGTAAGGCCACTGGTGAACGGTTAATGCTCTACCAAAGACAGCTATTACAAATTTCAGCAAGCTACAACAGCTACATCAAAGTTCAGGAACGAGTCCAAAAAAAGACCAAAACAAGCACATACAGATCATAATTCAACCTAGGGCCACATGAAACTAAGTTTCAAATTTATTACTGAAATGATTACACGGGAATACACAAAGAGCACGTAAGTACTGCTGAGATACTTTATGAATATTAAACCTTAAAGAGATTTTTGTTGAACAAACAATTTTTGAATTTATGGGCATATAACGGCTGTCATAAGACTCAACAAAGGTTTTATAGGGTTACTAGAGGTTCTTGAAATTATCCATATTAATCCTTCTGCTTACACATTGAAAGGTTCACAATGCCTGACTAAAAAAACTTTGGACTGGCTAAAACCAGAAAACTGTTACATGAAATCACGGGGAGGATTAACTTGTAAGTGTGGTGAATTGTAAATATGTTGCAACATAGTTAATGATAAATGCAATATTTTTAGCTTAAAATGCGCTTTTCTCAAAACTGATTTTACTCACTTTAAATATGATTTCTAAAAATATTTATATCCCATTTTTATAACATTCTGTGTACTTTTCTTTTACATTACTTGCTAGTGCATGTACTGAAAGAAATATTATTGCGTCAGTATTTTTTCAATAAAGGTTTACCATTTGAATTATAACATAGCAAATAGGCCCAAAAATATTGTAATTATTCTTTGAACAACCCTAAAAGTTTTTCAAAAGTTAAAACAAGTAGAAACACTAGAAAAAGGCATTTAGTTCATTGTAGGGTTTCTGTTTCTTACATAAATCTCAAAGTTTCTCATGCAGCAATTCAGAAAGATTTGAAATATTTCCTTTATTTTCTATTTAAAATAAACCTTTTTTGTAAAGTAACACTGATTTACTTAAAATATTCAAAATTCAACTTTAATTCTTATTAAACATAAAGCTAAAATGTTATTTCAGGCTTTGTACATTTTGTTTCTTAAAATATGCTCTGAACGTGTAAAGATATCTTAAATGTTTTAAATAAATAAGGTAGTTTCAGAAAAAGGCCTTTAATACTTGGAACTTTATACTGAGTAACAGAAAAAAGTTATTAGCATAAAAATAGAATAAATTTTCCCGATATGGCTTTAACATGCTATTCGATTTCACAAGTCATATAGCTACACGGCAGATTGGCTATTTTCAAATTGTACATACGGATATATATATATATATATTTGAAATTCTTCATATTCACAAGCATATCTTTATTTATAAAATTCAAAACAGCTTAAATGACATTTTTGTGCATTTTAAAATCTATTGAAATGTTTTTTTTCCTTTTTTCATCGAAGAAATCAAACTCCTTCACGTGCACCACTGAAGCTTATTCATTAATAGAATTCAGGTTACGATGACACTTTCTATTAAGATTCAGTGCGTTCTTCATTTGAACTTCTACTCCTTTTCACACGTAATTTTACTTATATTACGTCACTTTCATTTACGACTCAAGATAGTGAGAATCTTAGTCAATATTATAGAGTAATGTTGCTTTCTACGGATTTGTGGATTTGGAGTGACTGACGACAACACTTGATGAAGAATCAAAACGTGGTGTATTCGCCAGTAAATCTAAGTGTGAAGATTTGTCAGAGATAGGCTCTTCCCTGATCTGCCCACCCTGGAGAGTCCGGATGGTCGGTTTCAGCTATTCTTTCTAAGTGGTCAGATGCGGACGTCTTCTTCAGTCTTCTCGGATAATATTTTCTAGTATCCCGCCGATTTCTTCTCACGGCGGCAATTCTCCAGCCTGGCGAGGAAATGAGGAGGAGGGTCGCCAAGCCCCAAATTTTCCATACACCTCCCCCGCGCTCCTTAGAGGAAAAGTCCACAGTCAGGCTTCCAGAAGTCCGCACAAGTAGCCCGTTATTAATCACCGTGCTTCAAGGTTACCGATTGAGGTCAATCACCCGTTTCCGTTGATTTTCTTAAACACATTCCACTACACCCTCGCATCGAGGTGCAGATCTAGAAGGAACAACCGCTGAACACCCCTGTATTCGCCTCCGCCATGCACACGTTATAACTACAAACAGAATGCTAACCTCGTCAGCGGGTGCAAAAATTCAAAATCCGCACACATGGCAGATAGAAGTCACTTTGAAGGGGAAAAGGGCGCTATTTATAGTTGAGATAAGAAAATAGTTTTAATACATTGAAGGAATTGAAATCTTTCCTTTACATAGATGTTTTACAAATTGTCGGAATTACAGTTTAAAACAAATGTTGAGTATTGAAATTTACATTTATTACAGAGAGTTTCACTTCTTAACGAATTGTCAAAAATTACCACCTGAGTCAGAAAATATGAATTCAACAACTTTACAAGAAGAGGGGTAAAAATTAAACGGAATAAATAAAAAACAATTAAGCTTAAACACCAAACTAGAGCAAAAAAGGAAAATTTTAAAATTAAAATTAGTAACTTTAAAGGTCATGCAAAGAAACCACCATTAAAACCAAACAAACATAAATTAAGCTTTTCAAATAGAAATTAAATAAATTAAATCAAATTCACCCTTAAGTCAAAAGGTTCACAATACCAACCTTAAGTAAAGGAACTACGGCTCAAAATCAAACTTCTAAATAACTACTTTAAGAAAACTAATCTTACTAAATTTAATAATAACAGCAAATGCAGTTTAACCCTAGAATGCTACCCATTCGTCTCCTGGACGCAGCCCATAGCATATAACATTGCTCTTCCTTTCCTAAAACAAAAATCGGGACGTGCGACTCAATACCTTTATACGATCTTGGATGCTACAGATAAGGACATTCCTTCTTACGGAAATACTTCCGTATGTAGCATTTTTAGAACAATATTCACCTCATAGACGAATGGTTAGCTGTAATGTTTCATTTCAGAATCCGACTTAGGTTCATTTGTGTGTTGCCTTGAAGATGTTAAAGAGTTTTCGCAGAGAAAATTTTTGGGGTGAACCTGAGGCTATCCGGCAGTGATGAAGAAAATTCTATTTCTTGGGATAAATCGGAGAAGGATGATTTTGCTGGGGTTGAAAATTACGAGTTCACAGATAACGACACAGATGAAAATGAGGAATTTTTCATTTGAAAATAAAAATGAAGAAGAAGCGATGCTTGTAAAACAAACCCAGAAGATGAAAATATTAATTTGAAATATGGATCTAAAAATGAAAATGCTAAAAAATTGAAAAATTGAATCTGAAATACAGAGCTAAAAACGAAAATTCTTAAAAAGTTGAAAAATTCCGAAATTATTTTAGTCATAAAAAATCTACGGTTTACACCGGTAAAATTCAGCTCAGTGGTAAAGACAAAGGGTCATCTGTTCCTAAATCAAGCAACACAAGTACAGCATCTCACAATATCATTCAATTTTTTTAAAGAACCAAAGGACTGAGCCATAAAAGGGACTGTAGACACATTGAATCAAATACGCAACAATATGTCATGCAGTAGAAAACTCACCAAAAGCCTCGTTTTTGCGTTTTGCAGCATGATAAATATCAGTTTAATGAATGTACATGTTATATATGTGCATAATATAAAATCCGAAAAGGCATTATCGAGAAAAATTCTCGCAATAAAGCTAAGTGAAGATGTTCTTGGCCATGGATGAAGAAGCGTTACAGCATACCAACTTTGTCTCGACCAACAAGAACAATTATAAGAGAACTGTTGAAATTAGATTTGAACATTTAATCTCCTGAACAATCTGACAGTAAAAAAGACAAAAAAATGTGCCTCTTACCCGTACAGTTTGGGTACAATGAATCTCATCTTTTGTCAAACGCGTTCCAGAGTAATGCACAGAGAACAACATAGCATGTTGTTCTATGTGCAAAGACTGCTTTGAGAACAAATAAATGATGCTTTCTTGCTAACCTAAGGTTCCACGGTTCTGAAACTATCTGCGAGTAGTATACTTTTATTTTAATTAACTTTTAAAATAGGTTTTATACACGCTTACGCACAATTCGTCTCGGAGACGAATGGTTACCATTCCCGTAAGTTTTTCAAAAGGTAGCATTCTAGGGTTAAGTAGTGTTTATAACACGAACATTCGTGGAAGTTTATTTAAGAAACAAATTGACTTGCCGTTTCTTTAATTTATGCTTTGAATTATTTTGTATCATTCACAATTAGCTCAGGTTAATGCTGGTACCTCTGTGAGGTTAAGTTCTAATAGTGAGTTAGGAATCTTTATTTTTGAAAACTTTATAAGGTATTTCTCCCGCCTTCTTGGCATGCCTTCATGCTGTAGTGGTCAGCGCGCTTGATGTGTATTCGAGAGGTCTGTAATTTGAGTCCCGGCGAGGGCTTTGCTCATTTCTCATCTCCTGCTTCCAAAAAATACCAAATGTCTCTACAACTTTACAACAACTTAACATGACACCTGTGTAAATAAATTATGGATTAGAACTCTTATTTTATGATTTTTTAGAAAGTTCGAAGCATATGCTTATGAGGAATTTCTAGAAACTAAGTACAGTTTCTCACCTCATGAAGGATTTTAGGTCATTACTTTATTTTTTTGAAAATTTCAGTAAGAATTACTCCACTTGTTTTGACATAATCAATGCTGAAAGTGATACAAATATTAAAGGAATATCTTTTACGGTAACGTATATATTTCCTTCTTATAGAAAGCCTTGCGAATGCTAATATTGATCATTGTGCCTATGGGTAACGTATGTATTTCCTTCTTATAGAAAGCGTTGCGAACTTTGCTAATACTGATAATTTTATTTTTCCAATGGCAGATTGTGAACAGTTACAGTTTGTAACAGAGTCCATTAATCTATACTAAGGCCAGATGTGGTGGTCTCTTTATTATGGAGGAACTTAATAGGTGGGCCACCATTGCCTCCTACGAAGGGACGGACAGTTACAGCCATGCCTTCTCCGGGATTCGAACACAGGGCCTTCGGTATTGCAATTAGATTTCCCTAACCACTATACCGTCTGGGCGGCGCTAATACTGATCATTGTGTCATAGTGGATCTCCAGATCATTATACAATGCAGTACCCTTTAACGAAGCAATACCATACTAAATTTCCTGTAGCTAATGTCATTTATTTCAAAGGATTCTGTATTAAATCAGGACACCTTGCTTTTTAATATTCATAAAATTCTGAATCTACTTTCTGCATTGGGAAAAATATTTGCTACCCCCCATAAAATTTATTATAATATTAGCATATTTACATCATCTTAAAAGTTTCATTATTTTATTCATAATTCGCACACAGTAACTTTATTTTATGAACACAAGGTGTAAGGGCTTATTAAGATATTATGATTATTTGTATGATAATTTTATGAATATTTTATTGAATTTCATGAACTGTAGGAATTCTGGAGTTTTCGAACGTTATTTTTAACGCAGTTGCATTCTAGATTTTTATTCCTCTTTAATATAAATATGATACAAAATTTGTGTTTTAAAATTATGTATCGTAATATGAAAACTGTAATTAATTTGGCTATTATTATTTAAAATTAAAATAAATCTAGTTAATGATGAATGTGGGTCATTACCTGCTAACCATTGTAAAAACCATGTGTTTCCATTGCTCTTCAGCTGAAGAAAATAAATTGTAAATTCCTTTTCATACATCATGAGAAAAGATACCTTGGCTTGGACACGGCCTTCAGGGAGGCGTAAACGTTCAACAAATTTAGATCGAAGATGTATTACTGCAGGGAAGAATGCTTAAATGTGAGAACGTACTTTTTGATCAAAGTTTCTGAGGACGCTATGCTACCATATAGTACATTAACAACAAATAGTAGTTTATCATAAATACGTATCGTGCACAGTTGCATGTTATTCCCCAATAAGTGCTAATAATTCTTCAAATAATTTGAAGGAGCTAACAACACAGTAATGGTTTCGTCAAACATCCTCAGCCCATGGGGAAAATCCGATGAAGTTTACTAAAGCTACAGACTATGAAAAGCTCAGTGACTTAATTGAAGCACAGAACGTAAGTAAAGGCAGTCTTAAAGGAGAAAATGCAATTATCAGAGATTTTTAGCTGATGATTTTTATAGAGTTGTAGAGACATTAGGTATTTTTTGAAAAACTGGAGTCATGAAAATGAGCACTGCCCTAGCCGGGACTCGAACCACGGACCTCTCGAATACGCACCGAGCGCGCTGACCACTACAACACGAAGGCACGCTAAGAAGGCGGGAGAAATACCTTATATACTTCCTCTCTTAAAGGGCGACAGGGGATTAGGGGACCCGATCGCCAAATCCTGGTGGTGGAGAATCACCATCAACAAACTTTTAGTTCGGGCGCCACTGTACATGCATTACGTATTTTTTGAAAGCAGGAGTCTTGAAAAATGAGCAATGCCTTCGCCGGGACTCGAAGCACGGACTTCTCGAATACGCGCTGAGCGTGCTGACCACTACACCCCGAAGGCATGCTAAGAAGGAGAGATAAATACCTTATTGAGTAATTGTCCTCTTCAATGCAAAAAGGATACCTTAGCAGTCTTTCCCACTCGCGGAGGATAAGCGTATGCGTGCAGTGAGTCAGAAAATAAAAACTCCACTTCCGCAAATGCTATTCAGGTCACCATAGCAGAAAAGGGAATGCTAATAAAACTGTCTAGCAACTAACTAAAATCCCCAAAGAAGGGATTATTAAAAATTTCACATACTTCTAGTCGAACCTAGAGAAGTGACGAAGTTAAGCAAATTTACGGACCTGAGAGAAGTGGCGAAGTTAACCGTACGAAGTGAACCGACGAAGTTACAAACACACCTACTTAATACGCAGCTTGGGCCAAAGACCAGAAATAACCAGGGAAATGCATATTGTGCATTAAAGCATCGCGAGCTTTCTATGGCGTTTTAATAAATGTCACAAAAATATGAAAAATCTTGAAAACTACAAAAATAGAGGACAAAATACCCCATACCAACTACGATGAAAGCTTTCCATCAGTCAGTGGATCAAAATTGACCGAGTAACCAACAGCAGGCACACAGCATCGCATATGAGAAGAAAGCTTCACGTACATAACGGGAGATCCATAATTTCATTAAGTGGCTTAACGTGACAATTATGAAAGATGAAATTCTTTTCTATAAATTAGCAAGTTAAATTCTGCACTGGCAAACTGGGTTTGAAAATTTATGACTCAAAACGGACTCCGAATATGGATCGTAATTGCAATATTCTAAATAATCTTTGTTCAAATGGAATCATTTACTCGCTAAACGTAGCCTACTTTGATGTTAATATTATTTTGAGACAAGATCAGGAGCTCAATAATTGCATTCTTAAACTCACGATCGACATCATGATAGTTAACGAGTCCCATTTGCATCCTGTGACACGTTTCATCTACACAGCTTCAACAAAAATAAAAATGAACATCAAAATAATCGTGGCAGTGCCAGGATATGCTTATCAGGTATAATTAATTTCAGCTTCGCAGGATTTGTCTGATAGCACAAGCGTTCAAGCTACAGCAGTTTTGTTAACTAAAGACTGGGAAAACTCTACAACTTTGTTCCTCCGTACAAATCCCCAAATAATTCTACCACAGATTGGACGCTCTGACCAATGAAACAATATCACTCTAATAACGGGGAAAATAAATGTCAAAAGTCCGATGTGAAAGATACATGTGATTAATCGAAATGGTGGAAGGTTGGATAATTGTGATATTTCTAATGGCCTGAATAATTTGAGACACACCTATGAATGAAACCGACATAGATAGATTCTATCATCACCAAACTTAGCAGAAAATATACTTTCTTGGAACCATAGAATGAATTCTCGTCTATCTGATCATTTGCTTGAAATTTACGTTCTGCATTTTTGAGAGAGTTAACAGAACTCTCATCAAAGACCCAAACAAGTACAATTTCTAGACAAATCTCAGAGAGATAAACACCAAGCCTAGTTTACGTACTGTTCCAAGTATTCAAAATGCAATCCACAAGACTAGCGTTGGTATCAGAGAAGCTCTGAATACATCAACCATACTTACAAAACTTCCTCCCTGAACATATTCTAGAATGAGTGATAGAGGAAAACATAATTATAAAACCCTTATGTCGCACCTGCGAGCCGGCAGTAAAGTGAAAATTAAACGGAAATGTAGATGTATTCTCCTACTGTAAGTCAAAGCACCGTTGCACGAAATTTGATCCATACCTTGAAAACGTAAATATCTAGTTATATGCCATGGGGAAATAAGCAAGATCTTTATAAAACGCAGATAAGTAGAACCGTTAATAACTCCTAGGAAAATCGCGTACTCTGAACAGGAAGTAAAGGAGTTTCAAACCTAAGCCAAGTACAAACTAGGATTAAGAAGAGGAATTTAACCAACTTACACTCATTCTTAGTAATTGCAATGGTACGGATTGTATACTTCCTTGATGTGCCACAGAAGTGCGAAATTGCATTAAAATCATGAATGTGAAGGCAGTCCATGGATCTGTCTAAATTTCAAATAAATCTCCACACAAATTGATATGGAGATATACACTCACGTTTGTGAAAATTGCAACACTAAGAAGGAATCGTCATAATTGAATGCAATTTAATACACAGTTGAGTGGTAGTGGTACAAATAAATGATTAAATGTTCAAAGCAAACAAACAAGAACAAGAGATCAGAATCAGTATTTTGTGTGGCCACCACGCGCCGCAATAAGTGCTGCTACACGACGTGGCATGGAGTCAAACAAAGTTTGAATGTCTGACTGAGGAAGAGCATTCCATATCGTTTGTACGCGTACCCAAAGTTCGTCTGCAGACGCAACAGGACGAGGATCACGAGCAAGACGCCGACCAATGACATCCCACACATGTTCAATTGGCGACATATCCGGGGAACACGCAAGCCAAGGAAGAAGCTGTACCTGCTGCGCTGCAAAGAAGGATTTAACAATCCGAGCAGTATGAGGGCGGGCATTGTCCTGTTGAAATACAGCGCCTGGCAAGCTTTGAAGGAAGGGAACAGCTTCGGGCTGTAGAACTTCACGGATATACCGGTTGCTGTTCAGATTGCCCACAATTCGTAGCAATTGAGATCGTCTATGATATGCTATGGCGCCCCAGACCATAACTCCGGGTGTTCGTCCACTGTGGCGTTCGATAATGCACTCCGGAAGGTGGCGTTCACCGGCATAGCGTCTGACACGAATGCGGCCATCATGGTACCACAAATTAAAGCGGGATTCGTCAGAAAACACGACATGCTGCCAATCAGCACGCCAGTCTCTATGCTGATTGGCCCATTGTAGCCGCAGGCGGCGATGGTCGTGCGTTAGGGGGATCCTGTATAAAGGAGTCCGTGCGCGCAGTCCACACTGCAGCAGACGTCTACGAATTGATGAAGCACACAATGAAACACCTGTAGCTATTGACCACAGTGCTGCCAATTGTCTAGAGGAAGCTGTACGGTCCGTCCGCGCCATGCGGACCAGGTGTCTATCATCGCGAGCTGACGTCACATTTCGGGGTCCACTCCCGGATTTCCGAGTTGTCCGACACTCGTCCGTCCACTGCTTCCAAACGCGCATCACTGTGCTGCTGTTACGCTGCACACGAGAGGCTACTGCACGATACGACAATCCAGCTTCACGAAGGCCGATGATTCTCCCTCGTTCAAACTCTGTAAGTTGTTCAAATCTCGCTCTCTTTCGTCGACGAGGCATAAGTACAGATTGAGTTAACGTTTACCACTAGCAGATAACCACCGATAACCATACACGCCTCGCTACAGCCGTCTATTTATTCGGATCCATCAGCCGTTCAGAGGGCGCTGCTCAGCATACGCATGCGCTACGGATTTGCAATTCTAATCATTTACATATCATGCGCTACTTTGCATTTCCTGAAAATTTCAGCTCACTCGCGTAAGTCCTTCATGGTGTTGCAATTTTCACAAACGTGAGTGTATAATAATAATTAACAGCGTTTTTAAAGCGTACTTCAGTGTCAGCTGTTTTCTACAACAGTGGAAACATGCATTAACCACAAGGACATTTTAAGGCACGGGCCAAAGAGTTCGGGCTCAAGACCTCGGGCTCAGAGGCGCCTTGTCTCGTTCTTGACTCGGCTTCAATAAGATCATGATGCGAATAGTTTTAATCAGCAAATTATATTCTTGGATATTTTCTCAAAAAAACTAAGAATTTTCAACTATATTCTAATTGGCAATAGTGGCAAGACTGCATTATTATGTAATATCTGTCGTCTATGTCTAGGCCTGTAGTCCTAGCGCCATACACCATAACTACTCATTTAGTCGAAAAGCGACAGTCAGTCGAGTCGGTTTGTGCCTAGGTTTGTGAGACTGTAAGTCACGCCCGTTTATTACGGGTTAGCGTTTGCGCGAGTATTTGACAGCGTGTAATATCGTCTAGTTAAAATCTATAGGTAAGAATAAAGTTGTAAATACCTATTTTAAACTATCGCAATTACTTTCAACATTTATTTTAATTAATATAGTTTCAGGACAAGTCAGAATGAAACGCTTTGAAAATGGAGCTGCGCAACGTAAGAAATCGATGAGAAAGCAGAGGTCTATTGATAAATTTTTGAAAGCTGACTCAATCTTCAATTAATCGAAATTCTGAATCTACATCTACCTCTACCACTTCTACCAGTATGTCCAATAATACAACCTGAAGTTGAAGGATAGGGTCAGCGAGAAACCGACTACTTAAGTGTTCAATAAGAAACAATAAGACCTACTGAAATAAGTGAAATAACTGATAAGGTTATGGACGATTCAAATGTTTTCAAGTACAGATCCAGAGTTGTGGCCTTCATATATCGATAAGAGTTTACAGCTGTACTGGGTTGATAAAAGTCCGTTAGTTTGTTCCAACAGACATAATGAATTTGAAAAGTTAGGACGTGTGTACAACGAACGGAATGGTAAAACTAAAACAAGATACGTTTCTGCGATGTTCTTTAAGAAAGTGCTTCGTAATGGTGAGGTTGTAAACCGCGAATTTCTAATATATTCGGCGTCACAAGAAAATGTATATTCTTTCCTATGTAAATTGTTTTTATCTACCATTTCCATATTCAACACTAGCGGATTCAATGACTAGAATCATGCAAATATTATTATTTCACAGCATGAAAACTTATCTGAATACAGAAAGTGTATGATGAGCTACCACCGTCGTTTACGGTTATCTAGTCGTGTAAGTAGCCAACTTATAATACAATTAAATGATGTATGTCATTACTCGTAAGACACGCGGAAAAGAATAGTAGCTGTTTTATAGTTCTTAGCATCAAGAGGACTGCCTTTCAGATGTGAAAATTATTGGTTTTCAGAAAAACGGAAATTATTTAGTACTTTGAAACTTCTAACTAAGTTTGATCCATGCCTGGATGAACATATTCTGGCGTGCGTACGGGTTCGTAATAAATTGAATGCACAAGTCCGATACTAGGTGAATAAAATTTATTCTTATCAAAAAAAATATATCAGAACTCTGGAATTTTTCCGAGATATTCGTACAAGTGTTCACAATATAACGCAGTATTATCAGTAATTATACTTCAAACTATTAAAAACGTTAAATGTAACGCAATACAAAGCGCTTCTAAAGAAAACGCTAACTTGAATTTCTGAGTTCCGCGGAAATAACAACTCACAACAACAGCAACTAAGAAACTGAGAGCAGATGCTTTATCTTCGGCCTTAAATAGTTTTCAACCGGCCGCGCGAGATCTTTCTAATAATTTTTGCTTCTCGAGATTTCTGTAAAGCAAAAAGAGTGTGGGATTACGGTTACAGCTAGCATAGTGGTTAATTACATTTATTCAATCTTGATACAAATTACTGGGATATCAATTTAGTCAATGTTAATTGCACGTACTCTTGTATTTTTACTTTTGTGGTATAGCCTTCTCTTCAGATTTGTCTCGCAATGCATTGAACGAAGAAATGCAACAATTTTAATTATAATTCTCTTTAATACTGTCCGGGACTGCACGCCCCGGACATTACAATTCCTGCACAGGAAGCCATACTTACAAATAAGGCATCAATGAAATAATAAACATTACAATACAATAGCAAACAACCTTAAACAGTAATTGCAATAAATAACATATAACAAATCAAATACTAAATCAATAAATGAGTGCAAAAATTTACAAATTTAGAAACAAATTGGACCATTGTCTTATACTATTTGCATTATATACACTCACGTTTGTGAAAATTGCAACATCATGAAGGACTTACGCGAGTGAGCTGAAATTTTCAGGAAATGCAAAGTAGCGCATGATATGCAAATGATTAGAATTGCAAATCCGTAGCGCATGCGTATGCTGAAAATGTTCTACGGCTTTAACTACGGCAAGCAAATCTTTCCTGGTGACACAGTAATTCCTCTCCTGTTTAGATAAGCACTTTCTTCAGTAAGCCAAGACACGTTCTTGGCCGTTTATTTCTTGGGACAAAACAGGGGCCGACACTTTCATTGCTCGCATCCCTGTCTAGAATAAATGGTCTGTCGAGTTGAGGATACGTCAGGATTGGAGCAGATGTTAAAGCTTCCTTCATGTTGTTAAATGCATCTTTTCAGTCTTTGGTCCACAAAAGTTTTGCTTGCCCTCGGTCAGCTTGTTAAGGGGTCTTGCGAAGGAAGAAAAGTCATTCACGAATCTTCTATAGTAGGTGCAAAGCCCCAGGAAATTTTTTAGCTAATGAATATTTTCAGGGCATCTCCAGTCCTTAACTGCTGGCACTATTTTTGGATCTGTACACACGCCTTCGGCAGAGACGATACGTCCGAGTGTCACTTGCTGTCTGAATAATTTACATTTGGCGGGACTTAACTTTAGAATGGCTTCTTTCAGTTTCTGAAGCATCTTCCTAAGATTTTCTAGATGTTCTTCAAAACTCTTCCCGACGATGATGATGTTATCCAGGTATATCAGATAGGCTTCGCAAGAAAGACCTCTCAACACAGTCTCCGTGAGACGTTCGAATGTTGCCAGTGCATTATATAGTCGAAACGGTATCACCTTGAACTGCAAGTCCTTCTCAGCACACTCGGCACGAAATCAAGAAGTCCATGGTTCGACTCCCGGCGAGGGCATTGCTCATTTTTCATCTCTCCTGCTTTAAAAACATATCTAATGACTCTACATCGCTTTCAAGAAGAAAATAAAAGAGGCAGCAACTTTTCTCGATTTCGAGAAAGCTTCTGATGCATGATATATTCATTTCCAAATTGCATACGACACTTCTCCAAATTTAATTTCATTAAGTTTATTAATTCATATTTTAAATATATTATGTGAGTACTAGATTCAGTCTGTTTCAATGCAAGCACGTTGACGCAAATATTGTTTCCCAGTGATGAAAACACCTGAAAAATAAAACTAAGACCCAGTAAATGCTCCATAATTCTGTTTATATAATGCAAGGAAAATCAAGCAACAAATCTAAGTGTATATATTAAAAAGAAATTATTGCCTCTGTAACCAAGATCAAATGTCTGGGAGTCATTTTTGATAACCATTGAATTTTATTGAGCATCTGCGTTTTGACCCCAGAAAAGTTAATTCAGCTCACATGTCTATTTAATCGTATGTAAGAAATTAAAACGTCGTGTCAAGATTAAAAAGAACGATATCTCACATTAATACTGGCCATACTGATGTAGCCTGGCTCAATCTATGCAAAAGCCAGCAAAATGAAGGGAAAAATTATTTCCGCTGTTCCAAAACAAAGCATTAGGTTTGACATTAAAAGCTTTGTAATACGTGTAGGACAGGCAGATGGATCAATAATTAAAAATTGCCGCGACTCATGATTATAAATTAACCACAGCTCACAAATTCTGTGAGAAAGTAGGCGGATAAAATCCTCTTAAGTGTAAATAGCGTATTTAATTTCCCTTGAAAGATTTCAAGTACTTTAATGTAGAATTTCGAGTGTGTTTTTAACTACAAGGTTTCTGAGTTTTGTTGTTCAGCACGATACACTGCAGACTTGATTTACAGTGTTTTAATATTATGAATTCCAAGTGTGTTTTTCATTTTTAACGGCCTACCAGCGGCCGAGCGGTAAAGACGTTGAACACTGGTAGTTCGGTCCGAGGTTCGAATCCCGCGAACGGGCTGGCAGCATGGGCGTTTTCGTCATGTGTAACGTGTATACGAGCCAGTTTCCCTTAGAAAGTCCTCCACGAAGGCATCCCTCCCTTTAGGCAGATAGCCCTCGTGTGCTTTGCTGTAATTGAATAACCTAACCTCATTTTTAACGTGTTACCTTTATTTCAAGAGTATTTCCTCAACTTCAATATTTTATATCACTCTTCAATTGAATTTCAAGTGTGTTTTAATTTTTCAAGTATGTATCTTTAGTTATATAGCCAAAAATTCGCATTATAATTCAAATATTGTACATTCCTATATTTCAAGCGCGCTTTTTGATCAAGAGTGCATTCTTTTATTTGCTCCATATTTTGCTTTACAAATTGTATGTAACCTACTTTTATTCACGGTTTGTGCATTCAAATAAAAGTACATTGTAGTCCACAAGGATAGTCACTCTTTAAGTTTTTCATTGCGCAAATATTCCAAACAGTTTCGGAATGGCGTACATTATAAACTTAGAGGCAGATCTCCAGGTTATCGATTCTTTTCTCGGGATTCGAAACCGAGCCCAACGAGCAACACAGGAGTCTGGAATAAAATCACTACATCTATCAAAGAGGCTAAGTTGTGTTTAATTGGCTTGATATTAAGTTAGGGCATCTTAATTTAATTAAAACTAGATTTTCTAGCTTAGAACTTTTATTAAATTATAATGAAGTTAAGAAAGATTAAGTAATTAAAATCACAACTCAAAATAAGGATTATTTACTTAAATAAATTTTAATTAATGTCAGGACCAGAACATTCGATATAACAAATACCCGTATATGCGTAGTCTGAATTACCATGCATCAACTAATTCAATTCTGTCAATTATTTTATTCTCCATCTCAGACATAAACTCAGACATAAACTTCATACTTTCGTTTTTAATTAGAAATAGGCTAGAGGTTTATTAATTGAATCATCTGTGTCTTTCGTCGGATTTCAGGATTTCTAGACCAAGCTTTGGGAAGGCACCAGACCATGAACTACATTTGTTAATTATCATAACGAAGTCTCAGTTGTTAATATAACACTTAAGATTTCGTTTACTGCTTAAATAATAAGCATTAAATTTTCAGTAATTTAAAATGCTGTTTTTCATATCTATATATACATATATTATGCAGTACGATAATGTTTTTATATGTGAAATTCAAAGGATAAAAATTCTCCAAATTAAAAAAAAATCCTATTTTACTTTATCTGTATTCATTATTTTTTATTTTTATTTCTTGAGGAGCTTTTAAAGTTTTAATTAAAAATCTTTTTAATATACATATATTACTTTTGAACGATAATCTACGGAAGTGCTGTTCGAGGCTATTATTTATGTCTGATGAAGGAGAGACCGTAAACGTGTGCATCTCTTATAACGATGTGATTCGAGAAAAACACTAGAATTATTTATTCATTATTTTAAAAGGATTTTGTGGAATTAGCCCCTCAGAAATTGTGAGAACTGGAAATGATGAAGGTTACAATTTTTATTTGGTTATTAAAGAGTGTCAAATGTTCATTATCGACTTTTAAAAGTTGCCCTTTAATATACTACATCTCTACCAAATATAGGAAACAATTGTTAATAAATTTTTTTTAAATCATTAATATTAGAAAATCAAGAAGTATTGACTAGGGCTCGCTATTTCAGCTTTTTGCAGCCACGTTCCCTACGGAATATTAAGATCAAATTATTCCATATGTATGCATTAAAAATAGCTGCCTCATTTTACTTAACTATTTCTTTTCCAACGTATATGAGGTAATGTAATGTAATAGAGGATTGTGTTGCAACCCTCCTGCCCGATCATAATAGGCCACATGGTTAACGCAGCACATCCAACACAGATTAGAACAAATTAAAGTTAAAATCGTCAAACCTAAATTCCCAGTATTGTTCTTTTTCTTCTTATAAATTTCATCAAATCAACATATATCAGGTGTCAATAAAA
>KK115982.1:2339273-2353667 GCA_000611955.2 Stegodyphus mimosarum
GGAGAAGAACATATCAAAAAGAAACGGGACATTAAAAATAATAGTTTTATATTTTAAGTAAATCACTTTCTGCACATTAGGTATCCACCTAAATGTGCAGAAAAATGTAGCAAGGAAAAATGCTCAAATTTTATTTATTTTTTTTATTTCAAAAGAATAATCTGTAAGGTACACTACCGAACATTGAAAATGCAACACCAAGAAGAAGTGGCAAGAAAGGGATGAAACTAGGCAAACAGAGAGAGACAGCAACGAATAATAAGTGATATTTATATCGAAATGATATGCATAATACAAAGCGAGAACAGCTTTCTTTTAGTAGGTTGTGGGACCACCTTGGATGGCGGTAAGGAAGCAACACGTCTAAGTGCACAGTCAGGGAGACTACGAAAGGTATCCAGAGGAATAGCTCTCCATTTCCTGTTAACCATTTGCCACAGTTAGTCTTCTGAGTGCGTCAATGGCAGGGTCATCAAATGGTGTCCAATCACATTCCAAATGTGTCCGATTGGTGATAGACCAGGAGAGAACGGTGGCCAGGAAAGCATCTGTACGCCTTCAGAGCACGTTGGCTGATGCAAGCAGTGTGTGCTCGGGCGTTACCCTACAGACAAAAGGCATTGGGCAGCCCTTTAAAGTAAAAACGTTCACCTGCAGCGCATCCTCCACGTATCGTAGGGCCGTCATAGTGTTCTGATACGTAGAGGTGACCTGGAAATGTACGAAACTGCACTCCAAACCATTACGTCTCGTTGTCGCTCGGTGGGAAGTTCCACAATTGCTGCCGGATTGGAACTGCCTCCACATCGACGCCACACTCATACGCGACGACTATCATGGGATAAACAGAAGCGTGAACCATCTGAGAACACGACCCTGTGCCATTCCGTCGTCCACATCGCTCGGGTCCGCCCCCATTGCAGACGTTGGCGTTTTATGATGTGGGGTCAATTGCAGTCTTCTTAACGGACACCACAAGGGCAGGCCACTAGCCATCAATCGATAGCAAATGGGTCTCGTCGATATGTTTTCAATGTCGGTTAGCTTATTTTCTGCCTCCTTGAATTATGCCTTCCTGGTCCACTGGTAGCACACACGGAGCGTATTCGAGAGGTCCAGGCTCAGGCGTTCCAGGGAGGGCATTGCTCATTTTTCATACTTTCTGTTTTAAAATTACATAATGACACTACAAGTGGCGCCCAAACTAAATTGGTTCCTCTAATGCCCAGTCGCTCTTTAAAATGTAGAGCATATAAGGAATTTTCTCCCTTTTTTACGCATGCCTTCGTGGCGTAACGGTAGCGCACTCGTTGCATATTCGAGAGGTCCATGGTTCAAGTAGGCACTGCATATTTTACACACCACCCGCTTCAGAAACACTTGTAGAGTCATTAGGTTATTTTGAAGCAGGAGATGAAAACTGAACAATGTCCTCGTTGGGTCTCGAACATGTACCTCTCGAATACACGCTGAGTGAGCTACCGTTACACCACGCAAGAAGAGGGCAATCAGGAAGGAGGGAAAACACCTTATATACGTAACGCCCTTTTAAAACCGATTAAATGACTTTGATGTCTGTACCTCTAAAATCCTTTCCTAAAACGAACATGCACACCATATCTTTATTTATATATATAAGGGTATTTTAAATAACGTAGAGTATGGTAATGAACAGGAGCATGTTAATGTAGCAGCAGTCATAGGCGGTTGTTTATTCTTCACAAAACATTCTGAAATAAAATGTGTACAACTCAAACTGCACAAACCTCCTCCTCCCGTTCTTCTGCATTTTTTTACGTGCTCGGCTTTAGGCAGTAATTACATTCAGTAATTACATTCGCAGTTTCCACGTATTGTTTAGAATGTATTTGTAGTAAAAAAGCGAAGATGTGGATAGCAGGACATAGAAGCTGAGAAGAATGCGTAGATTCTAGTATGGATGTTAATGAAGAACAGTTTCATTTTATTTTTGTTAGTTAATTAAAGTTATAGTTCGCAAAACTTAACTTTACTATTGGATAAACCAGCTTTTTTCGTAAGTGCATCCGTCATTAGCCCTGTGTAGGAATCTTATGACAAGGATTATTTTGAAATGATGAACTTTGGGAAGACGTATTATAAACATATAACTCTTCCTGGGATAGAAATGCGAAAATAACGAATTAAAATTGAAACTTAAATGGACATTACAAATCAAAATTAAAATTTTATGTTACATAATCTCTATCTTACATATTTACCCTAAAAGGCGTTAAAAACTGAAACTATCTGTTATACTAATCGATGCATCTTAAACGTTCATGAATTATATGTCAAGGAATTCAGCAGCTTTCTTTTAAGTAATTTAAAGTTCAGTATCTCTGGAAAAAATGCAGTGTCATGTATTTGAGTTTATCGCTAAACTTTATTGGGTACTTCGATATAGTGCGGGCTTCCGTTACGCCACTTGAGGTACGGATCTTTTTAAAGTGGATGTCGGTAGTACGTAACACGCAAATCATGTAAATATTTTACAAGCAGAAATGCACCAGTTAATAAAATAAATTATCATCAAAATTCGAATTAACAATGATTTTTTCCTCATAACAAAATATTTAAGTGGAAATAAAATCCTAGTTAAATATATTAATTTTTTAATCTTGAAATGAATTTATTTTGCTTTGTTTTTCAAACATACTTTTCTAACAATTAAAATTCCTGTCTAAAGTAAGACATTTTTAAAAATTCAAAAATGAAGTTGCACTGTTTTAATGCAGAATTTAGAACTAATTAAAAATCGCAAAAATACTTAGAGAGGCAGGCATATTTAATTAATTCAAAATTATTTTATGACAATAGGAAAATAATTACAAAGAAAGACCTGAAGAACGCTCCTCAAACCTTAAAGCAGGCAGGCACACACCGTTTTTATTTCCTTTACTTTACTTAACTGGTTTAAAAATTTAAGCTCTAGATTATCCATCTAAGAATTTTGAGGGATTTCATTCTACTTTTTCTACTACAGAACCACTTTTATGGTGGATTTTCTCCCTCCTTACTTTAAGTCACAACCTTACTTTATTTCTTCCTCCCCTCAAATTTATATGTAAGCTAATTTTCACCACAAATTAGTAACTACGGTAAATTAATAATGTCTCTTAAAGAATAATAAAATATATTTTTAATGTTTGGCTAGATGAGGTAGGGCCCAAATTATAACTTAACATTCAATGGACTGAGTTGAAAGATACAGCAATACTAGGCATTGGTGTTTTAGAAATGGTAAAATGTTTGATAATATTAGAATCAAATCAGTAACTATGATAAATTAAAAGGCTTCAGAAAGAAGAATTAAGTTTTTTCCCATGTTTTAGCTACACTAGCTAGTGTCTTCACGATAACTTTGCTTTAAAACAAACCTTACCGCGCTTAAGTTTTAAACACACGTTCTAAAGTGTCATATAAGTTTATAACAAATTATTTAATGTTAAAATCCCTCCTTGTCGAACTCGCTTCGACTTTTAGGCCAGAATGTAAATTTCTAGCTAGTGCGATAAAATGAAGTAGAAAGTATTTAAAGAAAGGTTTTAGAGGGAAAATCATGGTGTTTTTTGCCTGCCTGAAGGCCATGTTGCAAAATTTTGTTCTCTCGCGATTAGTGTTCTGCAGCGTTGAATTCTTCTTGCCATTAGGCTTGTTTACGCCGACTTAGGTCAGAGCCAGCTTGCGCGTTATTGAAATTATAAAGCCATTAAGCTACGCTTAGTTTAGTTTCGGTTCATCTATTATCTTTAATTTAAGCCATAATTGTTGGCTTCTGTAAGCACGAGTTACTGTTTGACTGTTTAGCTTTACTTTAATTAATAAAAGGATTCTTTACACCCTTTTCCTCTCTCTCTCTGTAGTGCTTACAAGACATAGTGATAGTTCAGCGATTGTATGTTAGAGTTTGGTTCTTATCTTATGTCACCAAGAATCACCAAAGTTACTAAAGTCTGTAACTTTTATGAAAATATAAATTATCAACGAAAGTTAAGTTACTTGCCATCCAATTATCTTTCGGAAGATTTGCTGTTATTACATCTTATTTTTGAAGCATTTGAATTCGTATCGAAAGATACGAAGAGTAGACAAAAATAATGAAAAGAATAATAACTCGCAATTATCTATTTTAATATAGGAGGTCCGTTGTCAGCCACAACAGCAATTTGAAATGTGCAAATTTCAGAAAGAAAATAATGTTGTCATGTTCTGCAGATAAAATTCCCGAAACGGTTCATAATATTAAGGTCTGGTTACTGAGGGCAGCAGAGTAGCTGTTTCACGTCAACGTCTTGGTCATCAATCAAGTACTGAGATGTCTATGCTCCACGAAGTGCAATATTCTTCATCTTAAACACAGACATGCATTTGGGGAATATTGCCTGCGCCGCGAAATACTCATTATCAATGGAAATGTTTAAGAAGATCTTAGCTGATGCATGATTATTCAGAATGTCTGAAAATCTCTGTAGTACTACGATATAATAACTTACATCCCTATAAGCCAAATTTCGTGTTGTGCTGTTTGAATTCTGCAGTGAAAATGAAGTAACATTTTTGGATGTTTTTATATGCAAATGTTTGCTGCAATAGAAAGAAAATGTACGGTTTCGCTGGACTAAGTGATAAATATCTAGTCGACAATCCTACAGCTCTAATGTTCTTAAGTGTTATAGGAACTCATCTGTACTGACTACAGTAATGAAAGTTGTTTGGGTTTACTTTTATATATAATCAGAAATTTATAAAATGTTTGGAGAAACTGATGTATTTGGAATAAGTCTTCTTCAGTGGTATTTTATTCAACTATTATTTGAATGATGATTTCATATCTTCATAACGGCCGACCTACTTATATGGTGATATCAGATTTGCTTATGAAATCGTTGTGCTCGAGTGGGAATCCAGAGAAGAAATACACTGCTTGCCACCCAAATTGCAACACCAAGAAAGACAAGAGATATAACAACAAAATTTATTTAGTAGATAACGACGTGTTGACCAAGTATCAAATGATTAAATTTATAGACTTCTGTGAAGTGTGGTTCCTTCTAGAATCAGTAGTGGAAGTGGCCTCCATTGTTGGAGTTTACCGCTGCCACACACCTCGACATTGATTGAAAGAGAATTTTGGATGTGTTCTTGGGGTACAGCAGACCAAGAAGCTTCCACGCGTTGCCAAAGTCGATCTGGTGTGGCAGCTTGGGATGTAATCTGGGTCAATCGTTCAGCAACCATGGACCACATGTTTTCTATCGGCGAAAGATCCGGAGAGCGAGCCGGCCAGGGAAGCAATTCAATCTGGCGATTAACGAAGAAAACTTGGACAATGCGTACCACGTTTGGTCGCGCATTATCCTGTTCAAATATGGCTGTGGGCAAGCCCTGAAGGTAAGGAAGGACAACTGACTTCAACACCTCGGAGATATAGCGCTGACTGTTTAACGTACCGGCAGTGTGTACTAGAGGAGTGCGAGAGTGATATCCAATACCACCCCATACCATAATACCCAGTGCAGGACCAGTGTGGCGGTGCATAATGAAGCTCTTCAGCATCCTCTCTCCACGGTGTCTCCAGACTCGAATCCGACCATCGTGGTGTTGCAGACAGAAGCGTGGCTCGTCAGTAAAGACAATTTCATTCCATTCTGCCATCCACATCCTTCTTTCATCGCCCCATTGGCGGCGAAAACGTCTGTGGTTCTGCGTCAAGGGTAGACGAAGCAATGGACTTCGTCAACGGTAGTCGTCTTGCGGACAGACCACTCTGCTGTAAACGTCGTCGAATGGTACGCGCAGACATTGGATGATGCGTTACAGACTGAATGTGCTGTGCAATGGTTCGTGATGTGACTGAGCGTCCGTCACTGCCATGCGCACAATGTTCCTGTCATCACGTGAAGTGGTGAACTGAAGTGATTGCGATCGAAATCGTCGGTCCGTCGTACCCTCCTGCATCCAGCGGTCACATATCCGCATTACAGCTGTTTGGTTTCGTCCAACACGACTACCGATTTCTCTGAAATATAATCCACACTCTCGGCCACTATCCTTCCTCTGTCCAACTCGGATACTTGATCAAACGATGATCACTGTTTACTACGAGGCATAATTGATCGTTTTTTCTTAAAAACCACAAGAAAAACACAACTGCCGAACTTTAAATCGTCGAATAATCCAAGCCTTAAACAGCGCTTTGAAGTAGCGCCACAGGCGTACGTGATGTCTAATCATTTGCATATCTCACCTCCGCTAATGCGTGTTGTAAAGTTCATGCTATTTGCATGGTTCCTTCAGTGTGTTGCATTTGCGGTGGCCAGCAGTGTCGATGTATGCAGTTTTCCGTCACGCCTTGTTTTGAGTAGAATAGCGGCTGCTTTTTGCGCATCATTGGAGGAAACATTTTCGATGGTAGGAAGATTAAAAGACCAATGAATGTGGACACTTCTGACGAATGCTTGAAATGGTAAATGTTCAATCATTCAATTTAAAGAAGAAATAATTTATTTGCAAAATTTGCATCATTTTCCTTTGATGGCCTCTGTCACTTCGCGTGCATCTGTGTAAACAGTTTGCATTTTTAGAAAGAATGACCTTTTTTGTTTAGAAAGTGACCAGTCTGTTAAATAGGATACATATCCCCTAATCCGGATTATTTGCTCTTCTTTTAAAGCCAAGTAATATCGAACACATGCTTCTATTGATGTATATCAATATTTCATTAATTTGAAATAGTACAGAAAACATAGTGGAGTATGCATATTTTTAAGCTATCAGTTTAAATGAAGTAAATTTGTATCATGCATAGCTTGACCAAAAATGTTTGGTACATTCGCAGCAATCAATTGTAAAAAAAGCAATCACAATAAAGTGATCTTTATTTGTTCCCTGAGTACTTCTGCATTAATAATTTTCTTGCGTTTCATCAACAAATATAATGATTTAGCTTGAATTTACTTCAACAGAAATATAGTCTTTATTATGGTTTACGCAAGAAAAAATAATTTTTATTTAATTTTAAGAAACTAAAAAAATAATTTTATATGTTTAATACAGGCTATACATGAATAAAAATGAATGCATTACTTTAATTTAGCTGACATAAAATGAGATTGCTCGCGTAGATAAGTAGGAAAACAAGTCTTTACTTAATTTTTCCTAAATGGTATACATGAGAAAATAATGTAATTTATAACTGCATAAACTTTGCTGAAATAAATTATGCAAATGAACTAAAGACCTTTCCGTTTGCATTGAATTCAACATGTATTTAAAGTAGGAGAGAAAAAGCAACATAATTATCCGAATGGTCAAGAGTCCAGATTGGTCTGGATGTGTAGTTATGGTGTACTTCGTTGTTGATACTCGAGATATTTTTGTGGCTAAAACACTAGATTCGAGAAATTATTTTCAGTAAAAATGCATTTGTACAGTTGTTGGTAGCAGCCAGCCAGCACATATACTACAAGCAAAATGATAAATAAAAGCAGCGATGGAACTAGACAGGAAAATTAGGGCAAAACGAGAAAGTTGCAGTAATTGTAGCACAACAAAAGTGAGACCGAATACAGTTTCACAAGTTTTTACAGAGATATCTTCGGACCCAATGAAATTAATAAAAGAAATTTCTTTTAATGTTAGACACCAGTTCATAATACATAATAATGCACACACAAATATTTGTAATCACGGCAGAAGTGACGATGTATAAACATTTATACTTCAATTATGTTAAAAAGATTGTATTAAGTTTGAGGTGCTTTTAAAGGAGGAACGATTACATAAAATTATGAAAAACCACAGCGTTATGTTTGGCGTAGAATTTAAGAATTTAATTGAGACTCTACCGGTTTCGAGGGCATACACATACGGGTTACTCTTCATCAGGAGCAGAAAGATCTGCAGAGCTTAGAAAAAAGGCCAAAAAGAAAAGAAATTAGCAGATTTATTTTCTTTTGATGAAGGAAGACCTGTACCTGGTTGGCCTCAAAATCGATAGTGTCTTGACTAAAATCTAAAAACACTTGACTAAAAACATAAGACTGATGCTTTGCCTTAATTTTATGTTTTACTTTGGCGTGTTTCTCTTCTGCCTTGAGGAAAGATTATTTAGAATTTTTGATTCTCCCAGGATTAATGCCTACATTGACATCCCTGTCGCTAAGATAGCAGATACAAGATGCGCTATAAAAACATATACTACCCACTTACGTTTGCAATGACGCTTAGTTTTCTTCATTTTTTATTTAACAGAATTCCAGTATTCCTTCTTCCTGTGGAACGAAATTAGAAATTATTGTAAAATTGTACTTTCTGTAAATAACTGATTTTTTGTGTTATTCTGCAACTGTGTTATTGAATAAGAAAGGGCTACTAAGCGCTTAATTTCTTTGTTTTTAAAGCATTGCTCATAAATCAAATAATCAACTTCAAATGGGGCCCGAATGATAAACGTTTTGAGCACGGTAGTTACAACAGGTTTCAAATTCCTGCAAAACCAAAAGGGTTGGCCACATGAGAGCTCTCATGGGTTTCCTCATGTGTAAAGTAAATAGGAGCTCGTTCTTATCAAAACAAGTGCACTTCACGAAAGCACCCCTCCCCTTCGTGTGTTGTGTCATATTCCAAATAATCAAAAACTATTTAGTTCAACTTCAACTAGAACTTAAAAGTAGGCCCCTTACCGTTTGCTATTACTCATGCTAACTTTACTCTGTCGGAGCCAGTTACTAATATATACAGGGTGATTCACTACCAGACCGACAAACTTGCAGGGTGTGTAGGAGGTACAGAGACGACTAGGAATCACATAGGAATGCAGGGTGGCAAACGCTGCAGTTGCGAGCTATGGTGCAAAGAAGCATAAAAAAGGAACAGAAACAGCAACATATTAATTTGACAGAAAACATTTCATTGAAAGGTCCCCCCCGGGGTCGACGTAGAGAACTCTGGCAGTCTCGGCCACGGGGGTACACAAATTATGAACCTAGTGGTTGTGGGGACTCCGGAAAGGTCATTTATTGGCCGGCCCGGGGTTTGGCATGTCTTAGAGCAGGGTGGTACTAGTAGCCCGGGGGTAACTCCCCGGGTATGCTGGGTAATGTTCCCCTGCGACGGGCTCGCTCGAGCGACTGGTGGGTAGCAAATTGACGACCAGTGACGCCCCAAAATGGGTGCGTTGCGCCGACCCCTCAAGGTTCCGGGAAAGAGGTTGAACCTTGGCCTCGGTTCTGCGGGGGGAAGGACCTGTAGTGCGATTAATTTAGGCGGAAGCCATAATGTTGTTGTTGTTATTGAAAGGTTGTACTACAACATACAACAGGTGTTCGAAATTATGACCAGAAGTCGTCTGACAGGCTTGAAAGCAGCGTTGCATGGAATTCCTTACGTTCTGGAAGATGCCTGGCAGATCGCATATCCTCCCGGCAGCTACATATTCGAGCGACGAGGACTTCAACTGAAGGTACAGGCGTCTCGTGCACCAAACTGTTCATGTGACCCCAGAAGAAGTCCACGCATGATAGGTCTCGTGTAGGTCCATTTGGTACCAGCATGACAGGGCTCCTCTACATTACATGATTGATGTCCGCCGACACCTCGACTTAACCTTTGAACAGCGGTAGATAGATAATGGAGGTGCGGTTCATTGGCCTGTCAAATTACCGAATCTATCATACATGGACTTCTTCTTCTGGGATCATATGAAGAGTTTGGTGTACGAGATGCCCTTTCCTTCAGTTGAAGACCTCGTCGCTAGAAAATCTGTAGCTGCCGGGAGGATACGTGACACACAGGAATCTTCCATAACGTAAGGAATTAAATGTAGCGCTGCTCTCAGCCATGCCAGACGACTGTTAGTAGAAATTTCGAGTACCTGTTGCAGTACAACCTATCAATAAAATGTTTTCTGTCCCATTAATGCGTTGCTGATTCTGTTCGTTTTCTCCGTTTTTTTTTTCTTTTCACCATAGCTCGCAACTACGGAATTTGCGACCCTGCATTCCTAAGTGAATTCGAATCGTGTCTGTACCCCCTACACACCCTGCACGTTTGTCGGTATGGTAGTGAATCATCCTGTATATAAAAATACGAAGAATGCTTCTATCCTAATAATGATACTTGTTGTGCACACTCTCGTGCTTTCAACAGTTCAGATAAATAATTTCGGTTTTTGAGATAATAATTTACAAAACCCGCCTTTTCGAGCATTTAACTCAGTTTCATTTTGCAGTCCAGCATTACTAATAATGAACTTGCTTTCAAGTTATTTGATTCAATACTTCATTTTTCTCACTGATAAAGAATAAGACCGCTATATTTCTGATGCATTATAATATTTTATTAAAACAAACCAATGATTTTTAAAAGGTTTTTTTCACGCTTTGTTAAATATTATACTGCGTTAATCCATAAGCGTTCTTGAATGGATCATTTAGGTTCATTAATGGATATTTTCCTAAGTTTAACTAGGAAACCTAAATTAAAATGATCTGAAACTAATAATTTTAAAACTAAATACATATGAGCTGAAACGATATAACAGAAGAGGACTTATAATAATACTGGGCATTAAATAAAATATGTTAGAAAAATTTATGCACTTTAACAGTTAAATAGTGTTGCGTGAATATTTTTAAATACATCACCAGTAAGCAGACCACTAGATACCAGTAACTCCGTGTCAAGTCAGGTAGGGAATTGTGGAATTTTTCCTTGTATTTCATAACGTCTTTTGTTATTAAAACGATTTTATAGCCTGAGTTGAAATAGGGGATCAAAGCAACAATTTTCTGATACGCCCAGCTGCATTAAATATTTAGTACCCTGGTGAGAATCATTTTATATTTATGCTAATAACACTTCAGCCCTGAAGTAAAAGTAATTAAAAGTAGAGCCAGAAATCCGTGACTGCTACCATCTTCGGCAACGTAATTGAAGTGTGTCATGCAATAAAGAACCATTGTTAAGCTAAGAGAAATTTTACAGTCCTTACATCTTCGCACTTAGGAACTTACACTATTTTGAATAAAATTCTATTTTATTAATCTTAGTGAAACTTCATTTGAGATTTTGCTGCAGATTTTTCAGTTCAAAGATTTTAATCAGAGATGGTAATTCTCCTTGAATCTTTGATATTTATTGATTTTGGCTCTATTTTGGAAATCCTATACCGGTAGTAAAGGGAGGTTTGAAGTAAAATTAACTTGTCGGCTACTATTATCGGAATCTTAGTTCATAGATCAGATAGGTGAAAAGATTCTGACCTGAAGCAAACAGAAACTAAATACTTATTTATCTGACAATGAGTTTTGCCATCTAAAATAAAAACAACATTCTGTCCTAAACTAATCCCAACGGAATACTTATCTCAAAAAAGAACATTAGTAATTGCAGTTGTCACTCTGTATTATAGTTATTCTTGCTAAAAGAGTCCTGAAGAAACAAAGCAATATTTCTCTGCTTTATTCTATTATGCCTGTATGCTTCTATGTTTCGATTTTTATCTGTCTAGTTTCATTTACTGTATTAGGTTTTGATCTGAGATATATAAATCAAAAGTTCTAAGAAGTTCACACACACACACACACACACGAATATATATATAGTAATATTTTTTAAATTTTATTTCCTTAAATATTAATCCTAGACACGTACTTCCTATTATAAAATTTCCCAGAGAATTTTATGAAAACAGGTTTTCAGCACTGGTTTAAGGACGGCTTTCGAATAGAATAAAAACGAACACCTAAGTAAATCCCGTTTAGTAAGAAGTTCAATAAGATTAAATTAAAGATTAATGTTTCATACTTTCACATGCAAATTTTTCAGAGGTGCTAGTAAGCGTTTCAAGAACCAATTCCATATTTAACAATAATCCATTAATCTCCAAAGCAAGCAATTTCTGTTTGTAGTTTCTCTGTTAATCTGGTTTAAAAATAAAGAATTTCGTTAAGTAGTAGTCAGTGAAAACTAATAAACCAATATGTCAACAAATTAGTAATATTCATATATTTCACCTTAATTAATTTTCATGCATGATATTCTCAAAAAATCATTCAGGAAAATTGAGTAACGATTTTATATGAGCATATGAGCCACTTGAGGGCTGCGTATTATGTCTGTACGTTAACAGCAAATACTGAAATTACTTTGAATTCCTCAACTTAGAAATACGGTCGTCTATATCAAAAGTTGAAAACAAATACCAGTGCTATGTTCTATATATATGTTACATTAGTTCTAATACATGGTACATCAGTAGTAGAATTGCTACTGGATTACGGAAAATAAAAATAAAAAGTACCAATGTACACGAAAATGTGATAGTTGAGAATAAGAGTTAAAAATTAAGAAAATAAAGTAGCAAAGGATATTATTAGATGACTTCCGAAACAAAATGTTAAAATAGAACGAATGCAGTGAAAGGTAAGTCAAATAGAAACAAAACATGCTGTCAGAGTTACGTAGAGTGCAAGAAAGTTTCCTTCCTTTTCATGTATCAAAAATCAGATTTTCATGACTGAGGAAATTAAGAAAATCATTTCTTTTTCTATTCTTTAAAAAATAAATTTAGCTTTTAGGTAGCCACAGAGCATATTATTAAACTCGAAGTTGCTGTTTATAAGCTTAGTAAAGTTTGCCCTTCTTGAACAAAAATTAAATTTCCTTTCATTCATTCATATCAGAAATCACACAGTATAACAACTGTCATATTTGATTTTTTTTTATTTAGAGATCTTTCTAAAATCTTTCTATGACACTCGAAAAGCAAAAATTTTTATTTATGAAATATTTACTATCATAAATTCAATATTAATTGCTCCATATCAGCATTAGTAATGGCATGTACAATTCTCAGAGATATGGTTACCTAATATTTTTCTAACATCGAAAAAAATTAATACAAGTCAAAAAATAACGAATTTTAAACTATAACAGTCACTAAACTGAAATGTGACCTAAATTGGTAAATTCGTTCTCGAATTTTTCTGAAACTTTTCCACGTAAAAAGTATGGAATGTTTTTTATTTAATGGATTAAACACGATGAATGCTTTAAGATTTTATATTTACGGAACTGTCCCATGTCTTGAGCTGAAATTGTTTCCATAAAATTCTCTCCCCTAATTTGAGAAACGTTGTGATTGGAAGCATATGTCTGGAGACAATACTTGCAAAAAATAAAAATCTGCTACCCTGTTTCTAATACCTTGCTGAAATGCAGTACATAGATGTGATTTGCCATATATGAACGTTTTTCACACATCCTTTAAGATTGTGGACCGTATGTTCTATAAACCAAGGTGTTTTATTTTATAATGGCTTGATATAAAACTTCATTGTGAGAATATTCCCACTATTAAACTCCTTCAAAGGCTAAATTTTATAATTTATCTCCTTTTAACGACGATCTTGTCATCATCATCGTCTGCATAAAATCACATAATAATGATGTAATATTTAAGTAACATACGAAACAAAATTCTGTGACTTCAAAAACTGAATTAATAATTAGCTTCCAGCAGTTTGCCTCCTGTCGAATCACGGAAATTTATGCTGTAATTTATGTATATAATTAATTTTCCAGTTTTACATAAAGTTTATCTACCAGGTATTTCGCGTATATTATAATCTTACTTTTCTTTCTACTTGTGTTTATCAGAATCGAGTTTCTTTATCATCAAAGAAAATTTTACATTTTTAAGATTTTTATTGTGCATACCAATCTCATTTATTTAATTTATTATAAGTGTAAACCTAGGATTTTATTCAAGGGATCAAATGAAACATTATTTATATTTCCTTTTTCTTCTTTACAACATTCTCGAAACGTTGTTTATCTAGGTATAGTTGCAAATATATTTTATTATTCAACAAACGCATTTGCAAAAAATGTTTGAATATTCAAAACCATTACTTTCTAAGTTAATATCACTATCTGATAATCGATTATATGTATATTATATCAAATTTTATTTGAATAAATCTCTAAATATCGTATTATTTATTGTTTTCATAATCACAAGTTTCCTCAATCGCGATGAATGATCTCCTAATAGTTAATGTTTCCAAGATATATTTTCTAAAACTGGAAATTTTTGTCCTTATTTTCACAGGTCTTATATGCCGTGTTTATAAGACTTTCTAAGTATGAACAAATTATCGTGTACTCTTTATAGCATCAAATTAAAATGGAAATGTAAAAGTCTTGTCTGAGAAACTACTACAGAATACATCCAGATATCTATGCACTTATGAAATTATTGTCAGGGAAAAGAACCAAAATCCTGAGAAGGGAAAATCTGATTAGTAACTCAAGTTGGTTACAGTTATATTTATGTGGGTAACTACTATAAATTCATAAGTCTGTTAA
>KK115982.1:2353740-2370254 GCA_000611955.2 Stegodyphus mimosarum
GTATTTGGAAGCAATAAGCAAATGATTAAAACAAACTATTTGACGTGGTCAGCGCATGATCTGCCGCTAATTCCATGTTAAGACGTAGATCTGGCGGAATAGCAACGGGCTATAAGTAAACTATCACTTTTGTTCGATTATTTGCAAATAATATCAAATATATCGTGTTGTGACTTATCTCACTTGTATGACAATAATCAATAAGTTGTGTTGTTACTTATCTCAGTTGTATGACAATAACATTAGAACAAGCAAACGAAATTCATCGTGGCAAGAAGGGCAAGATTGCGCCTGTCTCTTGGCAAGAGCCTTGAGCACCGTACAGGTGACAATACGACTTTTCTCAGTTCCTGTATTCTAATTTGTTTATAAACTTTATGGCCTCGGTGTTTATAATAGACAGTACACATGTTTTTATTATCCTATTCTCCTATGCAATGAAAAGGTGATAACTATATGTCTCTTCTGTTCTCAGGCTTTGATTTGAAAATATCTCATTGATCATAGTATATCCTCTGACCATAGAGTTATAAAAGATAGATTGCCGGCAATTATCAAAATATTAATAAATGATTGTTTATACTGACAGATAATTATTTTTATGGCCGTGGATTGCGTTGTGACGGAATAACCCAAAATAAGAAAATATTATTATATTACCTGGAGTGCCTAATAACTCTAAATTGGATAAACGATAAACTTTAACTTACATATGCAATAGTGCAAGAAAGAATAGCATCTTCACATTTGAGACTGACATTTATTCAGAACCTTAATACTGTAGTAGAAATTTATATACATATATATATAGCACTCACTTAGAAGCCATGGATAACACCAATCACATGATGACACTTACGTCTTCGTCTTTGAAAAACAGGACCTAGGAGGAAGTGAAAATTTTGAAACATTACAAGAGTCATTGATTATTTATGGACGAATTGCTTGAAGAATGTTACAGGAGTTGGTAGAAACGGAAAATATTCAGCTATTTTTTTTAACAGAAATGCTTTGCTTGGTCGACCGTGTGACCTTGTCACGTACCTCGAAGTAAAAATGGTGCAAAGAACTTGCCTCTGGAGTCAATTCTGAGTTAACGAAATATTCTTCATCTTATCAAGGTGTTCGACGAGGAAAAAACAATCATATTGATGGACAAATATTACCGATACTCACAGGGAAAGCAGAGGAATGATTTCGTGTTGAAGCAATAAAAATTTGCCTCAGAAAGTGCTAAGCATAGCGGAAGAGTAAGAAGTGCCGAAAACGACACACATCTCTCACATGCCTTCCTCCAAGGTAATCAGGGGTTCTGGTAGAAAAGAATAAGGAACGTCCAAACGGCGTTATTTATAATCTCTTTAGCCGACGTCCTTTGCTATACACAATGCAATGACTTAAGAATCGTAGAATTTTTTAAATTATCATATCTTTAGAATTCCCGATAGATTCTCATACATTTCTTTTTATACTCTCCACATTATTTACGCTTGCTACATTATTTCCTTAAAAATAATTCCTAATGAAAATACACTCTTAGACAAAAGAAACGACGCACCAAGAAGGAGTTATCCGAATGGGACAAAATCGGTAGAAGTGACGTACATGTACAGAAAAATAGCTGATTACAGTTTGAGAAAAATTGGATGATATATTAAAGTAAGTAATAGAGCTTCACAAAGTAAAAAAGTCAATAATGAGTTTGTCCACCTCTAGCCCTTATGCAAGCAGTTATTCGGCTTGGCATCGATTGATATAGGTTGCGGATGTCCTCCTGAGAGATATCGTGCCAAATTCTGTCCAAATGGCGCGTTAGATCGTCAACATCCCGAGCTGGTTGAAGGGCCCTGTCTATAATGCTCCAAACGTGCTCAATAGGAGAGAGATCCGGCGATTTTGCTGGCCAAGGTAATGTTCGGCAAGCACTAAGGCAAGCAGTAGAAATATGTGCAGTGTGGGGGTGGGCATTATCTTGCTGAAATGTAAACCCAGGGCCGGGTGACATAAAGGGCAATACAACGGGCCTTAGAGCTTTGTCGACGTACCGCTGTGCTGTATGGTGGCGACGGATGACAACCAAAGGGGTCCTACTATGAAATGAAATGGCACCCAGACCATCACTCCTGGTTGTTGGCCTGTCTGCCGGAAGACAGTCAGGTTAGTATCACACCTCTGTCCGGGGCGTCTCCAGGCTCGCTTTCGCTGGTCATCGGGGCTTAGTTCAAAGCGGGAGTCATCACTGAAGACTATTCTACTCCAGTCAGTGACATTGCATTGCGAATGAACCTGACACCACTGCAAACGGACTTGGCGTTGTGCAGAGGTCAATGGTAGTCGACGCAAGGGACGCCGTGACCTCAGCCACCTTTCTTTGAGCCGTCTATGAATGGTCCTTGCGGTCACTGAAGCACTAGTTGCACATACAATCGATGATAATGATGGATCTGGGGCTGTGAGTGCCGCTCTGACGATTGCTCGGTCTTCACGTTTTGTCGTTTCTCTAGGCCTATCGCTTCTTTTTTGACGCTGTGTACGGCCATGGTTCACCAATCACATGATGACACTTACGTCTTCGTCTTTGAAAAAAGGACCTAGGAGGAAATGAAAATTTTGAAACGTTACAAGTGTCATTGATTATTTATGGACGAATTGCTTGAAGAATGTTACAGGAGTTGGTAGGAACGAAAAATGTTCAGCTATTGTTTTAACCGAAATACTTTGCTTGGTCGACCGTGTGACCTTGCCACGTGCCTCGAAGTAAAAATGGCGCAAAGAACTTGCCTCTGGAGTCAATTCTGAGTTAACGAAATATTCTTCATCTTATCAAGGTGTTCGACGAGGAAAAAACAATCATATTGATGGACAAATATTAAAAATACTCACAGGCTAAGCAGAGGAATGATTTCGTGTTGAACCAGCATCGTCTAATAGTGGCATCGCTCCTGCTCAAATGTCGAGCTATTTGCCGATAAGACCAAAGGGCTTCTTTAAGCGCAACTACACGACCTCTCTCAAATTCTTGCATCTGCGCATATCGTTCGCGCACCTGTATACGAGGCATAGTTACGTGTCTACCAGAGTACACGGAATGAAATTCGTGAAGAATTTATGACCTGAAAACGTAATTTCTCCTCTTAAATATCCTGCCAGTTACGCAGATCAGATGCTCTGTAGCGACAACTGTTCATTCATTGGCAGCCAAAATCTAAAATTTTGCATTTTTCGTCGAAACCTGTATGCATATCAATTTGTGTGCAACTTGCTTTATATTTTCTCGGTGCGTCGTTTTTTTTTGTCTAAGAGTGTAATTAGTGGCAACATGCTTTATTTGGAAAGTGATTCAACGTAAAAGTGAAACGAACATAAAATTGAGAACTAAGGCTAATACATTTGGCTGATCAATAACGAAAGCTCGTCTTCAGAAATGGCTTATTCTCGTTGCATTTAGCATAATTCCAAGGGTGCATTTAGTTCTTATAATTGTAAAATTATCTTCTTAGTCACATACCTATTTTATGCCAAATTTGAGAAGTTTTGGTTTACACATGAGGTAGATGTTTGTCGAAAATCTGTCTGTTCTAAAGTAAAGTATCACTTTCGGCTTATGAATTTTAACCAAAATTTACATTGTTGTTTCCATTGATACGAAAATCTGAAATACTAAACTTCAAAAGTTTTAGATTATTTGAAATAACATAAGGTGTAGTAAGGAAGTCTCAAAATAGTCCTACTGGTTTAATGAGGTCATAGTAACTTTTACGACCCTTTACTGCGTAACGAAAACGCGAAGTATTCAGAATCGCTTTTTTTTGTCGACATCGATGAAATATCGTGAAACAACCACTTTCAGACTTCCAGTTTCCCCCATAGTTTAGCAGAGCTATTTTATACAATAAAATTGAATATTGTTTGAAATTAACATTGAGTCAAAGTTAAAACGATTAAATGGAAGGAATAATTTACTTCAAGCTCTTGCTATTCCGCCAGTTCTAAGTCTTAAGTTGTAACTGCACTGGCAACATCAGGCCTTTCTCCTTTAGTAAAGCTCTCAATTTCATAGGGGTTCATGTGCTAGCGTAAACAGGTTTTTATGAGTTTCAATTGAACAGCCACTAATTCAGATAGCTTAAATACGATAAACATGCATTCAGACACACTGACAGACATAAATCTTTCTGAAACTAGAAAAAATGTGTTGTGGGGTTCTAATTTGTTCTTATTCACTAACAACATTTCATTACTTTTTACTTATTACGTGCTCCGCCCTTAGGTATCACACGGAGAAGGAGGGATGCCCCGTGGAGGTCTTTTCAAGGGAAACCGGCTCGTATCCATGTTTCACATAAGGAAAACCACGAAAATGTCCACGTAGCCAGCCCGTGGGGACGCGAACTACCAGTGTTCAGCTGCTTTCACAGCTCGGTCGTTGGTGAGCTTTCACTAAGAACTTAATATCGAATTTTTTAACCGAAAATTTAACCTACTTTATCTATGTATATGGTTGGCGGGAGATAAAAATTAAATTATGAACTAAACTACAATAATGCTAATGAAGCGAAGAATTTGCTAAAGTATTTTATATTAATTTAGCCAATAAATAAATATTACCGAAGTATGATCCGATCTTTCCACACTAGAAATTACTTTAAAAAAAGAAAATATACATCTTAGCTTTAGATAAATAATTAAGAAATTACTGTAAGAAAAGGAAATATGTATGTATCTTTTAAATCGTTGATATTCACAGAGAAGAAATGGTAAAAGTCATCTTCTCTGAATTAAATGCATTCAGATGTTTGTCTTCTTCGATTATTCCAGTATTTGGATGTAGTATTAAATTCTGTATTAATCTCCCACATTTTCAAATCTGTATCTGCGCAATTATTTCAAAATATATCATCTGTTTTTTTTATTCCCGCAGTTTTCATTGCTTTATCAAAGATTTAAATTTCGCTGTCTAAAAGATCGTTAACATTTTATAAATATTCTGAACAGGTATTGCAATTTAGAAATTAATGTAACTTGTATTGTTTAAATTAAAACTTTTGTTTAGAGAGTATATGCCTGTGTTGCACAGTGTTTGAAATAGCTACAGTTATTTTTAATATCAAAATTAATACTGGACCCGAGTGGAAAGCAAAGGAAAAATACTCAGAAATCCGTTTCCTTTCTAAGTCAACAGAACTAACGGAGTGGTTCAAATTTAAAACAATTATTAATTATCCTGTTCTGGTCTTTAATTACCAAAGTTATTAATTATTAGGCACTGAGACAGGCTTAATTGTAACTTAAAATCAGGCACTCACTATTATATAGAGAACGTTTTCCAAACGTGAAATGGGAACTAGAATGTTTATTTGAGTGCTTGCATCCGACGAATTTTCTTTCTTTTTTTTGTGTGTTCGATAAACTTCTATTTAATACAGTTGCAAGTATTTTTACTAGGTTGTTTTTTAAAAAGAAAGACGTTATACCATTTTGTTTCTTTTTTCTTGTATTTCCAGCGACAAAAATATTTTAAATGATGCAAATATTCACCTAAGGGTATCTTTAAATTTAAAAAAGAATTTATATGGTCTTATAATCCATCGAGTTATATTTAGCAAAAGTTTACATTCATTCTACAAATAAAGCATTTAATGGTTTAACTCCATATTCGAAAATGACGTCTGCGTAATGTATTTTTATGGATAAGCTATATAAAATGGGAAATATTTTAGACCTAAAAGGAACAGATAAATATTACACTACTTCATTACGCATTTTATTATATGGCTGTTGTACTCATTTCGAAGTGCCTTTATCATCATCAAGTCATGACATGAAGGTTGCTGGGCCAATGTGGTGTCACATTATTATATTGAGATTTCGATTAGCCAAGCACATGTCACATATGCAAAATAATTATTGGAAAAGGAATTTTAAAAACTGAGTGCGCATGGCAAGAAGTGGTAAAAACAAGATGATTAAACTTTCGATCTATGCATATGTACAGGGCGTTTAGAAACTGATGGGCAAAAAATTAAGGGATGAAAGAAAACATCTAAACAAGCAATTTTTAACATACAATGCATACGGAGAACAAGCGGTGAACCACTAGACGGCGCTGTATAGGAAAGTATAAAGCTCGATTTTTTTTACACAGCGTCATTTCTAGGAGGGATTTAAGAAGGCATGTCGACGTACAGTAATCAGGAAAAGGTGGACATGCATTTTATGTATGGTCTTGCGAATGGGAGTGCTTTGGAAGCCGAAAGACTGTACAGGCAGGTGACAGGAGGGCTGGACATCCGGAGGGCTTTCTAAGACTACTCGGGTGTTGTCCGAACCCTGCAACTATCCGTTACTATTTTACTGCAATATACATTTCACACTGTATGCAGTAGCTACACTAATTTTGCACGGTGACTTGTATAGGAGTTAATATCTGCATTGTGACAAATGGAAGTAGTACTATGCTTTAAAGTGAGAAAATGCTTTCATGTATACAAGCTCTGCGTATCCCAAGAAACCACGTGCCAGACCGAAAACTTGCATTGGTGCCTGTGCGTAAAGGGATCCTTTGTCACTGGCATGCATGATACAGGGCGTGAGAGAAGTATGCGAACGCCACAAGTTGTAGCGGACATTCTGCAAACAGTGGAAGATCGTTCGGATATTAGCACTCGGAAGGTTTCCCATGTCGTAAATGTGTCCTACTCGATTCTTTGGCGATTACTACGGGACGAAGGATTACACCCCGACCCTGTACAGAAAGTGAAAGCCTTGATAGCTGCAGATTATGCTCTACATGCCAAGTTTGCACTTTGGATTTTGCAACAGCTAGCAGCCCAGCCTGATTTTAGTGCACGTGTATTATTCAAGGACGAATGCACCTTTACTCGTGAAGGCATTTCTAGTGCGCATGTGTAGCCGTCTAGCAATCCGCACGATACATATCCTCATACGTATCAGGACTGTTTCAGCATCAATGTTTGAGCTGGCGTTGTGGGTGACCATTTGATCGGTTCATACCTTCTGCTATTCCCACTGAACGGCAGAACGTACCTCACATTTGTAGAACAAGTATTGCCAGAGTTACTTCAACCTATTGCAGTTAACATACAAGCACGTAAGCGGTTCCAGTACAACGGATATTCAATCTATTTCAGCTTGGAGGTGCAGAGCGCTTTTGACGCTAAATTTCCAGGGCGATGGACTGGTCGGGGTCGGCCCACACATCGGCCGCCACACTCACCCGTTATCTCCTGGCTGGACATTTTCCTGTGGGGCTATTTGAAAAGTCTCCTTTACAAAACCCCCATCGACTCTGACGAGGACTTAGTTGCCAGGATCTTCGTTGCTGTCGGCGCCGTTCGAAAAGTTCCGGGTGTGTTTGAAAAAGTGCTTCGCTGGCTGTGTCGCAGGTGTAAACAAGGAGGCCTGTATTACCGCAGGTGATAGCTCTTTTCAGCCGCTTCTGTAATTTTACCACATTTGCTGTCAATAAAATTATTTAGTGCGTCCTCTATCCGTTTGGTGTTTCGTTCTTTCATGTGACAGTACAGATACCTCCTAGAGGTTTATCGCTATCTCTCCGACCATGTTTTCTGTGGTAAAAAATGCTTGTTTAGAATGCTTTCTATCCCGCCGTAAATTTGCCCCTGAGTTTCGAAACACCGTGTACATAAATTATTTATGTTGCTTTCAGAAGTAATATGTGAACATTTAATTAGATGTGTATTTTGTTTTATTTCTATTCCTAGTTCAAGTATCTGCACACATGGTGCGTTGCTGTTTGCAATTATCTCTTCGCACATTTACTACTGCGAATGAGAACATAAGAAGAGCGTTAGATGACTTGAGTTGGAATAAATCAAAGTTCATAGTGATCTGAAAAATATGAGGGTTGAATTAGGCTGAATACCTGCTGAGTCAGCAATGAGAAAACCATATGACCTAATGCCTTCTGGTAAAAGATTATTATTGAAAATGTTATCAAATTTATTTGCACATATAAAGTAAATGGCTGATTACTTTGTTCCCAGAAACAAATTTGTTGGAAAAGTATATTCTAAACAGCATAAAAAGGAATTTCAAAATACTCTTAGCTGTAATAACAATAAGCTATGCAAATATATGTAATATTATAAATTTTTCAAGTAATTAGTTGGAATTTTCTTAGTTACAACAGTAATCGTTTTGGCTTATGTTTACTTTTGGTATTTTGCACCTGTTATTATTAACTGAATCGTATCTTTCCTATTTACGCGCCATACCAATTCTTTTGTTTGAAGATGCAAATCTTTCGTCATAGTTTTAGTATTGCCATTTTTATTGTTTTATCGATTTTTGCTTTTTTCCTGATTACCAGAAGTTTTCTGAATTTAAAATGTGCTTGTGAAACTCAGGATTTTACTTATATTACAAGGACGTAGTTTTATTGTGTGTCTGGTGCATTGCGATTCTCTTCTAATTTAAAAACAATTAATTATTTTTTATTAAATTGCTATGATTATAGATTGCATTAATATTTGGTAATTGTCTTTATACGTTCAACAGTTCAAGTTAGACAAGGTATTTAAAACAAGTTCATTTCATGGCTTCAAGTTAGAGAAGGTATTTTAAAAAACGTGTTTTGAAGTAAAGTCAAAGACTGGGGCACATAGAACATCTTTATGAAATTGATAGAATGCATAATAATGGTTATGGTAAAGTGCTTAAATGTTCAGAGTTACGTTGCAGTCTCTCAACTTCAGTAGATGACATAAGTCAAAATGTTTTGAGTTGGTCACTATACGTTTCATTCGTATATATCAGATATAAGTAATTTTTGCAATTTAAAATTTTCTTACATTCGTGAATGAATTTTAAAGTAGTGTTAAGCCTACGTTAGGTAAACTTATCCTATGTTAATTAAATTTGATTAAAGTAAAATACTTTGAAACTGTCTTCGTACGCAATATACGCAGCTAACGGACGGAAAGAAAATGCATATTATTGACCTAAAAGATGCTCGTTGGTCAATTAGACGTGCCCAGTCAACATTTGGATAGAGATAGGGTACAAGACCAACCAGGGACACAGAGATAAGAGAAGCTTTTAACTGGTCTGGAGAGACATCAGCTATACTAGCTGGTCTCCTTTACTGTATAGCCCACCAGCGGCAGAGCGGTAAAGACGCTGCACACTGGTAGTTCGGTCCGAGGTTCGAATCCCGCGAACGGGCTGGCCGCATGGGCGTTTTCAGGGTTTTCCCCATATGTAACGTGTATACGAGCCAGTTTCCCTTAGAAAGTCCTCCCCGAAGGCATCCCTCCCTTTAGGCAGATAGCCCTCGTGTGCTTTGAAATAATTTAATAACCTAACCTAACCTTTACTGAATATTAAGGACAGTTTAACAGTTGCCTAACGCATTTCAAAGATTTTAGAAGCTATAACCTTTTCCTTCATAATGGAATACGATCGACTCAGTTTCAGCAGAAATACGAACAGCCGATCTCAAAAGAACTTTTATGCGATAACTTATTGTTATCGTCGTTTGAAAAATCCCTAGGTTTAATGCCAATTGAAAATAGCTCAGATATCGTCAGGTGTGTTCTACAAGCTCAATCAAAACCTGATTGAATGACAGAAAATCGTTTTTGACAGGCTGAGCAAATATAGCTAGAAATATCCAAGACATATAAAAGACTTCAATGCTTCAATGCCACGATAGGTAGCGAAGTGCTCCGCTAAGAAAGATAGAGCCGGATTGTACTATTATGGAAATCTGTTACTTTTCTAGGTCATATTTTGTTTACTGTATGTTGCGCTGGACTTTTTATCATATACTAAGTAAACACCAATGTCTATAAATTTCTCGAAAATTTCAGTACCCATTTTGATGTTGCAATTTCACATTTGCTCAGAGTCATACGGCCTTCAAAATGAGGATACTAATTTGTTTTACATTCCAGTCATCAATTACGACAGTACCTGATGTTAGATGTATTCTAAAATAACAAAGTATTACCATAATAAAGAATATATAAATGGAATTTAAAGGGTTTTAGTTTGTAAATGTTTCCTATTGAACGTAAAACCAGCAGTTAGAATTCGATAAGGCAAACTAAAATTTCTAAATATGATTAGCATAACGTGTAAGTACCAAATCAACAAGTTTGAAAACATTAATTTCAGCTTCCGAACTTAAATATTTTGCTTTAGTTTTTACAGGAGCAGACAATACAGAAATAAGTATTTAAAAATTTAAAAAATTTAAACGGCTGTTTGAAAACTGCTTCAGTTGAAAAACATATTCTTCTCTGAGTGCGGGAAAATATATTTTTACAAGGAAAGATTTTTAGCGACACCACGAAAAGAAAAATTAAAAGCTAATTCTTTGAAATTAACCAGATATATTAAAATGCTAATTTTAAAGCTCGAGACCCAAATTTGTGATGTTATAAATTTAAATTCGTTTCATAAAATCACAGAAATATCGTTTTGTCAGAGATAGATCTGCATTTATGACTCAAAGATATTTAGCCAAGAGGAAATTTAATTTAATCAAATTACTTTAATAAACGTACATCTACGTAATAAGAAGACATTTCTTCTACGAAGATAACAATTTCATTTCCAAATAAACAGACAATAAGCAAACAAACAAACGAAAAAATCAAAGATTATAAACCTTGCTTTCCTTTAACATCATACAATTAATACCAGCCTTAAGTCAGCTGACACCGTTAGAAGGAAAATACGTAATTATTAAATTAGTAGAAAGAATTATATCAAGAGTTTAAATTTAAATGCATTAAAGAGCCATATGTTAGCTACACAGTTAATTCCAATGGGTATGTAGCTATAGAAAATCTTGGCGTTATTCTTTTGAATGAATGTAAAGATATTTTGGGAAAAATAAAAGGTTCCAGACAGAAATCAACATTGAAAATGTTTTCGAGTATTACAGCACCAAGAAAATTGTATTTCTAATCTTGATACTAAAACTTCACAGAAATATAATACCATTTCTTATATTGTTCCTACTATCTACGAAATTAAAAATATTTTTTTATGTTAAAAAGCTTCCTTTGGTAATGAGAGCTGTTTTAAAATGCATGTGTCCCGATACTGATCATATTTTCCAAATGTAAGACAAAATAAACCATACTTGATATGTTATCAGCTGATCATTAACCCAGAGGTTAAAACCAAAGAACTCTGGTGACTCGAGACGGCTTACAGCCTCAGCGAACTGGCTGTATGCATGGGTGTTCTGTATGTTTCCTCATGCGTAATGCAGATAAGTCAGTTTTTCATACAGTTTCCTGAACGAAAGCCGTTTTTCCTTTTAGTAAACGCTGTTAGCTTGAGGTAGGTTCAAACCTTGGCGAATAGACTGGCTGCATGAAAACTTTCATGTTTTTGTCCTGTTTAACATGAATATGAGCAACTTTGCCTTAAGAAGTCCTCCATGTAGGCATCCCTTCCCTTAAGCAAATAGCCCTTGCTTGCGTTGCCGTAATCAGAAGAACCTCAAATAACTCTTTCTTTGGGCAGGTAACTCGTGCTTTGTCGAATTCAAACAAAAAGGAAATTTGCAATATGTTAACAATAATCCAAATTTATGAAGTTCTAAAATAATCAAATATTTTGGCTGGAAACAAACTTCAATAACAGTCATCAATAAGTGGCGCAAGATAAAAGGTAATGTGTAAGTAATTTGCAAAACGTCTTATGATGAAACTATTGACCGCGGAAACAGGTTTAAAGGGTTACTTGAAAGATGCAAGAAAAATGTTCTAAACCACTACAGCTATACTTTATGCATGGAAAACATGAGCACCGAAAGTAGTAAGTTGCCTCATAAATATCTATGTTAATTTTGTTTATTCATATTTAATCGTAAGTTCCTATCATATAAGCACTAATTCTTCGCAAAATAGTCCTTAGGGATTTTCGTTACGTATAAATGCACGTTATAACTGAATGTTTCGAACAAGAACACTTTTTCACACTTTTTTGAAAGAGGATTCGTTTGAAACATATCATGACCAGTAAGCATTGGCTGGTAGGGTCACTGAACATTCTGGTACATAAAAGAAAAAGAATTTGAAGCACTTCAATTAGAAATATTTCCATTATTAAATAGTCTTCTCTTCTTTTTTATGTAGCTCACTTGAACAAATAATCGCTACTTCAACTATATAAGCAACAACTTTTTTTAATTTTTTAAAATTTAAAATAATATCCAAGGTAATTATGATTGTCGCTTATTTACGCTTTAGCTTGCTATCCCACTGAATTTCTGTTGATCAGAGTTGCTTGTATGCATTTACAGAACAATTCGTTTCCCAGATAATTTTCGTTTTTTTCAAGTCTATTTAAAGTTAAGATTTTTCTAATGTATTTACTTAATCTTGATTTTTTACATTGATTCAAATTATAAAATATATTAAGCAATGTTTGATATAATGTTTTAGGAATTATTAAATAAATTTCCCTAAATACTTATGATATATTTGGTGGCTTACACCAAAGCGAAATTGATTGTGAGCTTATAATTTGTTCTAAGCACCTAATTGAAGTGTATTTCATTTAATTCAGTAGCCTGTCAGAATATGTCACACATTTAGCAAATTAATACGAAATATCATTTAACAAATTCGTAGCTTAACAGTAATATTATTACATATGATTTGGCAAAGTGTGTCAGTAAATAATAGCAAAAGGAAACTTACATATCATATATATAGGCTTAATTTCCTTTCATGACTCCCTGAGTCACGCTTTAGATTTAATATGCGCTTCTTTCTTTCAAAACAAAACATTTGCGGCTATGTGAAGACTATTTTCTATTTCGTAAGGTAAGTTTCCTCCTACAATGGGCAAATTAGCGTCAGTTAATTATTCTCTATCTGATACACGTATTAGCATTGTGGTGTTCATTTGTGTTGATTGAAGCTAATTGAGTGAAAAACATCTTTTCCCACCTTCATTCTGAAATTTTAACTTTTAATAAGAGAATAATTGTTGAAGTCGTAGAACTGAAGTACTTTAAAAGAACGAAGTAAACATGATTAAACAAAACAGTAGTAGAAGAAAGAAGGTCTCACCTGTAATTTTCAATAAATGCATATTAGCCCTAGAAGAGAAAGAACTTACCTAGTTATTCAGAATTTTGATTTTCTGCTTACCTGGATCTGCTGGGATTCCATTTAATATGGATACCTGATGTTCTATTTTATATTTGTAGTTATAATGCTATACCGCTAATGTTGTAAAATATCAAAAAAAAATCTTTTACCTGCATGGAGTTGTTTTAAATAACATTTCTAACTTACCGCTTAAACCTTGAGCTGCGACTCTTCAACTTTTAACATAACAATTTATAATTTATAAACTCTCTCTGTTTACAGTTGTTCACTTCAGTCGAAAATATTTCTTGAAATAATTGTTGACAGACAGAAGATCCGCGTACATTTGTAGGTATCTGCACGTACTTGATGCAAACGCGTTAAAAACATATATATTCATGTAACTGTATGTATAGCTCAAATTTTTGTTTTAATATATGTGTACGTATGCAGGTAAGATAAAAATTTAATTTTCTTTTAATATCTATCTATATCTATAAATCACTGAAATTAAATTTATCTTATGTCTTAAATTCTTAGCTGTATAAATAAATATAAGTATGGTAAAATTTTAATTACAATAATATATAGAATAAAATTTTATTCTGATATTAGACACTTTAATATCGTTCTTACTTAGGAAACTGTATTTTTTAACTACATTTTATTTCTCCATGCTTATTATGTTCTGTTGCATTTGAGAGAAATTTTAACACACAGTTTTAATTGGCAGCCGGCCCACCAGCGGCCGAGCGGTAAAGACGCTGAACACTGGTAGTTCGGTCCGAGGTTCGAATCCCGCGAACGGGCTGGCTGCATGGGCGTTTTCGTGGTTTTCCCCATGTGTAACGTGTATACGAGCCAGTTTCCCTTAGAAAGTCCTCCACGAAGGCATCCCTCCCTTTAGGCAGATAGCCCTCGTGTGCTTTGCCATAATTAAATAACCTAACCTAACCTAATTGGCAGCCACTTTGAGAAGCTCTTAGCTAATTGAAACATTTCTCTCTGCAACATACAAGTAGTTTTCTTGGCATTCATTCTTTACTCGTGAGAAAGGTATAAAAAATCTTATGTCAATTTAAGAGTCTCCAGGCTTTCATACATTCCCCGTAAGCTGACATCATTAATAGTCTTTGGTATAAAACAGTAATAATACCTTATAGTGAAAAATTTAATAACTCTGTGGTCTCTCGTAAGACATCTGAAATCTCACTGCTTTAATGCTTATTTATGTTAATTAGTCGGTAGCCTGCAAAGTCTGTCTTTTTATTTCCAGATAAAGATCAGAAACTTATTTTATAAACATTCAAGTAAAGGGTGAACGTCTCAACTCATGCATTCTTTATTACAAACTTGTAAATCAAGTATATGTTTTAACTTTGTCAAATATTCCGTAATTGCATGTTCATGGAAAATGTTTTCAATTTTTATATATCATCTTCTCGAAGTTATATCTCCTTCAAATAAAAAGATCTTTCATTAAATGAAGACTATTAATGGAAAGATCTCACGGCATCTATCGTTTCTTCATCATCGCCAAAATTATTATCATACGCATGAGTAGGCTTGCACACGCACAGATATACAGGGTGGTCATAAAGAAACTTTGCCAACATCTGCACTTCTAGCGTCCGTTCTGGTTAACCGATTGAGATGAGACTGCAAATATAGTTATTCGGGCGTATGCGCTCGAGATTCTGCAAACGGCAACACAGGGGCGCTCGTGGTTAGGGTTATAGTTACAGAAACGTGAAAATGTCGAATGGCAACGCCAACTTTTTCCGGTCGCAAAATATTCAGCGAATGCGAAAACCCTAAATAGCGTTGGAACGGTACCAATAGGTCCAAAAACTGGCGTGTTAAGCATACACACAAAAAAAAGTTCTGGAAACCGGCCAACGAAACACGATCTGGGCGCACGCAGAAAATTCGGATATGGCAGATACATGACACCGATCACTGATGACAACACATATCGGACAAAAGAATATCTTTACTTTGATCAAACATTTTATGCATGGGTGCCATCACAGGCAAGTACGCATTGCATTGGGAGACGGTGGACAATACCGCGGCACGCAACAAGGCATGAGGGATGTTTACAATCTCACGCGGTATAGAATCCTTTAAATCCGACAAAGTTTGCGGATTGCACGGGTAAACTCTGGACTTGAGATACTCCCAAAACCAGAAATCCATAGGCGTCAGATCGGGGATCGCGGAGGCCACGGAAAAGGATTATGGTGTGAAATGATGCGATCACCAAACTGCTGTTCCAGAACCTTTTAACAAGCCCCGCTATATGTGGAGGTGCACTATCTTGCATTCAAACTATGTCACTGAGTGCATTCCGCCTACGCAATTACGGTAGTAGCGTCCATCCCATTTTCATGATACAGTTTTATCAATTCACCACGAATTTTCCCAGGAAGAGTAATTTCGTCGCCATGTGCGAGTTCCCGAATGACGGCTTTGCGTACCTGCCTGGCATTTTATCGGTTTTTTTACGTTGAATATCTGGCGATCGGCGTTCTGTGATTGGTATCTTGCCTCTGTTATATGCAAATTTTCTGTGTGCTCCCAAATCGCGTTTCGTTGGCCGGTTTTCAGAACTATTTTTTGTGTATACATAACACGTCCGTTTTTGGACATATCGGTACCATTCCAACGCTATTTAGGGTTTTCGCATGCGCTGAACATTTTGCGACCGGAAAAAGTTGGCGTTGCCATTCGACATTTTCGAATTTCTGTAACTATAACCGTAACCGTGAGCGCCCCTGTGTTGCCGTTCACAGAATCTCGAGCGCATACGTCCGAATAACTATATTTGCAATTTTATCTCGATCGTTTAACCGGAACGGGTGCTAGAAGTGCAGATGTTGGCAAAGTTTTTTTATGACCACCCTGCGTATGTATATATTTAAAGAGAGAGTAGATGTTGATCCATATTGAAGAGCAAACTTATCAGCGGATGCAGATTAAAAATTCATTTTTATTTCACTTGACATTTGCGGCGACAATTCACTCGGTACTCTAATGGTGTCTTTTTCAAAACATTTACATTTTTGATACCTTTATGGAAGAATGGAAGCAGAAAGTAACAATCTATCTAGGCTGAGGTGCAGAAAGCAGGTGTGTAGTATTCAGTATATTAACGCTTATTAACGGTTTCAACTCTGAATTAGATACGTCATCACCGTTATGTAAAATTCATGTAATAGGTTTCATCTCAAACTGACGCAGTCCAGAAACATTTATCACTATTTTTAGAATACAGAAAGGAAATATCCATATTAAAATGAGAAGTTAAGGAGCAAATCTTAATTTAATTTATAAATTAAATAATAATATTTAATATTATATCTTATATATATAATTAATATAATAATTAATAATAATAATTAATAATAA
>KK115982.1:2370379-2411432 GCA_000611955.2 Stegodyphus mimosarum
ATATATATATATGCATAAATACAAAGAAACTGACATTATTCTGACAGACAGAAAATTCAGATTTTACGCCAAAAAGTTATGCCCGCTGAAAATGGCTTTTGAAGCATTTTATCAGAATTAGGAATAGGACACTAACGATGTGCTTCAAAATACACTTTTTCATTACATTTCAGTAAAAAGAAAATCCTTCCTTGCGCATTTACATTTACTGCTTTAAGAAATCAAATAAATTTGATTTTCAGCAATTACTATGACTGCGAAGAAAATTACATCTTCGCGTAATCGATAGCATATTTCATCCTAGATGCTAAATGCGCAGAATTGAAATGCAGATAATCGCACACCTGTCAAATCGTACTTGAATGATTCGGAAAAGTAATTAAACCAGTGCGGTCGCAGCACTGGTATTTAAGATTACATTTCCTTCCAAGATTTCACTCATTTCCCTTACGAAAAAGATGTCAGACACTGCTTCTCCGGGAGGAGATTTCGTTGGATTAAAATGTATTCAAAATGTAGTCTGATGTTTTACAAATAACTTTCTTCCCGAGTTAATAGTTTAGGCAGGTTTTAATCCCAAATTTCATTTCATTCTTCTTTATGATGGCAGAATAATGTGAAGAAAAGTAGTTTAATATTATTAAAAATCTTTGCATGTAAACGCAACTTATGAATTAGTTAAATATGGAAATCTATTTTCAAGATTTCCCTAGACTATATTATTTAACTACGTACAGGTTTTATGACTTAAGTTTGAACATGTGCATGTTTTTAAAAAGCTATTATGGTTGTAAACACATTAGATTTTTTTAAGCGGAGGAGATGAAAAACGAGCAATGCACTCGCCGGGATTCAAACCACGGACCTCTCGAGTACACGCCGAGCGTGCTGACCGCTACACCACGAAGGCATGCGAAGAAGGCGAAGAAATACCTTATATGGTTTAAACACACGTCCACTTTGTATTCGCCCAGACAAACATAATGGCCATGGACTGGTTTAACGCAGTCAGCATGTAATTATAATAAAATGCCAGAATTATATTTTTTGTCTAATGATGAATAAGATTATCGTATATAAACAGATTACCGCCCATTCTAACAATCAACGATAACAATCAACGATAATCAAGAGCTGCGGCCAGTAGTCTCAATGAGTCTACGGTTAAACATTTTAGAGGAGCTCCATGACTCGAAAATAGGGCGGCATTTTGGGGTAAGAAAAACCCTGCAAAGAGTCCGCGAAGCGGTATATTTTCCGCAGTTGTACAAAGTTGTGACGGCGTATGTCAGGTCATGTCACTTGTGTCAATTAATTAATGACATTAATTACAGCTTTACTGAAATAGCTGTGAATATATTATTAAGCTGTGAGAATATAACTAGGATTCAAAGACGGAGGTTGTGCTAATACGTTTGAAGACAAGAAAAACTTATTTTGGCTGCCAACAATCTTATTCATACTGTCTATAACTGGGTTATTTTAAGTGGAAGAAATTCTTTTGAAGTATTTATGTAAATTCGTAAAGCAAATAATAATAATATTGTTACGTGCGTACGGGTTCGTTATATATTGAATGCACAAGTCGTTAAAAAGTTAACAAAAATTTATTCTTCCACAACAAATAAATTAAAATGCTGAAATATTTCTTCACAGATCTTCGCACAATATCACAATATCTCAAACGTTTAGCAAAAACTCAATTCAAAACAGATAAAATAGTTCTATCTCACAGCGAAATCGCTACAATCAATACAGCATTAAGTAAACAAACAGCAGTCGCTTTTTACAGCTACAAGTATAACAGCAACAACAACAACTAACTGAGATGAGCTGTTCCACCTCGGCTTTTATAAGCTTTTTTTAATTATCAGTAGAACAATCTCGATTTTTCTAGATTTTTCTGGATGGCAACAGTAATTACGAGATATTTATTTATTAAGCATTAAATGCACGCGCTCTTTTATTTTTATTGTTATTTTTTTTTGACGTAGCTTTCTCTTCAAAAATCGTCTGCGTTGCTAAGGCAACATGAAGCAAATCTAATTACAATTCTAAATAAATAGCCAAATAAATTTGAAATTCGTAACAATATTATTAATCATTTAATGTTCAGATAAAAAGATTGCAAATCTAAACCATAATTCTTTGGAAACAATCAAAAGTTTATGACAGAACACTCTAGAAGCAAAGGAGAGTTAGAAAGAATAATTTTAAGTGTTTTCTTTTTTTTTGTAGATGTCAAATAGTGGTTCTTATCTAATGAATTCGGAACCTTCTAGAAGAAATTGTTTGCATTTGTCATACTACATGTGGAAACGTCGGGTTCGAAATCGCATTTAATCAAACACCGGCGAATCAGTGACAATCATAATTCATTTTAATCAGTGACATCAGTCATTTAATCAGTGACACTCGTAATTCTGAGTAAGCCAATTTGCTGAATAAAAAATGTTATCAGATTGCGTATTTTATGTTTTATTTGAAAATTAATTGTGTATTAAATACAGATGAATGCCTTTAAAATTTAGTAGATTTTTGGGAGATGAAGTACTTTCATACCCCAGACTATTTAGATGATGCTATAATTTTAAGAGACGTTCAAGTCCTACCATAATGACAGCTGCAAAAGTCCTCCATCATCTGAATCAACAGTAAAATATGTTCCAGTTGTAGGCAAGGTCATAAATGAAAATGTTATATCACCTATCTGCAGAACAAAGGCACCCTAAAGATTATATCAGATAGTGTCAATTTCATTATTCATGAATGTTTAAGTTTCAGAGAGCTTCCTATTAAAAGCCCTAATTTCTCATCAACTAGCAAACAAAATTAAATTAACTAGTCTAAATCTATATTGAATCATGCATATATTGCTTTTGCCATTTTTGGGGGGGGCAAGAGATTAAATTGACAATTTTTGTCTTAGATCTAGCAGTTTATTATGTAACTCATCATGATAACCTCCTTCCTTAATAGTCAGTAAATTGTTAAAAAATAAATAAAGAAAAAACTTCTAATTAAGCAGAAACGTGAGCCTAGGATTTCGATTAAGGTCTTAACTGAGAAGTCTTGGAACGTAATTTTTTAGTGCTGCAGTACAGTTAAGTACATCTCCCAGGAGGTTTTATATCTATTTCACTTCATGAAAACAGAAAACAAATGATTGAACTGTTAAGCAATCTATGTTTATATTATCTTTGTTTGTGCGCTGATTTATTTATGCAGCCATTCAACATTTTTGCTGCCCAGGGTTGTGTCTATTTCAGGTTATTTTTTAATTATTCAGATGTAAATTTATTAGGTTTGTTGAAAGAAAAAACATGAATATTTTGCTGTTTCCTCTCTGGGATTCAAACTCCGGACCTCCGGAGTGCTAGTCGGACGCGCTTCTATTACACCACGAAGACATGCAGTAAGGAAGGAGAAAATAACTCACATTCTTCCTCACTTAAAAAGCGACTACGGGGAGGACAGAACCTAATCATCAAGTCCACTTGCTGAAGACACATCGTCCACCACGTTTTATCAAGCGCCATTTGTAGAACGATTGCTTGTTTTGGAGCAAGGAACACCAAAAATCAACAATGCAGAAATTCAAACTCCGGTGCTTCCAACTGTTGGTCGCTGTACTTCCATTTACACCTTGAAGAAAGGTAGGAGAAACTACCTCACATAGTACACATTGCAATGTCTTTTCAATTTTACTAGTTAACGATAAAAAATATTGTCATTAACAAACTAGCTTATCGAAACAGCTTATAATAACGACAAACAGATAAACGACAAAACAAATTTTACTAGTTGAGGATAAAAGAATTTGAAGTAATAAATTGTTTATTATGTCACTACATTTGAAGTGGTACAGTTAGTGTGAAACTAAACAGCTGTCCATACGCATGCAAAATTATCCACCTTTTTTATTTCTTGCTTTAGAGCATTAAATTGAGAGAATCCAAAGAGACTATTCTAATTATAAATATTTTTTCAGTATTAATTAGGATGTATTTTAATATCTAAAAATATATGTAATCGGGCTACGTTAAGCATTCACTTCTGTACAACTGAAATGCTTTTATAAAAGTTACAAAAGTTGCTTACTTAAGAAGTAATGAAAATATTTTGGAAGGTGTAAAATAAATTCTAACAACTTAAAATGTTCTTGAAATCTTAAAATTACATACGCAAGTTTATGAACTCGCATGCGATTAAAATATTGCTTTCGAAATAGCATAGTTTCTGAGGTAAATGTACCTAAACTGGGTTAATTTAACACAGCGAGAGAGAAATCTAGCCTATTCTACAAAACGTAATTCAACCTTTAATCCCTAGCAAACTCAATATTTCTAACACTGCAACTACATGTGTCTCGACATATAACGAACAGGCCAATGAGATACGATGTTTAATTTCAGAGTAAGTATTCCCTTCTTCAACGTAGATGATATTTCCCATGTTCTTCAGAGTTCTGAATATTTCAGAGAAGGACATGAGACTCAATTTTTCCACCCATTGTTATGTTTTATTTTGGGCACTAAATTTAATAAATTGATTTTTGCAATGTTGCAAAGGTTTATTGCTATACTAATTATAAAATGAAACACCGTGAAGCAAGTAGCACGTACACATATTTCTAGCTCATTTGAATACATTAAAGTAAGGTCTATATCAGAAACGTAAGATTGCAAACGTTTGTAACGTTTTTAACTTGATACGAAGGAATTGAAAAGAAGATTTTTTTGTATTATCTCCAGATTGAAAACCAAAGGTATACATACATACATACACATATATATTCTTTTAGTTATATTCACAATGCTAAGGAATCAATGTTTTGTAAAAAATGCTTTTTGAAAGCGAAATTGTATTTTGAATAATAAATACATTCATCTGCAAAACAAAGAAAAAACGATTTTAACACAGTTTCTTTCGACAATTTGATTTAGATTATACATACTGCATATAAGCTGAATTTATGGGTTTAAAAACTGCAATATTTATTCCAATCGAGATTTTAAAATCCACTTCATACTTAATATTGATTTCTAATAAATGTAATGTAAGTGTACTCATATATAAGTACAATCAAACCCCAATATAACAAACCTCGGAATTTAAAGGACGAACCTTTTGATCTCAACTAGTTTCTTATACAGTTCATGTCATTTTATATTGTTTTAAAAAGTCTCAAAGTGTATGAAAATCGGATATCACTAACTGTATCGATCTCTTCGTTTGACTTTTTTTTTGTATTTTTCATATATTTCTAAGAATTTCTGCGAGTTTTACCAAAACAATTAGTAGGCATTAAAATCATCCACGTTTAGGGTATTAGACACCACATTCCATTTCGTGTATTAGAAACCACATTCCGTAGATGAAAACATATTTTTGTCATGTTTCTTTTATTTTCACATCCGCTTTCCTCTGTGTTCTAAACAAAAGCTATGTCAGACAGCATGATACCCAATTCTACGAGAACGAGGATATGTAAAGCGTATCTTAGGACATCATGCCATGTACATTACACTGTTTTAATGTAACATAATAAGTATACAGATAAACATAATGAGATAAATATAATACGTACTAGGAGCGCAATGTTATAATGAAGTTTAATAATAATGCTAAAGATGTGTCCATGAGGTTACCTCAGCTAATAAAAGGTCATTACTGTTTATAAAGTTCCCAAATGGAGTCATTTTGCACATATTCATAGGATTTAAAAGTTCATTACATTTATGTAGCATGAGAACTTTTACTTGAAAAAGATCTAGACCGCAGGAAGAGAGTCGTTGCATAATTTTTTGAAACTTCGGATTCTGATGTTTATCTTTAAATAGAAACCTTTGGTATATCAGTATATCAGTTTGTGGGGAGTTTATGTGAATATACTCAGTTAAGAGGCATGAGAAAGTGTAATGACCAGGAATTCTCTGTTCCTCATATATGCAGATTAGAGGTGAACGATCCGCTCCGGAACAGACTCACTTTACTGAAAGAATGATCAGCGCTCTGGCGAAAACGGAACGGCAGTTCTTAGACAGTTCACCCAGAGCTGTTGTTGGGAAGCGTGTCAAAATTTTATTCTTCTTAATATTAACACTATAATTCTTTCCTTGATTATTTACCGAAAACTTTTCTGACCTATTTTTATGTGTGTATATATGTGTACTTTTGGTTTGCTTGTGTTCCATCTAGTACTTAACAAACAAAACATTGAATAAACCGACATCTCAATGAAAGTGACGACCCTATTTGTAAACGGATGGAGTTTTTTTTCCATCTGGCAGTGCGAGGATCCGTTGAAACTACATAGATTATAGGAACTAGTTCCTCGGATTTCCATCTGTCAATGCTACGATGCTCCTGTGCTAGTCGTAGATGTCGGTCCTTCGCAGTCGTGGTTATTCGCATTTTTCATTGCTCATGCTATAGCAGCGGATCTGGTTCCGACGGAATCTTCATTATTCTCTCTTTTCATCGCTCCTGCTGTAACCGCAAATCTGGCTCCTGCGGTATCTTGATTATTTTCTCTTTTCGCTTTCTCGAAGCTGTTCCTTTGAGTTCCATTTCGATTCTTTGAATACTGGGTCATAAAATAGGTATGTATATTAGGTACTATCTTTCTTATACAATACTATAGTAATATTTATGTAAAGAGATTAATTATATTTTTATTTATTTACTTATTTTACTATCGTCCTGTTATCAAGAGCTCGAATGTCCCTTATTTAGAATCAGCATATGCTTTGTAGTAGCAAAACAATATCAGTTAGAGTAATAAAATAATGTAATCTTTAACAAAAAGTGAGTTTAGTTTTCAGACTTTTTAACTTCCAGAATTTTTCTATTCCCAAATTTTATTGTTGTTTTATGTAAAAAGGTATTTTTAGGTAATCTCAAAAGTACAGTTGAAAGAAATCAGTCCAGGGAGTGAGCGGTTTGGTTGAGTTGATGACAGCGATCCCACTCCTTGTTCAATTCTTCCTGCTTTTCCCTTCATCTTTGCATGCCGCTCTTGATCCACGCCTGTTCCGAGCGCATTCATCAAAGTCATATATGAAATATGTGGGAAAGGGTCTGTGTCTTGTTACGTAGTAACTTAATGAAGGATTAGGGTACAGAGATGCGAAGCTTACATTAGGGATCGAGTTATACGAGGGTATTCCCTGTGAAGCATTATTCCACAAATCTTGCCAATAGAATGAAGCAAGTTGTTTTAATTGGTATTTGAAGTTTAAGCGAAGCCATGGAATTTCAATACAATCTTAGTTAAAAGTTGCTTCTTTGGCTAATTCATCTGCCTGATCATTACTAAAATGACCGCTACGCCCTTTGATCCATGAAATTTGAATTTTGAAGTTTAGGATTAAAGCAAGGAAAGAATTTATGTCGGAAATCAATGGAAAGGAAGGTAAAGAATACTTAATTGCTAAAATGGATACTTGGGAGTCAGATTTTATGGTAAAATCGTTGAGGTTTTGAGAATGTCTATTTCTATCGCTGCTTTTTTGGCTAACAATTCCGCTTGGAAAACACTATTATTATTATGGAGATAACCTTCCCATTTGATGATATTTGAAGAGGTAATTTGAAAATAGATATATGCAATTGCAGATGAACTACTTGAAGTTTCGTCAGAGGCCAATGAATTTGAAATGTGAATATGAATTTTTAAAATTAGATTTATCATTAATTTCTTTTGGTAAATGCGACGGTGTTCTAAGTATTTTTCTTTCTTCATGGTTCAGTTTTCATTCGGTTTTGTGAGATAATCCATTTTTCTTATCAGACTGTATGCAACAAACTGAGCTTCTGTGCCCTTGAAGTTTGTTATAGGGAGGTTCGGATTTATTGGTAAGTTCGGAAATCCCAGACATGCACTTATGGCTGTAAAATATCTCAAAATAAGGGAGGAAGTTAGGGAATTATATGAAAACAGCTTAGGTCATGGGGGATTAGGATGGGTTTTGCTAGTAAAAAATGTTACTTCTTATACACGTATAGAAAAATGTTTTATTATGCTTTGCTTAAAAAATATTTCTTATCTTTATGCTCAATATTCACGAAGATAAATTTTCATGATTTCGAAAAAAATGTAATTTTTTCAGGCGAACATTTGTTTAGAAACGTGCAGATGTTAAGAATCAGAATGTTAGAATTCAATCAACTAAAATAAAGTATTAAAACTTTGCGCCATAACATTTAATTATGAAACGTTTGCAGTGCACACGAAATCAAGACAGAATGAGGAACTCTGTATATTTATAATCATTCTGTTATTTTATATTTTTACTCATAGTGCTCATTAATGTTTAAGCTCATTGAAGAAGTACTTTTTCTTACTTGCATCAACATGTAAATGCCTGTTTAGGTTTTCAGAAGTTATAAATCATGAGATCGTTACATGCTGAAAGTTAATTTTTTCAAGCAAAAGTAATTATGTAATTTAAATTCCTGTGTGCTCTAAATAGACGAGCATTTGCCTGTTGATCAGTAAATGAGCTATCATGCCGTAAACATAATGTAGCGCTTAAGGTACTCGTGAAGGTCTCATCAGTGTTCAAATCGATAATTAAAGAACTTGGAACTAAATTTCAATGCACCAAAGGGTGCTTAATTCAGAAATATGCTCATCTTAAATAATTTAATGAATAATACATCGAAGAAGAATAAACAAAATATATAAGAAAATTCTTTTAAGAGGGGCTTAAAAAATCTGAGGAAGTGTGAAGTCAATAAAACTTTAAATTTTATTTTTCTTTGTTTCAAATCTTCAGTTTCTTTCACCTGATTAACCTAATAGCCGACATTTGTGATACAAATTTATATCTCCCATTAAGTACTTAATTCAACTCATGAAGAGACATAGATCTTTGTAACAATAATAAATCTGATGAAGGCAAGAAACTTCTTTGTACTTTTTCTCTTACAAGCTGTAAATACATACCACGCGGAATAGAATTCTGCACAGATATTATCGGGAAACCTAGCTTCCCAAACATTTCGGCTATAAAAATTAATGAAGAAAAACGGAAAGAAAACATAAATAAATGAACGAATATGCATAAATGAGACTGAGCAACAATTAGTGCAAATAAACCTGACAAATGAATGTTTAATATTCAGTATTTTGCGTTCTTCTGGACGAATATAGTCAACATTTCAACTACATTCGTCCAAAGCTGAAAGATGAAGCAAAATAAAATATTTCATCGCTCAGGGTTTAAGGTCTTATAGAATATCAAAAGAATTTTTCATTCTAAATACCTCTAGATTTGGCAACGGATGACGTGACACCACTTAACAACAAAACTGTGAATAAAGCACAAAAATGTGTAGCTACTTTCGAGTCAAGCGCATTGCTTCCATGAGAAGATTAAAAAAAATCTATCTCGTGAAACAGCTATGATTTATTCAAATTTTAAGCATTTAATTGAAAATAGGTACTAATTTATGAATATTTTATCTAATAATAGATTTGTTAAATACAAAATAATATACTTTTGAAAATTATTCTGCATTCCTATGTTGCAAAGTTTAGGCAATACATGTATGTTAAAAGTAGTTAAATTGTTAACAAATATACAGAATAAAAAAAAACAGTTTCAAGCAGATCGGGTGGCTAACTCTGCAATGTTCAATTCTTTAAGCACTGTTGTCAAAGAGCGCATTATTTACACTAATTGTTTAGATGATACGCTTATATACAAAATGTTACTATATTTATTTATATAGAATATTTATATAGAATGTAGGAATATATTTATTTATATAGAATATTAAAATAAGTATTTGATAAACAATATAGTAAAATATTATATTTTGCTACTATTTTGAATAACTTTCTATGCACTTCAGTAAATTTTATTCTGTAATAATCAATAATAATTTTGAACATGAAATAAACCCCGCCTAAAGTATATAAAAGTTCTGAGCAGAAATACGCAATTTTCTTCTGCTGTTTGATGAGCACATGTGGTGAAAGCGTTCTACGGTTTAACAACTTTAAACTCCTTTTATGTCATAAATGTTTTTTTCTGTTCAAACAGCAGTAGCAGTAATAATAGCCAAAAATAATATCATAAAGCAAAAATTTATAATATATCCTGCAAACGGGCTTCAAAAGGCTCCCAAGAATTGTTTGAGGGAAAACTGTTTTCAGAATAAAAAAAGTGTTATAAATAAAACAAGCATGGATTGTTTAACTCAACAGATGCTTATTCTCACGAAGCATAACGCGCAAAATCAGATTAAAAAAAACTGAAATTGAACTAAACAATATTGTTTGAATTCAAGTAAAATCTCTGCGGAACATTTATGAGCATTTTAAAAATAAAGTAAAAAGAAAATTAATTCCGAAAAGTATTTTCGGAAAAGCATTACATATTGCGAATTTATGTAAAGGATGAAGAAAATTGCAATGAAAAGAAAAAAAAAAACTATTCAGTTTATCTAAAGTTGGATTAATATGAATACAGGAACATTGATTTAAATATCTAAAGCTCAATTTGTTTTCTTATTTTTGCCAAGTTAGTGTTATTATTATTTGAGAATAAGGAATTGTATGAACACAATAGCCAAAGTCTAGGAGATAGTCGTGCAGGAGTGAAAACGTAAAAAAGATAATAATATGGTATGGTATACTGCTCGATTACTTAATTACTCATTTTTCTTTTATTTAAATGATGATTCATCTAAATTAACACTGATACCTCTTACTGAATACAAAGCAAGAGATTAATTTTTTAATCGTTGATTTTACCATCTTAGCATTTCCAACCACCGAAGATTTCGAATTTGTACCTGTACTGATTCAGTGGCTGTTTTGTATACATATTAAAACCTGACAATGCAATGAAATAAAATAATATTAATTTACCGTTAGTAAATTAATACAAGGAGTAACATTACGTAAATGGCTGATGAACGATGACACAGAATGAAAAATGCAAAATTTAATGCATTGTAATCATTAAATAGCTAATGTGAAAAGGATTTAAGGAAATTTATTTATTAATTAGAAATTCTCTTTATTAATTCGATTTCCTTTAGTTATGTGGTAAAAATATTTTGCTCAAAATATTACTTAGGCTCTATATTAAGAAACTGGAACTATAATTTATATGTATTTAATCAAAGAAGATAGTAAATTATTTGTCAAGTGTAACGGGAAATCACTAAGCCTCTTTTAGTTATTAAGAACAATGCAATAAAGCAAAATCCTCGAGCATTTTAATTAAATAAGAATTGACTTTATTTAAACATTGTTATTATCCTAAATGATGTAGCATTGATCTTAAAACACGAGTACAGCTAAAAGTATACATTTCAAAACTGAAGATAGGTGTAACCGATATTTTGTACACTGTATGTACATTGTAGAGACATTTCCGCACATATGTCAGCCCAAATAGAAATACACCTTGATAACAAGAATATAATCACCTCATGGTTTCAAATAAATAAAATAGTTTTTATTTCAGCGAATTCACGGATATTATTTTTAAACGAGGCTACATTTTTCTGTACGTCGTAAGTCTGGATAAAGGATGAAGAGAAAACACAAATACTTGCAAGACAAATTTAAGATATTTAGCATTATTTACACAAATGTCAACTATAAGCGGTATAAATATTTTTTTAAAATCTATATTTATGCATTCCAATTAGTCTAAAATAATTCTGCTAAAGTAAACAATCAACGTCATCACTCCAAGTTTATTAAAAGATAATCATTGAGAGTAGTTAGTTCGAAAGTTCTACTAATTCATATGAACTGCTATTAACCTGCATAGATGAATATATCGCTTGCGGAAATTTCTCAGATTTTTGTCTTTTACGAATGTTCCTTAGTTCTTTGGCGAATCATTATTTACAAACCAAAAAGTAACCCGAATAACCCATGCCAAGGTGCAATGAATCTCCGCTTTCTGTCCATACTTTCTAGAGATGTTTAAAAAGTCCACTTTTTCTAGATTAAAATTTCTAGATTTATTCTTAAAGATTCCACTTTTTCTAGGGATGATTAAAAAAGTTTACTTCTTTAATTTCTTCTTCTACTCAGTGGGAGACAAAAGGCAAGAAACCACAAACGTTTACTGGCTATCAACAAACGGAGCGATATGGCAAAAACGCACGTGATAAAATCCCATTCGACAAATGGCCACAAAATATTGTTAAGGCTTCTAAAAAGTTTACAAATAATTATTATAACGATTAAATGTAGGTTCCAATTGGCAATGATATTAAATTAAATACAAACGTTAAATATAAATGAATTTATTTGTAACTTGCTTTTACTTCGCTAGTATAACAATACTTCTGTTTGTGAAGACAAAATATTTTTATTACAATTGTAGTATACTTTCCTTGTTGCGCTGAAAGAAAACTTCTCTTTTGACTTTTTTTTCTGAAAATTAAATTCATTACACAGTACAATGTAATTCAATACAACGTAATTCAATTTGTGGGGTTGTTAAAGAATATAATAATGTCTTTTACGCTTTAAAATTTTCTAAATTTCGTAGAACGTTATAAGGCCAAAATCTCCTATGACCTTCTCTTGTTAGGTTTATCGAAGGTTTGAATATAGTAAGCTACAGCCACACACACACACACATATATATAGCACACACACACACACAGATATATATATATATATACTATATGCGCAGAGAGAGACAGAAAGAGATCAATAAGTGGAAAATATTTATTTAAAACTTGTTAATATAGTAAAAATTGCTGCGAAGCATCATTCGTGGGCTGCGATATTGGTACAACTCCAAAAATACAAATTCTGACTTATAACCGTTCCCAAAGTTATTAAAACATCTTTTATTTTTCGGCAGTAGCGTTGGCACACATTTCAGTTCAGTACCAAACAGATGACAGTACGGTTTCTGTTGCCTTCTTTGGTTTCTCGCGTACATTGACTGCAATACTGACAGTCATCATTCCAGCCAGACGACTTTACTAATGCAAAGGATCTCACAGATCGGACAAGTCAAAACTTTATTGTAAATGCCATGATATTGTATACTTCAACATTTCTGTTGAAGTATACAATATCATGGCATTTACAATCTCTGTACTCAAAGTAATAAAATAATCATTGGATTACTTCTTCTTTAAGACTTCGTTTAAAGGAACGGATTTAAAAGCTGTTAATGTAAAATCCTTGAGCTGAATGAAAGATCTACAGTCTTTCCAGGTAGCAGCACTGATAAAATCTTGCAACAAGCCTTTTGCATTTGTCTTCCTTCGCTATATGTGAGAAGAAATCTGTCTGCAATACAAAGCGATCATTCAGGACTTAACAACAGTCTAAACTGAACCATAAAAATAGGTCTTATTTTGAAACTTCAGGAAATATAGGTTATTCTTGAGAAACTGTTCGCTTATTTTTATAATTTGATGAGTGATGTAGCAAGCCCAGACGGTATAGTGGTTAGGGGAGCCAGCTACGATACCAAAGGGCCTGGACTCGAATCCTGGAGAAGGCATGGCTGTAACAGTTCGTCCCTTCATAGAAAGCAAAGGTGGCCCACTTATTAGGCGCCTCCATAATAAAGTGACCGACTACATCTGTGTAGTGAGTAAGTGACCGACTACATCTAAGTGATAATCTAAGTAATAAAGTGACCGACTACATCTACATAGTAGTGGCCAAGCAGATGTCGGCTTACAGCCCGCCATTAGAACAAAAAAAATGTAGCACTGAAATTTTAAGAATGTCATTTTAGATTTTTGTAGTACATTTTATTATTTTGTAGCTAGTTTATTATTATAATTTTATTTAAATATAATAGTTTATTATTATAACTTTATTATTACAATTTTTTAATTATTTTGTGTTTATCGTACACAATTTAGTAACATTATAAATAAAACTTAATATCTTGTCTCTAAATGTTTTTCATTATAATGAGCCGCAAATTTTCAGTGTAGTTCAATATAATGTAAACCAAATAACAGCGGTAGCACAATTTGATGACATCCATTAATAGATAATATTAATTTTTTAACATTTGGTAATTATTATTAATAACAGAATTCCTATGAATTTCATATATATACTATATATATATATGTGTGTGGGTGTATATATATATATTCATCGTTCATGTTTTACACATATATATATATATATACTACATCGAACATATATATGCATCCTTCATGTTATATATATATACTTACATTTATACAAGTGCCTTATCAAATTTTATATAAAGCTTACAGACTGAAATGAAATGCTTTATTTTAAGAACAATTTTAGATGTTCTGATTTTTTATTTTAGCTTTTCTATATGTTCTAGTTTAGATATTTTATGTTTAAGTTCTATTTTAGATCACATGAAAAACGGCGAAAGTTTGAAATACGTCATTGCTTTTGCATACTAAAATTATTGGTAAATTTCTTTGATTGATTGCTTGCAGATTTGTTAGATTTTCTTGTGGGCATTTATGAAAGTGGATTTTATCGGGTTGTGCTTCTAATATGATGGATTTTCATCTGTGCTGTCTTTTAACTGTGTGGGTATTTGCCATGTGGGCAACTGTGCCTGTGCATTTTTTCCTGTGAAGTTTTGTCCTACTAGGCTTTCGTCTGATCACCATTATGACTGAAATATAAATGACCTTTCGTTAATACCAGAGACGGCGGATTATTTATATATGTACGATTGCTATATATTCAGCAGTACCTCCTTTTCAAATAGAGTATTTCCTTTCATTAGTAGCAAGAAAAACTAGAAAGATCTAATGTGAAATTTTTGAAGTTGCATATTAAAAAAAAAATTAAGAAACTGCCTTATTAATATGTGTAATACCATAATTGAGAAGATGCTCTGTTTCCTTCAGCAGTCCCATAGGTAAAATTCAAATCGACGAGTTCCGTTTTTGTAGCGATGCATAAATTTCGAAATTCGCATGTGGAATTATAAGGTATTTCTCCCTCTTTCTTCGCATGTCTTCGTGGTGTAATGGTCAGCACACTGAGCCGGTATTTCAGAGGTCCGTGGTTCGATTCCCGGCGAAGGAATTGCATATTTTTCATCGTTCCTGCTTCCAAAAAAACCTAATGTCTCTACACTGGCGCCCGAACTAAAAAGGTGGTGGATGATGATTCTCCACCACCGCGATTTGGCGATTGGGTCCCCAAAACCCCAGTCGCCCTTTAAAAGGTGGAGTATATAAGGCATTTCTCCCGCCTTCTTCGCATGCCTTCGTGGTGTAGTGGTCTGCATGCTCGACGCGTAACCGAGAGGTCCGTGGTTCGATTCCCGGCGAAGGCGTTGCTCATTTTTCATATCTGATGCTTCGTAATAACCTAATGTCTCTACACTGGCGCCCGAACTAAAAGGGTTGTGGATGATAACTCTCCACACCCAGGATTTGACGACTAGGTCCCCTAAAACCCTAGTCGCCCTTTAAAAAGGGGAAATTATAAGGTATTTCTCCCTCTTTCTTCGCATGCCTTCGTGGTGTAATGGTCAGCACACTGAGCCGGTATTTCAGAGGTCCGTGGTTCGATTCCCGGCGAAGGCCTTGCATATTTTTCATCGTTCCTGCTTCCAAAAAAACCTAATGTCTCTACAGAATGACCATTTATTCCAGTAAGTCACATTTACCTACCGATCTGAAGAACGCTGTGAACCACCTCAGTGATTCATTTCCATACACACATTCCATAAAAATATCTGTCTATTTGTCATCCCTTAACCGACCTTTACCTTTTCCCCCTATACTTTTGAATCACCCTGTACATTTAAGTAAACATTTATTTTTAGTAACTAATATTATTAGTGCATTTTCCTCATATGTTTTTGAATCAATCTCTATGTTAATAGTAAATATTTATTTTCAGTTTGTTTAAAAGACTTTACATTACAACGTAGAGACATTAGGTGATTTTAAGCAGGAGACATGAAAAATGTGCAGTGCCCTTGCCGGGACTCGAACCTCGGTCTTCACGAATACGCTTTGAGTGTGCTGGCCATTACACGGCGAAGACATGCTAAGAAGACGGGCTAAATACCTTATATACTCCCCCATTTAAAGGGCGACTGGGGATTAGAGAACCCAGTCGCGAAATTCTGGTGGTGGATAATCACCATCCATCACCTTTTTTAGTTCGGGCGCCACTGTAGAGACATTAGGCTATTTTAAGCAGGAGAGAGGAAAAATGAGCAAAGCATTCGCCGGACCTTTAACCTCGGATCTCTCGAATACGCGCCGAGTATGCTGTCCATAACACTACAAAGGCATGCTAAAAAGGCGAGAGAAATACCTTATAACACTATGTCTGAAACAAAGTGACAAATATGTAGAGCAGTGCTTTCACTTTCTATACTGAGGGCAAAATTTTCTAAACTGAACTAAAACTATGAATTACAATATTGTAATTAATTAAATAACATCGAAAATTTCAGAGATTTACGACTAGGAGAATCTTGGTCAGACTGACATTGGAGAGTTGAGCAACATCATGATAAAACAGATTCGTTTCTTTATATTTATTAAGGAGTTTATTACATGTAAATGTGCCAACGTTAAACAGTTTTAAGGAATAAAAAATGCCATTATTTAAACAAGAGAATTAATTGATGGACATTTTTCATTGGTTGTTATAATAATTCTTTAGCCATACAAAAAGCAATTAGTAAAGGAATGAATTTTAAACTTGTAAATTAGGCATTTTTCTCCTTTATTATAACAACCTTTTTTCCTGATAAATGCTAAATTACGTATTTTAGGCTTGGTAATTTTAGTTAAACATTGGCTGAGTATTCAGGATATGCACTTTGTAGAGAGTAGTGCCACAAGAACAGTTCACTGATTCTATTCTTCAATTTCAGATGGAGTCAATATTTTCTATGACAGAGCAACACTCATCATGTATTAAAATACAAATTGTAACGACCGGAAAACATAAAATATTTCTTTAAGCACCACAAATTATTATAACTCATAATGGAGGGATATCATGCCAGTTTAAATGGTTGTTGTTAAGTAGAAAATCTATCTTAGACAGAATATTGGGATTTTAGATGTTGTGATAGTTGGGCTGTGTGATAATCAGTTTACATGAAAGCTAATTCTAAAGGCAATACAATTCATTCTCAAGATTAACCGCTTTTACTATTTCTGGTATAAACATATAATTGATTAAAGTAATTTTTTTCTCTATGTTTTATTCTGCAACAACGAAAGTATTCAAGCATCTGTTAGCTATAGATTGTTTTATTTTTTAATGAAAAGTGCTGTTTTCAAATAAATTTCGATGTTCATGCTCATATTACACATGTGAAATGAAATCACTTAAAAAAAACTGGAACACTATTATATGATTTTTTATTTTACGTATAGTTCACGTTGTGGCATTTGCGTTTACGTGTTAAAAAAATGCTCTGTAATTTACATCTTTCCTATTCGCCTCATTTCATCAGGAAATTCACTCATTCCGGAATTTATATAGATATAAGTGGCAAGCAGCTTTACTGTAAAGTTGGAAAAAATGTGCATAGGCCCACCAACACTGCATTCTACAGTAAGATTTCTTTCTCTTAGGCGACTCCTACGTTGTCTTGAACTAAATAGGACAGTGCAAAGATAAATTGGGTTTTGAGAAGTTAAATGTCTGAATCTCTGTCGCAGTCTTAGGTAAAGCTTGTAGTCGCTATTCGGAGTAGATTTACTTGTTTTAATTTATAGCATCTTAAATGACGTTTGTGTCTGAGCTAGTTCCAGTGACTGGTAATTTGCATTGTACAATTTTACTTTAATTCTCGCATATGGTGAGATAGAATGAATTTAATCTTAAGCTTTTTCTGTGTTTTCTTGTACTAACAGTTTATGAAATCTAGTGGTGCAAATTCATTTGCAGAATTCATATAGCTTCTCAATTTAATTATGAGCTAAATTAATTAAACCTAAGAAAAGTGGCAAAACGTATGCATCCACTGTCTATCCTACATTCATATGCACAGTTCATCTAGAAAAATCAAAGATTAATTTTATTTCAAAATAAATATCAGTAAAACCTCCAAATGATCGTTGCCAGCATTAATTACCTCAACTTGTTTGTCTTGAAATATCATCTGTTTACTATGAGAAATATCTATTCAGTAATTGTTAGCTTTGATTCAGTAAACATATGCTGTCATGTATCCAAAGGCTGAACAATGAATATCTTTAATGTTTTATTATAAAGTGGGAAAAAGAAGCAGTAACACTTGAAAAGTTTCGTATAGCGTACAGAGATCAAACCGTAACAAGATCCAGTGATTTTCGACAGTACTGATGACATGGGATGGGAATGATGAACCATGAGTGGTCGACCCTTGCAGAGTCGAACGGTTCAGAACATAGAAACTGCTCGAGAACTGTGGCTGAAAAATCGTCGCCTGCCTTTTAGAATTATAACCGACGAATTTCACATCAGAAAATAAGCTGTTCGCAAAATCTTTGTTCAAAATTAAAAAAAAACAAAATATTTTCCCCGTCTTACATATTTATATATTCGCAGATAGGAAATCGAATTTCTGCATGTCAGAATTTGATCCGAACAGCAGAATGTCATATTTTAATCCTGACATTTCTCAGCAAATTGGGACAAGTGATGAAACTTGATGCTGTACTTATGATGCTTAGACAAAAGATGCGAAAAGGCTGTCATTTGTTTCGGTTGGAGAACGCTCATCTTGGTTACGGAAATTTCGACTTCATAAATTAAATACCATTTTGGTGAAATGTTTTAATTAGAAGCAGATAATTCATGGGAATGTGCTTTCTCGCTATTAGACGGAAATTTCCGTAATTTACAAAGACATAATGGACAGAATTTTGAACTGAAGTTATCACATCATACTGAAAAAGCTGAATTGAATAACTGGTTTTTGATACATGAGAATACATTGTCACACAATTCCCTTCTTGCCAAGTAGGTTCTAACCAAAAAGAGTATTACAATTCCCAAACATTTCCTTTATTACTCAAAATTAGCACCATAGACTACTTTCTTCCCCTAAAGTGAAATCTAACTTCAATGTCTTATTTTACTAACTTTGAAATGATTTTAGAAATCAATAACCAGAAACTTAAAACAAGATCCTAAAAGAAAGATTCTGCGAAGGAAGGGAGCAGCTTCATGAACAAGGCAAGCATTGTATAGATTTATAAGTATTGCATTTTGAAATCAGAAAAGTGAGAGTATTGTTTTAGTTGACATTCCACTTTGTACAGGCTTAGATTCTGCAGACGCACTGTACACATGTAATAGAAAGAGACAAAGAACGTAGTAGCAAATGTTGATGGCGTAGAATGTAGATGGCGTAGAATGAAGAGGAAGAATTTTGATAGCGTAGAATGCTAATCCCTAATAAATAGGAAACTTGGCAGTCGAGACGGTTTAAATTCCATTTTTATTTAAATTCGCATTTGTGCCCATAGTTTATGTGGCAGTCTAAATGTGCCTATTCACGAACATTTACATTTTTAATACTGTTGCAATGGGAAGCGAGCGCAGCGACACTGTGTCCAAACAGCAGAACGAGAGAAGCTAAAGTGCGCAGTTATTCAGTACCGAAGATCGCCAAGAGTAAGGTTTTGGTTTAGGTCAGTAAGATTTTTCTGAAAATTTTGAGTTTAGGTTCCAAATTACCAACGTCATAAGCGTTGCGCGAGCCATGCAAGATGGATTGGTCTTGAAATGATGCAATCCAGAGAAGTTATTACGATTTTTAGAGTAAAGAGGGAGAAGTAAGCGGTTACCGTTAGTTTAAATTATAATAATGATTTACATAGTTTTAACTTACATATCCCTCCTTCAAAGACAAAAAGGATTGGTGACACAAAAGCCTTTTTTAGAAGAAAACACTAAAACATTAGCAAAGTAAGAGCACATACATATGCATATACATATATGTGTCTTTATATAAAGTTAGAATATATTAGGTAGAAGAAATTCTGATTATCCTATCTGAGAAAAAGGTGTATGTAGTAATATGGGTCCACAATTTTAAAATTGACAAAACGTCAAGTTAAGCTTTTTGTACGGAAATTTGAAACAATTTAGAACAATAGTGTAATCCAAAAAATTAAAGTTAAATATAATAGTAGCAGTGAAAATACAAGAAGCAACATAAATAGAAATATGGAAAAGATATATAAAGATATATATACATATATATAAATTTACCTTTCACAGGCACTAATCATGAAATTCGCGATTCATTTGAATAGCTACGAGTTATCTAAATACATTTTATAGTAAGTAAAGAAAACTTTCAAGTAATTCTTAATGGTGAAATTTATGAAGTAGAAAAGTTTTACTTTCCACGTCTAAAAATCGATGAGTTTTGAAGTTGATTGATGATAGCCCTGATTTCTCGGCGCCATTCTCCAAACATGTAACAAGAAATTAAGTTTTCTATGCATCGGATTCGACCTATCTTTCCATCAGGTGTTTGAGCACCAGCAGATTTATAAGACAGCAAAACATGAACTAATAACTTTCTTGAAAATGAGGAAATGATTCTATCTTGCCAGCAACATTCGTATTCTTTTATTTTTTAGCGATTATCTTTTTCTTTCTTAAATATTCTGATAACTATTTAAAAAATCTGATTATCTGTGTTATGTAATTCATTTGCAAAAGAATTGCTTAGATTATTTGCAGCAGGCGTGAAATATTTAAAACGGATTGAAAATGATCTGATATTGAGAACCGTGGAGCTCAGAGTAGCGTCTGATATGAAAAAGATGAAAAAATAAGTAAATTTAGAAAAACGGGAGAGTTATAGTTTTAATTGCTCTGTATTTAAAGTTTTTGCTTGTCATCCCAGCAGTCGACTGGATGAAACCTCAAAACCCTAACAGTTGGAGCGATGTCCTCTTCTCATTTGACTGAACAAGATGTCTTTGTTAGTATTTCGTGTTTTTTTACATATAGCATGAATAAGAATTTGTTTTCCTTAGAAAAGCTTTTCATAATTCCTAAAGGCGACAGAACGCTAGTGTGTTTTCACTGATTAATAAACCTCTAACAAGCTGATCAAGTTTTCCACTATTCTTACTCATCATATAAAATACCTCACACGTAATAGCGTTAGAAACTTCCCGTTTTCATAAATAAATGTGCTTTATTGCCTGAATCAAGAACGATAATCTGCTATTTCTTAAATATCTCTCAATATGTTTCGTTGGGAGAATTCTATCCCACAATACCATTTGTTGAGACCGTAACAATTAAAAATTTCTAAGTTAAAACTTAATTAACTAACAAGTAAGTATTTCTTTGTGATCGTAAATTAAAGAAGGATTGCGTTGTGTATTACCTTTTATTTCCGGGATCGTGCTTCAGTGAATAATCAGTTATGTGAAGGATACAGTGCTCAAAAGATAACATAATATAAATTCAAGCTAAATCAGACATTTTATTTATAGTCTAAGTTATGGTTTAAGTTCACATTCCAGTTTTAATGAATAATCCACTGTTTCTACTACATTTACTGTCTATTAACTTTAAACCTTAGACAACTAAATATAACAGCAAACATACTGAGTTACTATTTAAGATGGGAACTATTAAAATACTGGAAACTGGTATCCTTCCCTTGGATTCAGCATTAGTTTAACAGCAGGATACCAGAAATACCATCCAACATTTCACTCTAATCGAGATTCTAGGTTAATCAATTTAGTAACACATAAAAGCACATACATTAGAAAAGGATAGTTTCACACAAGAAAGCAACATTTCTTACTGACGTAGAACAGTTCGTTAATCTTGTCAGCATTTTTACTTCACTTTAATTATATTTTTAACTGCACATTCCTACTAAACTCTATTACATTTATTCATCTTAAGAGTAGTTAAGGGAAACTGTCTAGATTAAACAAATATATAAATATAAGAAAAATTTATCTAAATGTTCGGTGGACGTCATTTGTACCAAGACGAGTATCTCTAATCAACTCAGTCGGTCGACAGGTCAGGAGCCGCTAGTTCAGCTAACTACTCCGCGAGAACCTGGAGTCTCCGAAAGAACCAAGAGAAACACTGGAAATGGGAGCCATCAGAACTCAGACTTCAGGTATATCGAAATGGCACAAAACCTTTCAGGAACAGTAGAAATAATCATGTCGACACACTTCTGGACAGACACGTGCGTAACGCAGGTATGAAGAAAAAGATGATCAAAATATTGCTATATTTACTCATTGATGTTGAAGGAAAATACTCCAAAAACGTCGCTACAAAGGTATTGGCAAATATCAGGACGATACTTCAAGGTGACGACAGCGAGCCTCACATTCAGGCATTACGTTGACCCGTGAGTAGAATTGCATCTTTTTACAGCTCCCTGGGTTTCCGGTAAAATAGTAGTATTTATCTCAAACTACTAACAGCTTTCAACAAAATAGTAGCGGAAAGGCATGTTACTTAAGGGCATAGTTGTCCCTCTGTCTTACCAACTCCAGAAAAGAAGCCTACCTCCTCTCACCATCTCCCAGCCTAAAAGTGTAGAAGACTTATTAATCTCGATGATAACCGAGCAACCGACCGACAGGGAGCATAAATGCTCCCCGCCTTAACAACGGCTAGAAGAAAACCTACTTCATCTCAAGGCGTCAAGCATTGACTCGTACACAAAAATTCTCTTTCCCATCACAAGAAAACACAAGCTACCACAAAACTAGATTTTCGCCCCCTCATTAGAGACCAATTTCCACTTTTCCACCCAAATGACAAAAACATGCTAACTGCGCACGCGCAACTATTCAACAACCCGGAGCCAAACCAGATACTTAAATTGCCAAGACAGTGACCTTTCTTTGTAGGTGAAACGTTGTCCCCTCTAAATTCCTTACGTATACAGTCTATTCAGGCAACAGAACAATGCAATTTTTTTTCTGGAATGTTCTACGGAAGTGCGTCATACTCTGAAAGACATGGAAATTATACGAGATATACTAACCCAGTGGGCGGAGCGCGTGTCCGCCAGAAGGAGTAGGGACGATCTGGTTTACTTTAACAGTGAAACCTATTGCGTTTGTATCACATAACTGTTTTTAATTATTAAATGCGTTATGTTGTATAAGTGATGACATTAAGAAAGTCACACCTTTTACAAATAAGATTTAATATATCTCATTAAAGCACTTTTTACTGCATTTTGCGCATTTTTTCACCCGTAATTCTTGTATAAACAGCTTTACTGTGGTAAAACGGTAAAAACTCTAAACACAAAATTTATGAATTTACTTTTGCGTACAAGATTGATAGTACGTGATGCTTTGAAACAAATAAGGCAAAATTAAACAAGATCTGATATATATATATATTTTAAGTTTATGTGCATTTTCAGGCAGTGGTTTTTAAAATTATTATTATAACATTAAAAGACGATCATATATTTGATTATGTAATAATTAATTGTTAACATTACAATATGATCATAAGATGATTACTTATTTTAATAATTCGTAAAATTCGGAGCATAAACTTTTCTGAGTGTAATAAAAAAAATAAAAAGGTAAAATAAAATAAAATAAAATATGGAAACACTCAGATTTTTATTACTCCCAAAGGGTCGTTTTTTAACGTTTTACGTGTTACTTTTATGTATATAATATCATGTTCTTCGCACGTAAACTACATAAAATTCAATTCAACAGCACTATCACAAAATATTTGAAAACAGCATATCTGTAGAATTTCCGCGTTGAAGATAAAAATGTTATTTTCTGTACAATGTTGCCATTGCTCGCTTTGAACTCTTTGAGTTTGTTAATAAAAAATTCGTGAAAGTTTTACAAAATATGAAATGGATTAAAACAAATTCGAAATTCGGCGATTCAAGTTCCCATGTTCAGATGGAGGATTACATTATTCAAAACTTAATGATTCTAGATACCGTCGTTTTTTCACAGTGAGAGAAACATACATGTATTCATGCAGATTCTTCATTATTTAATTTCTTTAAATATAATACAGGACGATAATATTTGGTTGCCACGATTTGCAAAGTGAAACGGTCATTTATAGTGAAACAGCGCAAAATGCCGTTTCGAAACTGGCCTTTCTGGGCTGCCGGCCCTTTGGGCTAATAAATTAAATTCTCAGTAAATAAAAAAATCTTATGCCAAACTAGAAATAAATTTAAAAAAATGATCACTGTAAAATACTAGTACAATTAATTATGACAGTTAAATAAACTTTTAACATTAGAATAAATGTATAAAAATTATTAAGGTGTTAAAAGTGTTTATCACTATGATGTATTATGAAATTTAATTGAAATAAAACTCCTTTATGGAAATTATGCTAAAATATTCACCTGTAATTTTAAAAAGGCGGCGCAATTTAGAATTTTAAACAAAAACTTTCAAAAGTTCACTTTTAGATATTTTAGTATTTTTTACTTATTTACACCAATAAAAAGCATACAAATTCAAAGACAAAATTGTTTGTTTGAAATTTTCTATTAGCTCAGATTTAAAATATTATTTTCTAAAATAAGTAGTTACAAATTTCCATAAGCGTAGGAAAAGCTAAAAATGTATACACGCTTGAAAGTATGCAATAGCTTTATAATTATTTGGAAATTTCAATTATGCTTGAGAAATATGCTAAATTTTTAAAACTCAATCTCAGTTTCAGAAATAAAAATGTGTAAAATCCTAATTTGTGAAATGAGGCGCTAAAACCAGCTTTTTCTTGACAATTATAGGCTCTGTAATAGCGAACCATTGTTAAGTTTCTGCTAGTCGTCCCTACTGCTCCAGATGTGGTCAAGGGGACAGCCGGGAATGCGTTAGACGAGGGAGAAAACCCATTTGGGTTGGTCTATTTCTTTATAAGGTCTATGCCGAAAGATGACACAGCGAAATTCACCCCTCTCCTGAATTCCTTCACAAGGAAACGAAGCTCTCTTGGTAAAAATAAAATAAAGTAAAAATATCATTGAAGCATTGGCTTTTACCGAAATATAAAAATATTAATACACGGAATTAAATAAAAATATTCTGATTTTTCCTAGAAAGTAGTTAGTAACTTAACCTTATTTAGTTCCTCAAACGAGAATTCGAACAATTAGCAACATAACAAATATATATAATCTGGCATCTGAAACTAATCATTGAACTAATTCGTTTGCTAAATATTGCATGTGTAAATATCATTACAATACATTTGTGATATCTCGCTTATGAAAATACTTTCGCTTAACATTTTTCTTTTTCCAGAAATGGCACTTGTTATTAAAAATTCTTCAACAATGAAAAAATACAGATAATTTTTCTGCAGAGAAAAGAAATTATACACAGTGCAAAGCGAAATTATTTGATGAAAGAGAACTATACAGAATTTTAAAAAAAATTGGATGAGATTAAAATAGTGCTATAAGAAAATCATAAGTTATAATTTTTCCAAACTGCGGTTTTTCAGAAAATAGTTCTACAAATGCAGATATATAGTATGCAAAAGTATTAAAAAATATATGAATTTCTCACTAGAATTACTTGAAGACACATATGCTATGCGATGAAATTATAAAAAAAACTTGTTAGTGGGTTTGTGTCTAGTCTACTAAAGCAAACTCGCGATTTGCAAAGAAATTACATGAATCCTTAACTGGAAATCACTGAAAGCGAGGAAGAATGCATGACAATTTTAAGAAATTAACTATTATTTTCACATCTTTATCTTTTCATAAAACTTTTCATATTAGTTTGCATTCCTTTCCTCTTTTCATTACATAAATTATCGTTTTTATTGATTTCTGTAAATACTTTATTTTCAAGGAGAAGTATGTATGACAAAAGGGGCATGAGTTAGTTACTGCTCAAAATTTTGAAAATTTAAATGACTAAAACCTGTTGAAGCCTAGCCACTATTTCACTGGATACGCAGTTATTCAAATATCTAAGTATGACAAGTATAGCCCGATAGTTGTAGATTTCGAATGATTTTTCTTGTTCCTCTTTGAAGTTTCAAAACACTACCTCACGCTGTTCCTCACATCAGAGAGTTAATTTAATAGGTCATTTAGAGTACTTACTTAACACATATCATTTATAAAAATTCTAACAAAAATTCAGAGCCGGATTCTACGAACTATAATCATATTATGCAGGATTCAACGGAATTAAATTTTTACATTTTAAACAGATTATTACTTCAAATGTATAATTTCATATAAATTTGACAAAAATTTTATATAGCAGTAAAATTTGTGTTTTCGGTCGGCATATATTTCTGTGTAAGATTAAATTAAAATTTCGTACTAATAGAAATACAGCTGTAAAAATAAGAGTTTTAAATATATAAAATTTATATACACTAAAATGTAAAACTATCTTACAATAATAGTCTTATATTGAAAATGAATTTACATTTGCATATTTATTAAAATTAAACTTGAGACAATTTAGAAACAGATTATTTTACCTTGTACACAACTGTAAAGAGTAAAATATTTTATTTTTAGCAATATATTACAAAACGTAGTTTTTTACAGTTCATTCTTATTCGTCCAATTTAAGTTGGTTGACAAAATACTCGAAGGCTGTTTTGACTGTCAAACATGAAAAAACATATTTCTTTTCAGTAAGATTTCTTGACTCTTCATTCTTATTGCCACTGCTAAATTAATTGTGTTAACCAGACGCCCAAGGCTCTTTGAATACTTTCACGGAGTGTATTTCAATTTCTTAAAATACCTTACAGTTATCTTAAAAAATTTAATTTCACATTTAATCAATGTTATCATAAAATAGTTCGAATGTAAGGGAAATATGATATTGCTATTATAAGGTTTTATAAGACCGAAGTTTCCAAAGCAGAAATCACTTTAATGCATTTCCCAAAAATTACTCTTGCGAAATGAGAAATATTTTTATCGATTGCCGACGACTTTTATATGGCGTGCCTTTTATTAATTAATTTAATTCCGTAATATCTAAATACAAATATATTCTTAAAGCTTAATTTGGTTCTTGAATAGAATTTATGAACGGTATAATTATTAAATAAATGAGGTCAAGTAATAAACTATTTTAAATGCCACGGAAGTTATTTTCTTAAACAAACTCTTGTTACTTACACAATGAAGCTACTCCAAAATATTAAGTATCTCTTCTTTAATAAATTACTCTAAATTTCAGAGCATCGTAGTAACAGTAATCTAGATATTTTATAACATATGATTAACTCCTTTTATTGAGAATTTTATGGCAATTCATTATTTCTAAGTAGATGAATTATACTTTCAAATCTGACATTTTAAGGTAATTGCTTTTACTTATGTCACCGAATATTAAAAGTAAGCAATCTTTCTGATTGCTTACTTTTAATATTCGCTGATACACTAATAATTTATTATATATGCATAAAATTACAGAATTATTTTAATTATTTTGGTGATCTGACAGAAATAAAAGGGAATTAATAATAATAATTTCTGGTATATAGTATTTGTGTTTCGTGTGGTAGTTTTAAATATTTCTCAATCGGTTTCTTTCTTCAAAATTATAATACATTGCAGCTTATCACAGTTTAGAACTAATAGGAACAACATATTTTTCTAACTAAATATTTTGATTCGGGGATAAACATTGAAGAACACTTTTCTCTCAATTTCACTTTATTTCTCGGTATGCCACATGAGAAACAAACTGAATGTCGATTTTTAATCCGTTTTGATTTATTTATCAGAAGATTTATAAATGCGTTTGCTTAACGTTATGTGTGATATAGTGATATACAGGACATTAAGTAAGATCTTTTCAAATGCTTCATTTACTTTCAGTAAAATATTAATAAATAGCTTGTTTCGGTTTCTTCGTTTTTTATGAGCTTTTACTCTAATGTATTTTCAAGATTAGAGATGGAATTGATTTTCTTCAAGAAAACTAATCTTCTTTCCAAGTTTAAAATATTTATTTAAGCTTTTCATTAAGTATCTCCTCCACTTCATTATTTAGATACTTGCACTTTAACAATATAAACTGGAAATAAAAAAGTATCTTCTCACTAACTCAATTTTCAGAAGCAAATTAAAAAAATGTTCGATGATAATGAATTTATTAGGAAAACTAATTATTTATTTATTGGCCAGGGACTATTCTAATTGAGCTGTAATCCTTTCTTTTGTAGGGTTCAACTCCTTAAATCTTAAGTTCTTACTTAGAACCCCACGAACACTTAACAAGCGAATAATCGCTTAAGTGTCAACAGAACACGTAAGACTTGAGAAGGGTTTAAAACCTTTTATTAGTCAGTATATTTACAATCAGTTCCGACTTGGAACTTTACATAAAGCCGGCACTCGGGCTTGAACTTAAATACTAATAAATTGAACTAAAGCTAGCTTAAATAAAGCTCTTAAATAATATAGCCGAAGCTATCAGAATATAACTAGTTGGCCCCTAAGTATTAATTAAATCGGCGAAGCCTAGCAAGGACCTAAGATATGGCCGAGCGTAGCAACAGCTAAGAGAGATGTAGCCAGAAGGCAAACGCGCGCTAGTCAGGAAATCAGACTCTCTCTCTTGAAGTCGGTTAAGTCACGACTTAAATAGTACTCATTCTCATTTGCATTATCTGCGTTTCTGAAATCACATTCTGGCAGGAAATTGTAAGCTGAAATTAGAATAAGATAGGAAAGATACAAGACTTAAAATAACTGTTAGAAAACGTATAATAAACCTTACACTTTATCAGTTATTATAAATCAAATAGAAAAATGCTTAATTTAAAAATTATTTTCTACAACAAATTTTTCTTAAAATATTTTATTTTCTCAACTCTCTCGAAGGACTATTCAAATAAAGTTTTTCATGCAAAAATTTGGTAATATCTGATTTCCAAGCAATATCTGATTTCCAAGCCAAGACGGAAAAAAGAAAGAAAAATCTTTTCTAATTTTTGTTTCTGTGTAAATGATCAAGATTTTAACTTTAAAATGTGTTAAAGATCTTGTTTACTTTATTAGCAAAAATGATATATTTCTAACATTCGAAACTTGAACTAAAGAAATATATTTTCATTAAGTTTAGCTATTCCAAACAGATTACAAAGCAGTTAATTTATACTGTAAATATGTATTTTTTAGAGGAAAAAAATTCTGTATATTTTTTCCGCGTAATATGCTTGACTGAAATCAAATTACTCGATTTTTGAACATTAAATTCATTAAGTATTTCGTATTAAAATTATAAGTATCAAGTAATTAATGACAATCACTAAAAGTCGATTGATTAGGTGCGATTGCTTTATTAAGCAAATATGGAAAAATATATAATCATTATAAACTGACAATTTTATGATAGCTATATTTCACCATTGGTCTATGAAAATTGCTTCTGTTCTTAACGGCCTATATGAATTACTATGTTACTTGAATAAATGGAGGCATTTCAATTAATATATTGATCATTACATTCTTCTGTAATATACTGTGTATATTGCGATTAATGTAGGCAGTCAAAAGCAGGAAAATTTACAATGCAATAGTATTTCAAGGCAATTACGAAAATGTAATTGCCTTGGTACCTGTTTATTTAACAGCTTTGAATCATGATGTATGCTATAAAATGAGTCATTAAAAGTTTCCGACTTTATATTGTAAGGAGGTAAATGTGTTCCTCCTGTGCATACGTATGGTGTTGCTATGAATTGATTAATCCCGAATAGGTAAAATTGAGATTCCCTTTCAGGCAAAAACTTGTGACTTTTCAAAAACACCTACTGTAAAATTTTTCCCAATGCCTCTAAAGTGGTTCGAGGTAAAACTGGTGAGCGATAAGTAAATGCAAACTTGAACTGGTCGCATCTCTTTTCCTTCGATTGGCTCCTTAGTTGGTGGTAGGGACCGTAAGGAATTACTATTTTCTTCTCATATGCTCTTGTGTTCTAGTGAACAGCAAATTAATGTGATAATCTGAAGATTCAGATTTAATTTTCTTCGAAGGTAAAGTCAATTTTTCAAGATATCTAATAGATTTCCATTAAGCCGAACTTATGATGATATTTGTTTTCTTAAAATGCTTTTCCAAAACTCATGACGTCTTACACGCGAAGCCTAATAATTAAAATCATGTTAAGATGATTTAGCATTTGCGATTTAATATTTATGTTAAAGATGATAGATTAAAGCTCTTTTCCTCAAATTATTGGGCGCTTAGATTACTTAGATATTTGTTTTTACGAAACCATCAACGTATCATCTTGTATGTGAGGTTGTCTTATTAATAAATACTCCCTCCTTTTCTCTACTCAAAAGACGTCAAAAACTGCAACGTTGTCTTGAATGTGAGATAGTAATGTATTCAAGACAATACAACAATAAATACACGTAATACTTTTTTTTTCATTTTATTACGTGCACTTAGGTTCTACTGACAGCATTTATTGGAACTTGAAAAAATACTACCCCGTTCTTCTCTTCGATGATAAATGTGAGCAATAGACTGTATTTTTAGTCGAGATTGACTCTTTTCAAAACTACGAAATGTTTCTATTAATGTAAACTATGTCGAAAGTAATAATTTCAGTATGATGCTTGCAAAACCGAAGATAAATTCACATCTTTATGAATTAAATTTTACGCTGCATTTTGACCTGAAAATTTCAAAATATGACGGTTGGGTTTTTAGATGCAAGCCTTGTCACGATGTACGTAACTTATATAGAATTTTGATACATTAGATTCCATGTATGAGTAATGATTAGATATCCAGAACTTGACTGCACTATATTGAAGTGACAATAAGCTAACTGCATTCGTATACAAACCGTGTCAACAAATGTTTTCATGCAGCCTTAGTTTTCGGGTCCGTTGGTTGCAAATATACACTTCTGAAATACATAAAGCCAATATTCGTTAAATGAGGAAAAATAGTTTTGCAAAAATTGAAAAACTATCCCTCCCTTTCTCTACGGTTATGTAGAGAAGTATTTGAAATCATTACAGAAAAATAAAGCACAAAAAGCTTGATTCCCGCCCAAAAAAAACTGACCGAATATATAATTTCAAAATTTGTTACCTTCCATCTTTTTCTCTTTTCCTTAAATGTTCAGTTAATAAATGATTTAGAATATAATTCTATTCTTTATCACTTTAATATCACTCAGTATTATTTCTCTGTGATTTGCTGGTGCGTAATATTCATTAATTTATAGTTTTGTTACACAAGTGTGTTTGTTTCTGTACTAGCACACAGAAAGACTTTTCACACAGATAATATGAAAATTTGCAAATGCTAAAAAAGCGTTGTTAATAATTCTTCTGAAGTTTTATTACTTTGTGGGATTTTACTACTTAATTCTAAAGTTCTAACTTAGAATCTCACGAACACTAACAAGCGAATAATCGCTCAAGTGTGTGAACAAAACACGTAAGTCTTAAAGAGGGTTTACAACCCTTTATTTTTCAGTATATTTACAGTCAGTTCCTACTTGGAACTTTACACAAAGCTTCCACACGGGCTTGAACTTAAAATAGTAATAATTTAAACTAAACTAGCTTAAATAAGCTATTTGAAAGGTATAGCGGAAGCTATCAGAAATCCAACTAGTTGGCCCCTAAGTATTAATTAAATCGGCGAAGCCAAGGAAGGGTCTAAGGTATGGCCAAGCGTAGTAACTAAGAGAGAAATTAGCCAAAGGCAAACGCGCGCTAATCAGGGAATCAGACTCTCTCTTTCGAAGTCGGTGAAGTATCGACTTAAATACACTCACGTTTGTGAAAATTGCAACACCAAGAAGGAATCGTCATAATTGAATGCAATTTAATACACAGTTGAGTGGTAGTGGTACAAATAAATGATTAAATGTTCAAAGCAAACAAACAAGAACAAGAGATCAGAATCAGTATTTTGTGTGGCCACCACGCGCCGCAATAAGTGCTGCTACACGACGTGGCATGGAGTCAAACAAAGTTTGAATGTCTGACTGAGGAAGAGCATTCCATATCGTTTGTACGCGTACCCAAAGTTCGTCTGCAGACGCAACAGGACGAGGATCACGAGCAAGACGCCGACCAATGACATCCCACACATGTTCAATTGGTGACATATCCGGGGAACACGCAGGCCAAGGAAGAAGCTGTACCTGCTGCGCTGCAAAGAAGGATTTAACAATCCGAGCAGTATGAGGGCGGGCATTGTCCTGTTGAAATACAGCGCCTGGCAAGCTTTGAAGGAAGGGAACAGCTTCGGGCTGTAGAACTTCACGGATATACCGGTTGCTGTTCAGATTGCCCACAATTCGTAGCAATTGAGATCGTCTATGATATGCTATGGCGCCCCAGACCATAACTCCGGGTGTTCGTCCACTGTGGCGTTCGATAATGCACTCCGGAAGGTGGCGTTCACCGGCATAGCGTCTGACACGAATGCGGCCATCATGGTACCACAAATTAAAGCGGGATTCGTCAGAAAACACGACATGCTGCCAATCAGCACGCCAGTCTCTATGCTGATTGGCCCATTGTAGCCGCAGGCGGCGATGGTCGTGCGTTAGGGGGATCCTGTATAAAGGAGTCCGTGCGCGCAGTCCACACTGCAGCAGACGTCTACGAATTGATGAAGCACACAATGAAACACCTGTAGCTATTGACCACAGTGCTGCCAATTGTCTAGAGGAAGCTGTACGGTCCGTCCGCGCCATGCGGACCAGGTGTCTATCATCGCGAGCTGACGTCACATTTCGGGGTCCACTCCCGGATTTCCGAGTTGTCCGACACTCGTCCGTCCACTGCTTCCAAACGCGCATCACTGTGCTGCTGTTACGCTGCACACGAGAGGCTACTGCACGATACGACAATCCAGCTTCACGAAGGCCGATGATTCTCCCTCGTTCAAACTCTGTAAGTTGTTCAAATCTCGCTCTCTTTCGTCGACGAGGCATAAGTACAGATTGAGTTAACGTTTACCACTAGCAGATAACCACCGATAACCATACACGCCTCGCTACAGCCGTCTATTTATTCGGATCCATCAGCCGTTCAGAGGGCGCTGCTCAGCATACGCATGCGCTACGGATTTGCAATTCTAATCATTTGCATATCATGCGCTACTTTGCATTTCCTGAAAATTTCAGCTCACTCGCGTAAGTCCTTCATGGTGTTGCAATTTTCACAAACGTGAGTGTAGTACTCTTTCTCATTCGCATTAACTGCGTTTCTGAAATTGCTTTCTGGCAGGAAATTGTAAGCTGAAATTAGAATAAGCTAGGAAAGATACAAAACTTAAAATAACTATTAATAAACTTAGGATAAACCTTACAACTTTGGCATCGTAATCCAATAATTATATAAAAAATCACTAAATTAGAAATGTTTTTCCTTTTTAAATTATACAAATAATATTACGAATTGGCTAATCACCGATACTGAAGTCTGTCACATTTTTTATAGAACGCGAATTCCATAAGATTCTGTTAGCGGGATTTTCCTTTCGGAATATATATATTGATCACTAATTTCTAGACAATCTGCATAGCAAAACTCATCGCTTAATCTGTTAAGATAAAAACGTTTTTCTACACTGGTATCCCGTTTACAGTTACGTAAAAGTGCAAACATTTTGTTCTTAAATTACTATACGTTAGCTGAAAATGAACTCAGATTTCAAAGTTAAATATATTGGTCAATAGTCTTTGCAGGAGAGTGAAGCAATCTACGTATTTTTGTTTAGATAGCAGACTTTACAAAATAGGACTATAGGAACCAAGGAATCTTTTATGTCATAACTTTTACAAAATTGACATTTTATATTTAAAATTGCTGTAGTGTGATTATTTTCCTTATTTAAGGAGTGTTTCTGAATGGAAATATATGTCTGCGATGAACGGTTGTGAAACTAAGAGCCGCATAAGGACTTACGAGGCTTTTACTTTCATGTAGCAGCAGAAGTATGTCATATCTGCACTTCGTTCTCTCAAGGAAAAAGTAAACTGCTTCGTTTTAAAACTCATTTCTTACCCTATTTCTAGTTCCAGATGTTACGGCGTTAAGTAAATGAAAAAAAGAAATGTTTTCTGGGAATGAATAATTGCTAAATTCTCCTGTTTTTCATTTCAGACTAGAAGGGCATCAAAATTAATAACTTGAAGCAACCACAATTCTATAAAAATGTAGCTCTTTAGCATAGGGAAATATTGAGAAGTAACATTAATGTGAAAATTTATAAAAATTGTGGGCGTACCTTTGATTCTTTCTATATCATCTTTGAAAGAAGATTCATGAGAAATTTCCAGTATGTTTAATGTACTATTTTACTCACGAATACGATATTATTTATTATTAGAGAAGCAGAAATTTGCTTTTCAGTTCATTTCTTTTTAATGCTAAGTATTTCCACATATCAAATTAAAGTCTTTTGAGATTAAACGAACTGCCTTTCTGCGAATTCGGTAGATACGTATACAATCCAGTGTAAGAAATTAATCACATACTCTGTTATAATTAGATATAACAAATAAATCTTAACTATTTATTACCTATAACATACTTCGAGGCTAAATATAGAAGCTTTTAAACTGCATTTTTCTTTCCAGTCGACAGCTATCCGAAAGGAATTGCTACAGTACCATCTCTGGGTATAAATGAACGTTGTTGTTTTTAGAATTCGCAGGAAGCTCTTTTAAAAGCATAATATTACATTGAAACATTACTCGAAGTATTAACGTCTGATCCTGTAGGAAAGAATATTAATAACTGTATCCAAAGAGCTGTAAATGATTATTATTATCATAAGCAATGTTTTAAGTGTATTTGGATCAAATGCTGCTCTACCGTAATTCTTAATTGGTTTCTTGACAAATACGGGGACGGTTTCAGTACTTTGTTTTACTGAAGAGACATTGATCTGGCCTAAAGAGGGCAGCACAAAGCAACGACAGAAAAATGTATAAAAGTCCGAATGCATTTCATATTCATATCCGATTAACGCAAACTTAAGAAAAATGTATATTTTTTGTACGACAATGTTTTGCTACTCTTTAAATACAAAAAACTGTATTAGTACTTTTATATTCAGCGTTCTAAGTAGTGTTTTCTATGAATGCATTTCAAGAAATATACTACGCGTACATTGCCTTATACATAACTACCATGATGTCCCCGTTCACGAGAAAGATTTTTCACTATTAAATGTAAGTGGTATTGTGCGTTGAAACTGATTATGATGCGATTAAAAAAATATATATAAATGTTTTCTGGCATGTGTAAATGCACTGAAATTGTTGCAGCTTAATCACTTAAAGTCTTCTGCATTTTAAACATAATCTGGTAGCATTATATTTTAATTTAAGAAATAAATATCGCTTAACTTTATATCTGATAAAACCTTAGCTTTATGGAAAATGCAGAAAACATCAAGAATTTCGCCAACGCATATTTCTATTAATATCCATAAAAGTAATATTTAAAAGTTTACGATAGACAGCTTAACTAAAGGAGATTTAATAATGCCAGAGTCAAATTTACTCATTATTTTAAAACGAAGTATTCTTGGCAGAAAACGAAATAACCTGCATTTGCCTATTTTATTATTTGACTTTAAATGATAAGACATCCGACAGATCAGCTCTTCAAAAGCATGCGTGCGTAATGAACTTTTGATAAAATGAGACGAAGTTTAAAGTATGTTATTTCAATATGCCAAAGCAATATTATTTCTAACTTGCACTTAATTTTAAAATGGTATGCTTTTCTTTTCATTCAATCTGATTAGTCTTTGCGTTGTATTTTTCTCGCGTCACTAATTAGTTTCACTTTATTGAATAATCATTCATAGTTATTTAAAACCGTGCAGATATTTCACAATAAATCGTAGATTGTATGAATAAATGAACTTTATTCTATTTTTATACATTTTATTTCTTTATTTGTGTTTGCTTGAGAAGCTAAATTTTAATTTAATCCTTGGCCTAAATTTTGATTGCAATGAACCGTAATCCCAAAAACGGAGTAAAAATTCTCTAATTATTTTTTTTATTTTTGAAGAAACAAGGATTTATATAAATGCATTCTTAAACTTAGTAAATGATATCCGAACTTTGGTAATGTTGGTTGGTTCTAAATAATGTAACAATTTTATAAAAGTAAATATTAGACTTGCGTTATTTTAGGTAAATTGTTGCATTTTGGGAGTCTCACATCCGTCTTGTTCAGGAAGCAAATTTAATCTGTAAAGCATTATTATACTTCGCATAACAATTGTGCCAAGTGGTTACCTATATAAAGCCAGTATAATGTCGAGAACTGAACAACCGTTGGGCAAAATTCAAACATATTTAAGTTAGCATATTTCGCTTACATCTATAATTTCTAGTAACTTGTGCTCACTAGTGCTCAAGTGGTAAAGTGCGTGTGGGATAGTGGTTTGACTCTGGTTCAGATTTGGGTGACAGGTCTGGCTTCATAGGCGTTTTCATTGTTTCATTGTTCGTCATATTTTACAGAGATATCAGCCAGTTTCCCTTTAAATGGCCTCAGGCAGGATAAAATTAGATCCCTGAATATAACAAAGCACACGAGGACCATCTGACATACCAAACCCCATTTTTAAAAAGGTGGAATGCCTTCGTGGAGAAGTTCGTGGGAGAAATTGACTCGTATTCATATTACTCGCAGATAAAACAGAACATTGTGCTAGTCTTTTCGCCTGGGGTCGAATTCTGGTCTAACTCCCAACATTTAGTGGTCTTAAACACTTGGCTACTGGTGAGGCCGCTGGCTGTAGTCAGGTAGTCTTGCATGCTTTGCTGTAATCAAATTAAAAGACTTATATTTTAGTTTTCCTACTGATTTTCTTTTTCTTCTGATGTTTTGTTTTATGCGTAACACATGCAGTTATAAATGATAAAAACACATTCATATGTGTAGTATATTTAAGGAAGGATACCTGCTATTTTACATGCAGTTTGAGTTCCTATAGATCTTTGCTTTAATTCCTTTATTTTCATCAAATTAATGTTTAAAATTTTTATTCCGTTTACCATGAATAGTTATTTAACCTATTGTGTTATTAAAAGTTAAAAAAATTATCGTTAGCTGTAATAAAAATATGTTTTGAAATAACTGTAATTCGCATAAACGCAACATCTTTAAAAACAAGAATGTTTTCTAACTCCAATCAAGTCGGAAATAGCTTTTGCAGAAGAAGTTTTCTATCAATGAAGACACAGCAGTCATTAGAAATGATTTCTAGATATTAAATTGCTTAGCAATGGTGATTTTCCCGTGTCTGAACTTCGAGACAACGGGATGAAATTCTGAAACGTCTAGGGGAAACAATTACCTTTTTCAAAGGAAGAGTTAAAAATAAAGACTTTACATCCAATAAAATAAGTAAAGGAGAATAAGTATAAAAGTAGTTTTGAATTGCAGATTTCCAGAAAGCCCATTTTTCGTTTTTCGTCTATTATGAAACCTCAAGTGATAGTCGGAATTAGAAATCTTAAGAAACTACATTTATAAATTTTTCGTTTATTCCAATATTTGATTAGATTTCATTTATGGTATTGTGCACAAATTTGCATTATGTTTTTCATCTATAAAAGCATCTGTCTCATAGCATCAATAAAAGCATCTGTCATCATATTGCGTACGAATTTTCCAAACGCTTTTCTGAAATTTTTAAGGAATTACGCTGAGGAAAGAAAACTATTTTTAGTAGCTGTTGTAATGTTAGCTAATGTAAAACGGACTGGTGAGGAAAAGGCTTACTTGATAGAATATGACAACAGTAAGCTTTAAAATAAAGGAAGCCTTTCTAATTTTAAAATAATACATTGCCTCTTAAAAGTCTTAAGTCAGAACGAATTGATTTGGGCACCAACTACTGATATATACTTATTTTCTCCAGTATCTGAACGAAAATAATTGCAAGTTCCCAAATGTGCTACTTTTATGTAGAAAAGTGCTGGAATAGACTATAGGATTGATAAATGAGCGGGTATTAATAGAAATAAAGGAGTGTATGAAAAAATATCAAAATTTATTCCTTCATTAGAACATTACTTTCTAAGAAATTGCCTTGGATTATTATTTTCTTCAGTATTTTGCAATTTTAAATTGATCTCTAATCCAAAGATGGTTATGCTTTCAAATACTTCGAAATATGATCATTGTTGAGAAAAATGTTAAGCATGTGTAATGCTCTCAAATAAGAGAAATAAATAGGGAAACGGCATTTATTTTTTCAGATGTTTTGGTTTATATAATTATGTAAAAGCACTCGAGGGCTTTCTGCCTAAGAGGAAGGATGTTTTCGTGGAGAAATTTCTAAGAGAAACTGGCTGGTGTACACGCTATACTTGGAGAAAACCACGAAAATACCCAAGCAGTCAACTCATTTACAGAGATTCCAGCCCTGGACCAAAGTACCAATATTCAACGACTTTATGCCGCTGGTGGGCTTTTCAGATGTTTTGCTCTGGCCCTTAAGTTCACAAGAATGGATATTCGCACTAGAAGGCAAAACTATAGAATTCTCCGAAAAGAGGTCAGTTGTTATGCAAATTAACTAAACAGAGAGGTATGCTGAATTTGCACATGATTATTGTGCTCGTTTTATCGTTTACTAGTGAAAGTTTCAAAAAATACAAAATTTGTGTTTCACGCACGTTTGTTATCAGTACAAATGGGATTACAGGAGACCTGTATTTAAATTCCCGTTTCGAAATTATCTTATCAACTAATGTTTTGTGAAAGGCGAAAGATCATTGGCCTTCTCGGAACTGGAATTCCTCTTCAACCGTTTACGTGCGCATGTGCTGCTTTCGACGCGGTTGCAAGTTCGCACAGCACAAACAGTTACCCTAGCAATCCTTTGAAGAGTGGTGATGTCAAACGTCAATGATTCAATCATAATTCAATCCATTTTCCATCTATTAGTGGAAGCAGAAATGCTTATACATCGGCCTCTATGTCGCTTATCGCTGATGGCTAACTAGCTAACTGCTTTTAACGCTTGGAGTGGTATCACTCCGGGTAAACTAGTACGAGGAATCACGCCATAATCCGTTTTCGGTGATTAATTCCACTTCTGGTTAGAAAGCAATGATTACCTAATACACTTATGAAAACGCCGTGTACTGAAAAGATGATTCAATTATTAGCATATAATATTCCACTGTCAAAACTGCTGTCATTATTTGTCAGGATCTGATCATTTAAAGTACAGATAGTTCTGGGTATGTTTTCGCCGTTTCAATATGTCTGAATTTCTGTGAATGTATTGTTTTTGCGTTTCGTCAGTTCAGGAAGAATTGATTAATCGTATACATATGGCACTTTGCCAGTATATTTTCATCTTAAGATAATGCATCTAGATGTTGTGTAGCGAAATTAAGTTAATTAAGTTGTAAGGTTCTACTGTCTATCTGTTGTGTAGAATCTGGAGAAATAGTGATTGCACCGAAAAGGGTTAAAACTTCGCTTTATTAAATTCTTTAAATTATTTACAATGCGTCAACTTGACGCTAACATACTACGCCTCTTCTTGGGCTGTAACTGAAACAGTAGAATCAAAACTTAAGAATTCAAAATATTAACAAGTAGAAGAATTAAACTACAGGGCTCATACAATCCTGTATCCTACAGCGCGTAGATGAGTCTAGTGGCAGCAAGGTAATAGCTGTAAAGCCACGTCTAACCAGCAATAACTATTAAGCGGAAGCTTGCGAACAAGCATGCACAAAGATTTCTCAGACTCTCTCTAACTTTGCGAACTGGAACGTCGATATTTAAACTTTTTCTCCCACTGGTAGAATTTGCATTTCTTACGCGTGCTACCAAATTTAAATATTCTGACAATTAGGGGAATGAAGGCTTATAGGAAAGTAACTTAAAATTAAATTTAACTGATTATTTAAAATAAATATAAATCCCTACAAAGTAATTATTGAATAATCAAAATTTAATCTTTCATATTCCAAATTTATGCTACACAACGTGTGTTTTTACTTAACTTCTGTGTAATTTTGTTTTATCTTAATTGAGGTTTCCATACTTAAGTTTCTACATTCTTAGCTTTCGTCATTCACGAAATTTGTAAACGGCAGACTACTTTCGAATCAAATGTTAAAATGGTTTTTGAGTTATTTTAATTAATTTTCCTTCTTTCGTGGGGTAGGGAATGAATTTTTCCGAGTTCGACTTCTTAGTTGCTTCTTTCCCACCGATAAGAGCATTTCCGGCATTGGGTTTAGAGTTGCCACATTCCACTGCCCCAGGTGTTAGTTCGGCGATTCTTTTGGCGATTATAGATTTAATGGTTGATCTGACAGTTAACGAAGTGTGAAATTTTACAGGGGTTAAGTCGGGGTTTGAAGAACAGGGTTTTTCACCCTTTTAGCGGAGTTTGGCGTTATTTGGAACTCTTTCTTAACAAAAAGGCGTTGCAAGTGTCGCTCGCTTTCTTTACGCACGTTTTACCTAGGTTCCTGAATGGTGAAGTAGTTCGTCGATTTTCAAGCTGGGCTTATTGCCCCCTCAGATGTTGATATGATTACCAGCTAAGCTGATTTTATTTGTTGGCCTCGAGCCTTCTTCTTTTATGGGCTTCCAGTTGTTCTGTTGTAATTTTCACGTCACCAAATGTTGTGGTACCAAATGTTAAATACTAACTGTTACAATAATTAGCCTACAATAATATCAAAAACCAAATTCTAATTGCGTTGTGATTTATCTTTCCTCAAAACTAACCCGAACAACCCCTAAGACCAAGCAGGAGTACTGGTGTTAAAAACACTCACACAAGTCATCAAAAGAAAAACTCTGAATCAAATATATATATATATAACCAAGGATATTTATTGCAGCATTAAAGGAAGACACTCAATCTTTCAACTTAAATTTCTAGATCTATGGTGTGTTCAGGTGACAACTATTTAAAATAATGCATTTAGAATTATAATATATATATTGCTAATTTCAAATATGCACCGAGATGAATTAATCAAAAATTTACACCGTAAAAATTAATATTAAATTTTCATATGCAGTTATCAAACTCTGCTGGCCAGCAT
>KK115982.1:2416964-2428599 GCA_000611955.2 Stegodyphus mimosarum
ACAGTATATATATATATATATATATATGTATATATACTGTACTATAGATATATATACCTATTGGAATCTAAAGATACAACTGTATTGTCAAGTGCATCACCAATTATGTTTATAAATCTAATCAAGTGAGCATGATTTTATTATTCGCAATATAAAGTTGTAGATGAATTTTATAAAGAGAATTATTTAATCTCTTTTTCCGAATAAACTTCAAGATAAATTATTTTTCTCTTTTTGGTTCAGAAATTATTTTATGAGTTACAAACAAAAGATTATTTTATAAAACATTCTTTACTTATTTTACTTTTAAAGTTTTTATTTTCTCCTTTTTAGTCCGAATTACTGGTTATAAATCAAATTATTAAAGTGAAAACTCACTTTTTAACAGTAAATAATGACTCTTTCAGTTCCAGCGATTCTCTTAATTTTCGCAAAATTACGAAAGCAGGCATTTAATTTATGTGTAAATCAATTTAAGACAAAATTTATGCATATCACCTACGATAATGTACGCAGTTCGATGGCTTGCCGTGCAAGAGGCTAATTTAAAAGCAAATTTTAGGAAGTCGCCTTATTCAAATAGTTCTTATTTTTCTGCCGCCCAACCGGTATAGTGGTTACCGTCGCTGACTGCCGTGCCGAAGGGCCAAGGTTTCTAATCCCGGAGAAGGCATGGATGTTTGTAAATGTATAGTGTCGATGCGGCACTCTAAATACGCGGCGAGTCGAAAGTCCTCTCGTATGGTTTGGTGAAAGAGGAGAGGGGTAGAAGACCCTGGGATCCGTCCCCGCCGGTGTGATGTCCATCAAAATTGGGGGCGAAACAGCAAAATCGCCCTGTCACCTGTTAGGTGCTCAAGGCTGTTGCCAACGGCAACTAGCGCCCGTTGCCACGGTATTTCGTGAGCTTGGGCTGATGTTACGTTCAGATAAGTGAGCATAAGTAGCAACAGCAACAGTATTCATCATTATTGTTTTGAAATAGTATGTGTTTCATAAGCTGTAAAAATTTCAAATCTTAGAACAGGTACTTTTTTCGTTGCTTGAATTGGAAAGTCCCATGAAGGACTACAATATTATTTTTCAGAATAAATTTAGGAAAGTCAGCTTTGAAAATGAAATGAGAAAAATACATATAAACTTATCAAATGAGAAAATTTTAAATGACACTATATATTTCATTTCAAATTTTTGACCGTTAAACTACGTTGTTTTTGAGATTAATAAACGAAAATAATTAATAATGAATGAAAAATCGGCCTGTAAAGAAAGGGGGACAGAACTAGAATTTGATATATATATCTGATATACATATATATGTAAACACACACACAAACGCACATATATATATTGCAGGCATACATACTGACACATACACACGCGCATATATGTATATGTCTGCGCGTATGCATGTAAGATGAAATAAAATGTATTAATTATTTAAATTTTTATAGTCCCTTAAGTCCAACTATGAGACTCTGTGCTATATACTGTATTCCTTGCCAGTGTGGTCATAGATCAAACTAAGAGAAAATACATAAGTCAAATTAAGAGAAATAAGTAAGGAAATGTATCATTCTTCAAACTAAGAAACATGAAACATATGTTGGGAAAAAGAAATAAAAAACGCATAAATCCGTTGTTGCCCAAAACTGTTGGGCAAAAAACGCATCCTCCAATTTTCGGCAAAGAAAATTATTCAGGAAACAATATTTCGTTGGCAAATTATATTTTTTAGAAGCGTGTCACAATCATAAAAACCTTTCATTTCTAGTTTATGACAAGATAAAGGAAAATAAACATGAAAGCAGCTTTAGTGTTCATTAGAACTATTTTCGCATAATTGAGCTAAAGAAAGCTTACAGATGGTTACAGCAAAACACTTGGTAGTTAACTGCCACGAAAGGAATACCTGCTCATAGTTGCTTTTATTCCATCCCAAAAGAGACAGGAGGACCTAAGAAACTCAGAAAATGAAGTATGGATGCTAAGAAACTTCCATAAAATCAATGAATTAGAAGCAGAAACAAGGAATTACAAACCATGATGAATAAAAATATGTGTATAGGAGAAAAATGAATGAATTTTGAAAGAATAAAGTAAATAGGAAGTTGAATGTACACGTCAAAACTAGGTCTCAGCCAGGACACAACCGACTTTTAACCTATTAACCTGTTGTTCATGCGTTTTGTTTTACTACACCTGGTATCAGAGTGAGTTTCATTTGATACAATAATTACTGAAGACTATAATGCCAGGTATTAATAGGAACATGAGCCGAAGACGATCTCCAAAAAGTAAATTAAAAAAACCAGAACATATTTTAAATAAATAGGGTTAAAAGCCAAGATTTACTCTATTTAAAAAAATCCTGATTTTACGAAATATATAGCATCTCGTAAGTGCAGGATAAATGTACGCTTGGCGAGTAAAGTCAAAACGTAGGTGTAATGACAAAAGCTTAATTACAAGGTGCAAAAGACCGTTAAGGCTAGCACTTAAGAAAAGAAAAGACTGGTTTAATACAGAACTGTAGAAGGTTAATCTGAGAAGACAATTTTGCCTTTCCTAGTTTTTTTTTATTAATTTTATTTTCATTTTTATTCATCGTTTATTTTTTATTCTGTTTCATTTATTTTTTATTTTTTTATCCGTGCTCAACATTTTATTGCTTTTGCTACCTTTTCTTTGCGAATGCCAAAGATTTTTAAGTAAAGCCTACTGCTTTCTCCTTGAAATGAGGCAATGGGAAACATTTGCTTTTACCTATCTAGTATTATCAGAGTAAGGTTCACGCGTATATAAGCTGAAAAATATATGAACACCGACGCAACTTTATAAGCCAATCTAAAGAAAGCAATTATGCCTAACTCACAGCTAAGTGAAGTAATTAAAGAATGTCTGTCGACAACATCGTAATTTAAAACTCAGTCGCTCTTTCGAGCAATATCGATGTCATTATTTATTTTGCAAACTATTGATAGCAAGTTGCAAAACTTATTTTACTTATATTGCGCTCACACGCTTTCCTTTTTTAATTAAGTTACTATAATTGTTCTTAAAGTAAAAGATTTTTTCTTCTTCTCTACACCGCAATAATACATATTGTTACTAAAATGTATATCGATTACACTGCTTTTCAAGGAAATGCACGACGTTTTTCTAGCTGATAAACTACTTCACGCTTCGTATTTAATGACGTAGATCCATGACAAGTAACAATGCATTTATCGACTTCCAAAATTTTATCACGAACGTAAAAACAATCAATTAATCCCTGAAGCTCTTCAGTTTCTTACGTGAGTTTATAAGAATTTTAAGACAACAAAGCTCCACTAAATGATCTTATCAATGTTAATAATAGGAGGTTGCTATTAATATTTCCTAGACACATTTTTGGTTATGAAATCTTGCTTCTGAACACACTGGATGAAAGCGATACGAGTCGAAAGTTTAAACTTTATTCGCATACCAAGTAATTTTAATATGACTAAAACGTTTATTATAATATATAAAGAATACACAAAACAGTGACATTTTTACTGCCAAATTAATTTGGCTATGTTGATAACTGAATCATATATATTTAAATTTGCTTATAGCGTAGGAGACGAATAAAAACAATCTCGATCCTGCGGTTGCCATTTCTCACATCTTCAGCCATCCTGCTTGAATCCTAGCCCTCATCAATTGTTTTCCTCATCTTCCATTTCACCGCTGTGTAACATAATCGGCAAGGCATAGAAATACCAGGTAAAAAATCAACAATGGAGAATCTGGAAAAAAAGAAGCTATGACTGCTTTCAGTTACAAATTTCAAATTAATCACCATCAAAATTCTGACTGAGGTAGGGGTTTCCGTATCGTCGTTATAACTCATAATCCTCTTCGGATCAACAGCTGCCATTTGAACTATCATAAGAACTGATCAACAGAGTTTCTATTTCTTCATCTTCATAGTTATCCTAGAAATGGGTGAAAACTGTCATTATGGTGTGATAAAGATCAGTATTAAATTCAAGTTAAAGAAATTTAGTTAATATATGTAGTGTTAGTCGATTTTATATTTAAAAGAGATGTTACTGATTGTTTTCTTTTATCTACCTCTTCATATGATCAGTGATATCGTAAAAATCAGTGATATTTTGGACATCCGTGCTATCTTACTTTCTCGACTAAGTGATGATCGTTAGGTTTCGAGGTTTTAACTCAGTAAGGTCTGTGAAACTTAAGGCGTAATTTCATTCCAATTCAAAGTTGGTTTTATAGTTTGAAACTAAATGTCCTGGTCTGTAAACTCTTAGCTCTCTTTTCTTCTTGTTGAAATGTATGCGATTTTCTTGTGTGTGTAGCATCTTGACGTATCTTGTATCTTTCTTACAGTAATTGATTATCATATTCTTCTCGAAAATGTCCTTTAATTTTTAATTTTTTTTCTTACTCATTTTTGTCCCAGTTAACTGAAATGATACATAAATATGGAGGATTCTCCAAATGGTGACTAAGAATTATACAGAAGCAAATTGTCATACCATTTAGTAGATGTTTCAATCGAAACATTAGTGAACACTGGAAGTAAAGTATTATGACTCATTTCAATGTGTGCGTTACTGTGTTAATTTTATGTTGTGACGAGAATATGTTTGATATTTTCTTGCATTCAGTAATATTCAAAGTCTTATGAGTGACCTAATGTCATCTGTTCCGATGGCATTATCGATGTAATCTTTATCGAATACAACAACAAAGATTTTGTAAAAACATATAGAACATTAAAAAAATATTGATAAGTCTTATTATTATATGGAAGAAATCTAAAGAAATAGGTATGGTAAGCAGATAGTGGAATAACTTCTTTAATATTGAATTTAAATATCCTTTTAATCTCTCGTGTTTCTCATCGGCGAGTATACATTTCACATAGTTAACAATTACCTTTTCTTTTGCCTTTGTTACTTTCGGGCTGCAAAAGACTTGTTTTACTGTATCCTTGATTCTGGCTGCTCTCGGCGCAACAATTAAGAATCGTAAATCACAAGTTTCATCATAACGTAGTCATTTACACTGCCATCTTTCGATTATTTTTGTTACAGTATTGACATTTTCATCACTGTCTTGAACGGCACCAATTTTCGATATTCTTTAGTCGTTATAGTACATTATTATTCAAAAATACCTAAACTGGTTTCCTGCTTTAAAGGACTACTATACCGCATATTTATACTAGACGATGGATGAGTTCATAAAACTGAATCTCGAAAAAAAACTATCAGCAATTTTCGATGTTGATTCTCATTTGTCCATATTTAAATTTGCTTATTGCGTTGGAGACGAATAAAAACAATCTCGATCCTGCGGTTGCCATTTCTCACATCTTCATCCATCCTGTTAGAATCCTGGCCTCGAGATATTTTCCTCATCTTCCATTCTACCGTTGTGTAACATGATCGGTAAGGCATAGAAATACCAGGTATTTCTCGAGCGCTGCACAGTCATGAAAATCTTGAAATTTTAGCAATAACAAATAATTTCTGAATTTCTTGAAAGACTCTAACTACTGCCGTGAGCTCCAATTTATAGCTAGAATATTTTTCTTCTTGTGCTGAAGTTTTCTTACTCATATAATACATAGGATGGTACTTGTCATCCTGTAACTTCTATAAATATAATGCTTCATAGACATGTTTAATACATTCTGTGTGTTCTTTCTACTCATGCTCCTTGCTATTTGTGCTATATATGTAAAACTGGCTCTGATTATACTAACTATTCAATTTCAGAGGCCTCTGTTTGAGGCCAAAAAACAAGGATTCAGATTTATGGAATAAACACTTAAGGTTTTAGCAAAAGTAAAATATCCGATAGCAAGATAACTGTCATATGCTCATAGACAATTCATAATGCATGCTTTTTATCAAAAACTGCTTTGATACATCGTAAATTTTATAGTTATTCTGGAACTTTTAAGAAGATTGGCTTTTAACGGTTTGTTATGCACCATGTATTACGGTTTAATATACACCATGTAACTTAGTGTTTGAACTTACTCATTTTTATATGAGAACACTTGAAGCGTTCTGTTCAGAGAAATATTTGCTAAAGCATTTTTACCTCTTTGATCGATTTAGCACCTTTAACTGATTTATTTCCTTTAATTAATTTCAGATTCTCCCATTAAAAAAATTTGAATGATTGTGACTGTATGAAAATCTTTTCTTTTTGAAAACTACAGGTTTTGCACTATTTCAATTTGCTTTTTCTAGCTGAATATTCGGATATTTACAAAATACGTGCTTTCTTTTAATTTGAAAACCAAACATCTCATACTTTATTTATGAAGTATGTCACTTTTTAAACTCTACAAACTACATTGCCAAATTTTTCCGTATTAGGAAAATTATAACATTAATAAATAATGGAAACACTAAATAATTATTGAAGTCGCTCCCGTAATTTACGAAAGAAGAAGCAAGATTCATGAAAGAAGCGAATAACTAGAAGATTAAGATAATAACTACTAATACTACAAGCATGTGCTAATTCATTTCGTGTCACTATTCTCAACCGTTGCGGTTCCTTACGCTTCAACATTTGTAGTTAAATTCCGGGTTGTATGTTAAAGAGATACTTATTCCCCGAATTTAGGAAAATGGATCAACCAGCAGATCTGATCTATGGATCAAAGTACAGGAAGTTGGAAGCCGTTTAATCTCAAAGATCACACTGTTTAATTAATTGATATCACAGACTGCGAGGCAATTACCTAAATAATTTCAGGTTTATACAGCAAAACATTTTATGCGATAATAATAGTACTAACTTTATTCACAACTTATTTACCACAATATATTAATATTAATAATGTATTATAGATATCATAGCACAATCCCTTTATATGCGAATAATATTTATCTTTATTTTATTTTTAATCCTTATTTTAGTAGTTCATCATGCTATACTAATTAGCTTTTCCTTTGAATAGTTGCGCAGAATCTCTTAATTAATTTTTGTAAATAATTCTGGAACTGACAACTTGCCCACCAGCGGTCGATTGGTAAAAGCCATTGAAAACTGGTAGTTGGGTTCGTGCTTAGAGACCCTTTGAAAAGGTTTTGCTGCGTGGGCGTTTTCCTGGTTTTCTCCATGTGTAACGTGGATGCAAAGGAATTTCTCTTAAAACGTCCTCCGCGGGGTATCCCTCTCTTTCTGTTGCAGTGCCTAAGGCGGACCATGTAATATGTGAAAGAAAAAAATTGACAACTTGACCGAAGTTCCAAGTAACATGTTTCCTGGCTCTAAGTTTTCAGTACGATGCGTTTCTGTTTAGTTGACACCTTTATGACCTGAAATGTACATGGCATTAAATTAATAAAATACTTTAATCGTATAATTACAACCTCACAATGTAAGAGTTGTTGCATGGTGCTCAAGTTTCTTCTCCAATATATTTCTTCTTTCTTGCTATCATAAATTATCCTCTTGAGCTTTTAGTCAATCTGAAGATCTCCTGTTGTTATCTAAAATTATCTGATTTACAGAACTAGCCTGGTTAGCAGCTCCAGTTGCTTTGTTTTTCCTGCTTTCGATAACCCTTTCTATATAAATTTAAGGATAAATTTCTAAAGTTTTTAAAATTATCTTGGTGTGCGAAGATGGAAGATAAAATTAGGGAACATAATTGAGCTAAAATGAGGCAAAAGGAAAGTGCATTCGTAAGGAGTATTAGCAGGATTTTATAACATCAGTCTAAAGACAGCGGTTGTATATCTAATTAACTGTACTGTGAATAGATAAAATAATGCTTACTGTGAGCAATACGAGTAAACTGAAAAGTATATTGCTATTTCAAGAAATGACGAATTATTTATTTAGAAAACTATTGTTATTTCTTGATTAAAACTTTCTTTGCTTATCCTATATTTATTTTCATTCTCTTGTATTAAACTTACAATAAATGTCTTTCTCCTTCGTCCAGACCACAAACAGAAAGAAGAAAAGCATTGATTACGATAATGTTCGGAGTGAATTACTTCGCTTATCCTATATTCTCATTTTTATAATTTATATATTCAAATTATAATAAGTAGCATTCTCCTACCGCATATAAAGAAACAGAACCTATTTTAATAAAAAGAATACCTATTACGCTTTTCCTAAATGAAGAAGCAGAATAGGAATTTTTCTGTAGGATATAGAGCTTCATATTGCATAACTAATACTGCCATTCCGCCCAACGTAATTTACCGTGCAGCCGTGCGGTTATAATATTAGCGTGCCGCCTTGCCAACTGCCATTGCCTTGCTGACATTGCAATTAGTCACGCTGACTGCCCTACCGATATTATTGGGTTTTCATCCCGCATAATGTATGGATGTTTATAAAAGTATAATGTCCATTCAGCATAGGAACACTCAAAATACGGAATGTTATTTTATAATGTATTCAGAGCCTTTTGTACTCTGATTTATCAGATGGATTGCCATCAAATTTGGTAGAAGAACTAATGATGGCATGCAAATGCATTTCGGGAAAACAATTAGTTCAGAAAGTCCCCGATAGGGACAAATGGGCGCCTTTGTAGTGTACACAGCTGAAAATTTTCATAACACGCATGTAAATTTGAAAGTGCAAATGCACGGTTACGTATGCAACAGCAGCACTAATAATTTAGTCTATAGAGCTCAGGCCAAACACTAAAGGGCATTTCGAATGCTAATAACTTCTACATGTGCTCATTTTACTTTGGTCTCGCGTAACTTATGAAGATGTCTTATCATCACCAAACGAACGCAGACGCCGCTCTTCGTGAATTTACAAGTGGTAACAACCTACCACTTGTAAGGCTCTTTATCAGTTAATACATTGAAAGACAGAATTCAGATTTTTGAAGAAACCAGTTCGGTCTGGTAAAGCGCGGAAACCGTTGTCGGAGCAGTTAGTTGCTGATGTCGCAACTGCAGTTGATGACGGCAGCCATGGGACCATAGCTGGTAAGATGGGTACTGGGGTATAACCCGACAAGTGGATTTAAGCCTTTCGATTGTAAGAAAAATCTTGCGGAAAGTTCATTACTTCTACCCATACAAGGCAAGCATGAATAAAAGCACAACGATTATGATAAATGGGTCTCATTTCTTCTTACGTATCTTTCCAGGATGGAGAACTACAATGCTTGGCCGTGGAGAATTCTGTAGGGATATGAAGTATATTTTCACCTGAACTCAGGTTTAACACTCCGAATTCTTGAATTTGGGCAACCAGTCAACCCCATGCAGTTCAAAAAATCCCATTACATTCACCAAAGTTACTCTTTAGTGTGGCTTCATAGCATATTTCATCATCGGACCACTCTTGTTTAAGAACATCTGTAACATGACTCTTGCCGTTACCACGCAGATGTATCATGAAATGCTGACAAGTTTTGTCATTTCACATTTCCAACAGAAGCAGTTGCTAGATCAGGTAACTTTTATACAGGGTGGATCCCCACCGCGCATTGGTCTATCGGTACAGCGGATGTTGCTCCATCACTTTACAGAAGAAAGGATCATAGGTCGCAGTTTTCCTCTTGAATGGCCGTCTCACATACCGGCCTCATGTGACTCCATGTGATTGTGGGGTTGCTTAAAGTCTAAAATCTGTCTTGGTGCGGTCAGGATTTTGATGAAAGTTGACAGTTGAAGGGAGACGGAGACACCATCATTCTATTAAAAGGCTAGGTGGTATTCCTTCGAGTCCTCGCATATCTAGCATTAGGAGATACATCAAATAACATTGTCAGATATCAAGACGCAAGAGAAACACGCCGACGTGTAAAATAAGACAGGCAAATCGACAACCTTGTATTCGGCGTAGATGTTTTAAAATCCCAATCGATTTCGAGGGCAAAACGGGTCGCCCTTCATCAGGAGCAACACATTCTGCAAAAGCGATAAAGCAGTTTATCGTTTTTGCAGAATGTTTTGCTCCTGATGAAGGGGGACCCGTTTTACCCTCAAAATCGATTGGGATTTTACAAAATCTATGCCGAATACAAGGTTGTCGATTTGCCTGTCTCATTGTAAGATATTATCGAGGAAATAATTACGCAATTTACATAATTATTGCGTACCTTAAAGCACAACATATCGAAGGCCGTACTGAGCATTCCCAGTTGTAATAAAGTATTTTTTAATTCTTCAATATTTAGCTAAGATGCCATGATAATCCTAACCATTATGTAATAATGAGGGCTGTTATAGGATGATACGAGACACCATTAACGTGGTCGTAAAATAATAAAATTAAAAATTAGTAGAATTGAGAAGTTAATATTGTGACCGCAATACCCCTAAAACCTTGAATGTAAGAAACAATATATGACCTAAGGAAAGAAAACATTATTCATAGTACTTACCCAAACCGTGGAATGCCAGGAGTAACAAGAACAAACCCTCACATGTGAACTATTTTTGTTTGAATTATTATGATTATTCTTGAGTAATATATATATATATATATAATAATATATATATTTCTGGACGGAAAAATAGTCTAAAAGAATATTTTATGTACACGGTATACGTACTTACGAGAATAACATTTTACATTTCTCGTTTTTTCTTAATATTATTTCACCCCGCTCTCCAGCATTGTATTAGGTGAACATGTGTGGAAATTGAAGTGCTTAAATATCTTCGATTGACAGGTAGAAGTTACTTCTCCCGAATTCCTATATATGTTTAAATTAATCAGATAAAGCTGAACTCAAGGAATCCCTATTTTAGAATCTATGTTTTAGAAGTAAATTTTATTTACTTTTAAAAATGTTGACTCGAGAGCCTAACATCTAAATCATTTTAATTTACGATACAGAGCTTTTAAATTTTCATGTATCACACACGCAGTCAACGGCATATTTTACTCTTACAAAACATCATTTCTTAGCATATGATATTCATGCAATCAAGGTACTGCAGTCAAAGTATTACATTTACTTAGTTTTAACTTTACATAGAAAATGCATAAATACACATACTAGTTGTTATTACTTTAACTTGGATTAGAGCCAAAATTTCCACTATTCTTCTAGACATAAGCCTATATAGCACACAGATATAAAATCTCTTAAATGCAGATTGGTAGATCAATAAAAAGACTGTCTGTGCCTTGAGGAAAAAGATTATACTAACAATTTAGTACACGTATTTTAACATACACAAATTGAATTTCTAGCTGAAAATTGTTTTGTAAATTTTCTTCTTTTTTAGTGGACGTCAACCTACCCTTGTTTCTAAAAATTCCTTCCAGGTTTCGGCGGTCACAGTTCTATTCATTCTAATTCATCTACGGGGCTGGCAGACATTTTGGGCACCTCATTGCCTCTTCCGTTTTTCAGTTTCCTTGGTCTTCATCTATTTCTTTTGATTATCTGATTATTCTGGCGACTATGATATCTTTCTTGGAGGATTCCTTTGGAAGGTGTGGTCAGCATTTGGTCTGCCGTCTATCTGGTATGTCGTTAATGATCCGCTATCCAACTGCGTTTACCGATCGCTAGTTCTTTTAATTTTTTTCCGCAATGTTTCCACATCTGGCGGGCTTTTACAAAGTAGGTTTCTCCGTTAATAGCCTGTCGCTTTCTCGTCAGTGCAAG
>KK115982.1:2428611-2523919 GCA_000611955.2 Stegodyphus mimosarum
TGAATTTGTCAACAGAAACTTTTTCTTTTTCGCTGTCTTTCAAGCTAGCTTTGTTCCTTACTCAGCTGGTCGCGAAATCTCAGAAATACTTGTAAGTTTACCATGTTTCTTGTTCTATTTTTCCTTCTTGACCCCCCTCCTCTGTACTTTCCTTTTTGATGGTGTAACCAGTCTTGCTATTCCTTTTTTTTGTCATTCCTAGAACAATTTCCTTTTCTCTGCGGGGCCTACTTGTGACGTAAATGTCGGTACTGAATCAACCAACTTTTCAGAAGAGCCTGTACCGCTCATTCCAGCGGCTCACTCTCATACAGCCCTGAGTGGCAAATTAGCTTGGTATTTAGCATACAATTCTGACTCTAGTCTTTAACCACAAAAAACACTCTCACCAAATCTCCCTGGGCATAATTCTTAATAAAGCTGAGCGCCAAATGTATGATTCTAGTTGTGCAAAAGTTTAAATCAATCCAGATCCGACTGTGAAATGATTTATCACTCCAGTCTGAATCAATGTGGCAATGCCCTGAGAATGTTAGAATAACATTTTTAATAACACTTTTAAACAGAAGGCACCATTGCGCTTGCAAATTAAAGTGCGCCACTTGGAGGTACATAAAATAACGTAAATTAAAATTCAAATTCCAGTAACGTAGCCGGAGACTGCAAGTGGACTAGCGTAATCGGAGAGAAATCAAACTACTTTAGCTGGCTCAAATCTTTTAAATGGCGCTTTTTTAACATCAGCTAATGAAATGGCTAAAGTCCTAACAATCACTAGCAAAGCTTAAAAATAGGATGTAAACTCCAGACGAGGCCACTAGAATCTCTAACGTTAAACCTTCGAAACTCTTTACGCAGTCAATTAAGTTGCATTCTGGTAAACCCTACGGAAAGGAGAAATTATAGTAAAGGTTTAAATTATAACGATTGGTTAATTAATTTAAAATGTTCTACAACATCTAAAGTGCTTAAGGCTGTTACTAATGACAGACGCAATCTTGCAGTCTTTGCTACTGTAAAATTCGTTACTTGTCTACTTAGGCCAGACTAGCGAGATTAGCCGGTAACGATATTATTTTCGCTCTTCCATTTATGACAACGTTCTGTTACCCACAAAACATTCCTTAAATATTATTTTCAGATCCTGTATATGTTTTAAATAAAATTCTACTAATATTTCATTGAATCAAGCTGCGAATGTAATAAAAAATCACTATTGTAGTTGTATAATCTGAGCATAGATTTGGTCTGCAAGAACTCCTTGATGAATTGGTCTTTGTGAAGATAATTAGTCGTTTATAATTAAAAGATGTGGTAGCAGTTGCATAAGCTGGAATAAATTTATTTTATAATATAAACTGCTGTTTACGATTAAGGTTACAAATTCGAAACATACACTATCTGAAAAATAATAGATTTATTGCAATCAGTTTTGTAAATGGATGCCAATAATATGAGACACACATAATAATAATTATATAACAAAAGAAACAGGAAGCAAATGTTTTGAAACATGAATATGAAACTAAAAACAACGAAAACATGACAGATCATATTTCTGGAATTATCTGCCTGTGAAGGAGTTTTTCCAAACTTTACAAACCTCACTTCGGGTTCTTCAAACTGTAAATGAGGTTTTTAATTACAGCTCGTGGCAACAAATGCCATTCCTCCTAAAGCAAGTATTTTAATCCCTGGGGAGTCATAAGAGGGCGCTGTTGTTTTGCACTCCAAACGTGTTTTATAGGATCTAGGTTCCACGATATCGTTGGCTGCACCTTTTTCCAAAATCATTTTCCAAATTTTCACTTCTGTGTAGCCCCACGTTAGCATTCATAAATGTAAGTATTTTACTACAGCTGTCCTGAGAAACCTAACATGAGTTTCAAGAAACTTATCTCTATAAAATTATGCTTTCACTGTGCCCACATTAATGGCATGCTCAAGTGGGAGGCCGTTCGAAATTATACCTTCACGACGTAGGATTTCACCTTCTCCAATCAGCTATATTTCCCTCATTTCATGGAGAATGGTAATGGTTCCCAGGTTTTCTTTGTGCAATTCGTTAAGAATTCTTTCGACACTGTGTACTAAATATCGACTCCTCCCTGAGGGGATATTAACTTAGCCATATTGTGTCAAAGAATCATGTGTGGAGCTTCACGAAAGGTATGCTTTCTTCTACGTGTTTAGCTGTTACACCTGGCCATTGGACTCAAGTGCTTGTTCTGCTACACATATGTATCAGTCTGCTAGAAACCTGTTCATACAGACGCAGCAGCGACGTCCTGAGATAGTTCTCTATCCCCGTTTCTCTATGACGTCGGGCATCTGTTGCCATGTATTGATTGTTTGCAATTGTCGTGGCTTTCTGACGACATTAGCAGAGCACGCTGATACCCGTAGTTTAAACTGTTGCCCCAAACTTACTGTTAATATTCTAGATAGTTGTAATTGTCAAACGACTTGCTTGTATTTGTCAAACGACATGCTTGCGACTAGTCAACCCAAGGCCAGCCTATGGCTCTCCATCTCAACTCGTCATATTGCTGCATGCGTACGGGTTCGTAATGAAATTAATGCACAAGTCGATAAAATGTCAATAAAATTTATTTCTTTCACAAGAAATAAAACAAAATGTTGGAATATTTCCTCAGAGATATTCGTACAATATCGCAATATCTCTCAATAGTTTTATTTTGAACTACTAAAATGTTAAATAAAACTCAGTTCAAAATACAGAGAAAGCTAATCCGATCTCACAGCGAATTCGCTACAATCAATAACAGCACTAAGTAAACAACTACAGTTATCTTAAAACAACTGAGCTGAGATGTTTTAATCCGGCTTTTATAAGCTTTTTAATCAAGCTCGAGAACATTCTGGTAAAATCGATTTTCTCGTTTTTTCTGGATAACAAAACAGTATATTTACAAGATATCTGTCTATTAAAATATTAAATGCACATTCTCCTGTATTTTTACCTTTTTGGAATAGCTTTCCCTTAAAACTTGTCGCGCACAGCATTGCACGGGGAAATGAAACAATTTAATTATAATCCTACTAAAATAGCTAAATAAATACAAAATTCGCAACACTGCCCACTTCTCAAGGACTGCGCGCCCCGCGCAGTGCAATCCCTGGAAAGGAAGTCAAATTTACAACTAAAGCATCAGTGAAATAACAAACAATACATTTCAGTAACAAACAACATAAGCACTAATTGCAATAAGCAATTTAAAACAAATCAAACACTATCAAATTCTAAATACAAATCAAATCAAATACAAATTTAGAAACAAAAACGATGACGGTCTTATACTATTAACAGTGCTATTTACAATTATATACACTACGTACTATGGCCATAGTAAGGAGCTAACATGCCGTAATGAACGACTTTAGGCTTAGAGTTCGTTGGATTACTGATCCGAACCACGACGTCGTTCAGCCTGTTTAGGAGAGTGTCCTGAACCCAAGGTAACTTTAGTTTCGGACAGAGTCCTTTTTGTAGAGTCGGATTCCACAACCACACCTTGCCTCCTTCGTTGTATCGATGTGCAGTAGCTCTCGTGTCGTATCAGGTCTTCATCTTCTATATCGCCCAGTAGACTCGCTCTCGTACAAAGTTGTGCATCACTTCAAACCGCGCATGGAGATCTTGAATGTATTCTTCAGGGGATGAAGGCGCACCCGGAGGGCGACCAAACAAGTGATCACTAGGCTGAGGAAGACCACGACCCAGTGTAGTCTCGGGTTTCTCTTCAACCCTAGTATGATTGCGTCAGCTTTCTGAGCCAGGTCTTTCAAACAACGCGTGGACGTTTCGAGGTGAGGATCCCTTCTGCTGATGGATAGTTATGTTCCCTGATGCTGAAAACAGTTTGTTGTATTTGAAGTCCAAAGAAAAATTGTATTTGCTTAAAAGTTCCAATGCAAGTATGCAAGGATCTGTAATATCCGCCACATATGCCGTGTGATGGTAGGCGGCATTTCCTAGCCTGATGTTCAAGTTTAATTTCCCATCTATGTCGATTTTATCACCAGACTCAGTTTGGAGGGTAACGAAGGATGGCGTCCAAATGAGTTTGTCGTTAAATAGTTGAGTTAAATCTTTCTGAATGATGGTAACATTGGGTCTTGTGTCAATGATCATATTGCAAGAAACTCCATCGATATGCCCATTAATGAATAGTTCATTACTGTTGCTACTCACTTTAGAAACCTTGGGAGCTTTAAAACTCGGAGCTTTAAAACGATCATATTGCCGAGTTTCACTATCGTTCCAACTCGGCAATATGATCATTAATTTGCTTCTTGCGTCGTTGCTGGGAAATTGTCTTATTTTCCGTTCTCTGGGGTGTTCTGCAGTTCTTTCGAACGTGGCCTTCAACTCCGCAGTTCCAGCACTTTGGTTTCTTGTCACTCCTTTTCCGTCTCACATCATTTAATTGTCTATTTAAGTCGTCTGTTTTATTTTCCGTGCTCTGATGTGTTCTGCAGTTCCTTCGTATGTGGTCTTCAACACCGCATTTCCAACACTTTAAACAGTTTGTTCCCACTTTTATTCCGTAGCAAAGCATTGACTTGTCTAGTTAAATCATCTAAAGGAGCCGTTAGTTGATCCACTGGCTCGTAGACTTTCAGAGCTCTGACTGGTTGGCAGTCTTTACGAGTTTCTTGCTGGGCTACCTCGAATTTCATGGCGTACACTAGAGCGCCTTTTAAATTCTTGACATCCGCCATTCGTAGAGCTTTCTATACTTCGGTATCCCGGATGCCATCAGAAAAGTACTGCAGGGACAGGATTTCTCTTGTTTCTCTCTGGCATTGCGTAAAGGCGAGGTGAGACAGTCTTTCAACATGCGTGGCGAACTCCTGGAGTGTTTCTATGAGCTTCTGTTGACAGGATTTTAATTGAAGCCTGCTGAGTCTTTCAAACATTTCTCCCCAAAACGCAGCTCCAACGCACCGGACAGAGCTTCGAAATCCAGACTTTTGCTTTCGGGAAGAGCCTGAAGGCTATCCGCTGCGTATGCTCTCAGAGAAAGGGCGAGATGACAGGCCTTAGCTTGGGGATCCCATCATTTGCTTCCATCACTAACAGAAAACTGTGTCTTATATACTTGCCAAAAGGTCTTCCCATCATATGTGGATAACTTCAAGCAGAAACGAGAAGGCACGGATGAAATTTTAAATGCATCAAAATCGCTTCCTGCTGTCGCTATGCATTGCTTTTAAGGTGTCAACGTCTTTGGCGACGACAGCAGGAACTCTGTCTCCAATTTGTTGTTGAATATGTCCTTGGATGGCAGAAACTCTTTCTTCAATTTGTTGTTGGACGTCCTCATCTCTGCCTTCGATTCGTTGCTGCACAGCAGAAACTCTCTCTTCTGCTTGTTCTCTCACAGAAGAAACTCTTTCTTCAATGTGTTGAACTTTATTTTCGACAACGTCTATTCTGCGTCCATAGCCTCAAATTTGTTTTCTATTATGCAGGAAACTGCTTTCTTTTATTTCCTCTTCACCTGCTTAAATCTTTTCTGCTAAAATCAAAACGAGTAGTGTTTTCTGGTGCAGAAGATAATATTTTCTTCAACGGTTTTCATCTCTTTTTTAACAGATTCTCCCATCTTTCCTTGACCAGCTTCCATCTTTCCTTTAACGGATTTCTGCCCCGCTTTAATCTCGTCTTTAAAGGATGCTTGGCCAGCTTTCATCTCTTCTTTAACAAAGTTGACAGCCCTCCCATCTTGGAATGCAGGAAATGCAGTGATCAACTTACTGAATTGTTCTTCGATCGCTCTTGTAATTGGCATTCAATACCCCATTCCAGAGCTGGTTAAGGAAAGATGGAAGCTGCCATCTTTCCTTGACCAGCTCTGGATTTCTTAGATCTCTAAAAGAGTATCTTCTGCTTGATTGGTCACCATTTCTTCAAATTCAAGGGTCCATGCTGTTTGTCCGCGATTCCTGGCACGTCTATGGAATGATCCTGATTTTATGTAATCTTTAATGTAGCCATACAATCATCTGAAGGTTCAAAGTACACCTCATCGGGTATCACACTAGGTTCAGACGTATAGCAACTTGACCGTTACAATTAAAACCCCATGTGCTACATGCATATCTCTAACTCTGCATTTGTGAAGCCTTACATCTTGTTACATTTGCGGGAGGTTGTCGAAAAACGGATGAACTGCGAAGACGTTTTTCAGTTCCTCGACGATTCCTCCACTGTATTGTGATTCCGACTCACATTAGCATGTGATCCGGATTAATCTTAATTTTATGAATCGTTTGGGGGAATTATTAAATACCCCCAAACGTTTAAACATGTGCTAGCGAATCACTGGCCGAGACAAATGTAATGCAACTGAGACACTTGTATTAATTGTGAAAGATGTCAAATTAGGTAATTAAAATAAAGAAATTTATCGAGAAGATAAAAATTATGACATGCAGTTTTTATATTTAGAAAGTGAGAGGAATCAAACAACTGTATGAACGTCTGCTTGTGTACCCAATGTATTCCAGTGAATCTGAGGTACAGAAGTGCTGCAATACTGAAGCCAAGCGCAGAGTCTCAAAGGCGTACTTTGGTTCACTCGAGTTTTCATTTTGTTGTTACGTTTCCACAAATGTTTAGTTGGCATTTAAATCTTACATCTCTTTTCAAAGAAACTAAGTAACTATCCTTGTGTTACCATATTTGAAATGTTTTAAGTACGGTCTTTTGCATAGAAATATTTTATAGCAATCAACACTTTTAATATATAACATTTTTGTCATAGGGAGTCGTGCATGAATTATATTTAAGGCATTAAGTAACATTTTTTCAAAGATTCACAGATAAATTTAAAAACAACTGAGAGTTATAAAATGAATTCATTTTCTATTTATACAATGCTTTTATACGGAGCTGTATACTGGACTCGTTTAGATATTCGTTTTTAATTCTCGGCTGAAGTGTTCTAGATCTGCAGAGACAGGATCTTGAAGATTTGACGAAAATTGCAGATATCTGCAATTTCATTTTCCCAACGTTGCTTTAAAAGAATGTAAAATAAATATACAAAGAATGATTAAACTCAAATTTCTCTTCATGCCCACCAAAAGAGAGAATAAAATGCTTTAAGAATGAGAAGACTGTGAAATGTTTGTGTAGCGCAGTGAACTTCATCGTAGCACTTGAAACCTGCAGGGCAAAGTAGATTCAAGTTTGAGAATCGAATTCATCCTACGCGCAAGAGCTTCTATATGCAGTATATTGTTTCTGGAAAATTGGATGCTAAAAGAAATGTTTAAGCCCGTTTTAAAGAAGAAATAAGTTAGTCTCTGCTACAGAAGAAATTTATAGGTACCCTATTTATACACAGTTTAAAAATTTAATAACTAAGACATCAATAATGTAAGAACTATGAAAAATCAAATACAGATTGTCTGCCCATCCTTATTGCCCGCCGCCGGCAAATAATTTTATTGAATTGTAAGACTTTCGTATCTAAATATGGCATTTTCATTAGAAATATTCTTAATATCAGCAATTATTAAAGCTTTTTAAGCTATGGGAGACTTTTAGCAACAAACCAATATCTAAATGCATCATTTTGTTAAGCAATGAAGTGAAGCAATGATATCCGACAGAAATTATGCAATCAAACTTTTAGAAAAATTATTGATTTTTCTGAAATAAAAATAGAAAAAAATTTAATTGCAAAAAATATACCTTACTTTTATATTAATTCTCAGTTAGTCATACCGCGTTATGACAAATAGAATTTTAATAAGTTGTTCAGTTCCGTCATTATTTGTTATTTTGTCTGAAGTATTACTTCATTGATTTCTAATTATCTGGATATAATCCGTTGAGTAATTTATATTCGAGACAATAAAAAGTTGATAATAAAAACCATTATTATAGTTATGAGTCACTGTTAAAACAAAAGACAAAATGTTTTTCTGAAAAATCAAGTGACACATGTGTGCATTTATTTTGTACTAGGGTTTGAATTTTTTATGAATGGGGACACAGTTTTAATTTAGTCTGAGGTGAGAAAAACCTAGGTATGTCTGCGATGTATGGTATATTATTTATTGTGTAATAAATTCACTATGTTAGAGAAAAGAAAGATTTTTCTCTTAATAGAGTTATAATGAAATGTACTTTCAATAAAGCAAGTCGAAACAAGTCTGATTAAATTAGATTTTATTAAGTAAATCTTTTACATATATATGTAAAACTGCCAACAGTTGCAAAAACACAATCACGAAGACATATATGTTTCAGAAAGCTTAATAAAGCATTGCTCATTTCCTAACACTGATTTCACGAGCAATGTTCTGAATTTGAAGAGCTTTAGCTAGGCTCTATGATATACGCTTTCACTTCTGTTACATTAGGGTTCAGTTTCTTAAGTAATGTTATGTTTTGAAACCTAGTAAGGCATATAAATGGCTCACTTCACTCTCAGGAAATTTTTTAAGGCATGCAAAAATACATATTGCATGTGTCCAAACGCTTCTACTTATTCTAATTTTCTGCTATCTATCCTTTGATGTTTTCAAGTAAACAAGGTTTCGATTGGATTGAAGTATATAACTCCAGACTGTTAGAAAAGCCAAAGTAAAACAGCCAAATTGTTATGCTGCAATTTTTATTCCATTCTGAAGATATTTTTAAGCCCACCAACATGACTGTTTTACAATAAATAAATAAATAAATAATGACTAATGCAGTTAATGAGCACTTATAAAAATGAACCTTCAAATATATTATAGGAATTAATTGAAATCTATGAAATTATTCCCAATTGTAATTTTCTTTGCGCGTACTTAGATATTATTATTTTTTATTACATTACAATTTTATTATACTGATGAGTTGTCAGGGAATTTTTTGTCATTAATTCCTCCATTAATATTTTGAATTTATAAGAGTTTTTTGCATGTATTTACATTACATTATTTTGCAATGTGAAGCAACTTATTTATCAATATTATTATAAATAAAAATTGTTTCTTTGTTTTGAAAGAAGTAAAGAAACCAATGTATTGAAATTTGCTTGAGGCTACACTTTATTTTCAGATAATGATTTCTATTTTATTCTTCTGAGTAATTTTAAATTTAAGACTCTTTCAGGAAACGCAAATACAGAACAGTGAAATTAAATTTTCAGCAGATAGTTATCAGTATCGTTACATAAACGTTACCTACTGAACACGTTTATGAACTTAATTTGTTGAAATTTGAAGCTAGAAAATAAATTTTTATTCCTTTAGAGAGTAAATTTTCTTTGTAAAAGGACTTACGTGCACTGCGGGACCTTGAGTTTCATTTGAAAATTTTCCGTTTTTTAATTTTAACAATGATTCAGATGTAATTAGATGTAAAATACAAAACAGTAAAATATTTAGCTAAAGTAAATATTTATATTTAATGAGCCTAGAAAAAGGAAAAACTGATTAAATTTTGTGACTAATATTTCTTTCTTTTCTTTATTTTCTTCCATTTGTGACCGCATGTAATAAATCCCATATTTCGGGATGAGAGAAGTTTCTAAAATGTTACATTGGGATGGCAATTAAAAGAATTGCAAGAACTTCTAAATCCATTTTACATACTTTTTAAATTTTTTATATATATAGTTTTAATTTTACGTATAATTTCATACGTAATGATAATTACGTGTCTAAGCAGAAAGAGTTTTCTGTTATTACATCAAGGGACCTTTTTAAATAATAATTTTATTTATAGGAAATGCGTTTATTTGAAGCGTTTGAATTAAAATACGTATTCTGTAGTGTAAAATATTCTAAAGTTCAAAATTAAGGTATTCAGGAAAGTCGCAAAGTGATTTGTTATGAAGCAAAATATTTGATAATATTTTTTAAACATCTTAGTTGTTTGCACTATGAAAAGATTATAAGACATTTTCGTCATACAAATACATAAAACTAGTTTGGTTTCTTATTATTTAATGCACACTCAGCTATATTTTATCGATACACTGATAAAAAGTTTTACCCCTTTTCTCAGTTCACTACATTAAAAATAATTAATCTATCTTTCATCAATGCAGTTAAAGAGGTGTCAAAATATAGCATCTCTTATGATATATATTCTGGATGAACTACAGTTCAGCTATTGAAAATTTAAACATTTTTAAAGGAGTAGCGTATCAAATTATTTCTACTAGGCAACTATTTGTAATTTTGTGGAAATATTTCGAAAGAAACTGCATAAAAGTTGAACGCGGTGAATTTTTTTGTTATAACAAGATCGACGATTTTAAAGAGCCTTTACTAAAAAGGATCCAGGTAGAGAGAAAATAATTTATTTTTAGCTCCATTATCCGAAATTCCCATCATTAACTGCAATGCACTCGGCTGAATCCTCACAAGAGGTACAAAACTAAATGACCTCGGTTCAGGAAATGAGGCGCCAATTTGTATCGCCAAAGATAGAATTAATTACCAAAAGGACGCCACATTATCGCCATGGATGATTTCCAAAGGTTAATAGCAGACAAATTATCTTGTTTCTGAAAATATTGATTTTCATATGCAAAAGTTGCTTTAATTTGTAAGGGATGCACGCAGATAGATTACGGAGGTAAAATGTGGTATATTGACTCTTTGCACGCAATATTTGTAGATATTAGTGCGTTTCACAATCTCCTGCTCTTTGTATATAACAAATATATAAAATAATCAAAACACAATTTTAATTTGAAATTTTATAATGATCTTTCCTTTCGACGTTATACTGTTCATACTTAAGTATTGCCTTTTTTTATTAAATATCAAAACTGATTAGATTTTTTTTCTGATGCATAAAATTCTAAAATGAAAAGGAAAATATTGATGATGTTATTTTCTTATGACATGTAATACGATCTTATCTTGCAGCAATAATCAAATCTTATCAGTTGAATGCTTTAATTCTCTAGTTCCTCATATTTCTTATAGTGTAGGTATATTAACTGATTATAAATAAAATCATGAATATGCAAAATTTACTTCGCATCCAGACATACCTGAAATTTGTACTTCTTGCTTTGATTCTTTATGGTTCTGAAATGTTCCAAATATATATTTATTGTGTAACATGATGATAAAGAATTTCGGTCTAATGTCTGAAATCAAAGTCTGTCATTGGATGCTTCTAAAGTACTAAGAAGAGGACGTATAGTAAATATTTGGCAGAGAGAGTTTTTGCAAGCCTCTATGTGTCTAAATCCGCAAATGTCCTGAGCTAAGGCCAGTTTACCTCATCCGACATAGACCTCTAAAAATATTCTATTCCAAGTTGCGAAAGATTAATAATATATAACTCTTTACCTTGATAACCCTGCATGCTCAATATTGCTAACACATTAACTCTGGAACAAATTATGCGATTAATGCATAACTGCGAAACTAGAATATTGAGGTGTTTCAAGTATAATTAAATTATTTAGACCTCAGAGACATCAGTGAAACCCCACATTTCGATAAACTGCTGGATTTGAGTAAACGCTGATATTCTGACAAAAGCAGAAAGCTTTCAGTAGTATTCCATGAATATAATACACTTTTTCTGTTCAAATATCAAACATATTGTGGTTAATATAATTTTTAACCTTGCAGACAAAGTATTGCAGTGTTTCAACTTTTACAACATTTATAGAAAAAATTATTTATCTATTTAACACACTATTTTTTACTCTAGATTTCTAATTTCAGATACTATTTATTTATTTAAAAGCACATGAAACTTCTTTCATTGCGCTCTAATTGAAAAACGGAAGCTTTTTTTAATAGGGGAATTTTTTTTCTCATGGTGATGCTTTAAAAAAAACTATAGATTTTTAAAGCGTTCTTCTTAAACTGCTGAATTATATTAAAGAATGCTGATGAAGATAAATATTTTGAGAAAACGTGGAACTCGTATAAAGATGGATGTACGTATATTCAGGCATAATCTTAAAACAATCAATTATAAAAAGAACATTTTTCTTTGCTATATTGATTAATATTAAATGGAATATTCAAATTAATATCTTTGTTTAGTAATTTAATTCCCAAAAATATAGCTTCAAATCTTAAAAATTCATAGCGATAGCAAATCTATGTTTGTGAATGTGTGTCAAATGAAAACTTATACATTTCTTTTCCAGTGTTTTGAGCATACAAAACAAGCACGCAGGTTTTAAACTGTACCAAATCCTCTTTGGTCGATAGGGAAATATTTTAGATAATTTTATTTAAAACAAAATTTGCCTAATTTCTGATCAGAGTGGTAAAACTTGCCAGTCGTCTAAATACGAAAAAGAGCTGATCACTTTGTATCATGAAGCTGGCTTAATGAAGTTGCTGAAATTATTAACATATCATATACCAAAAACGAGGTATGGGTAATAAACCCATACAAAAACTAAAGGAACATTACTAAGCAGTAGTGAATGTACAATTAATTTATTTCATTCAGACTGCAGAATTATGGGCTGAGGAAAACCAAACGCAGAGCTGAAATTCAAGAACTTATGTCTCTTTCCAAAGCATGTTGGTGAGAGTGCACCCTCTTTGCGTTTTCGCAACGTAGCTGTGTCTGGTGTTGTGTTCTATAATAAGAAGAGTGCTCTTCTTTTCGATTTGTACGGCAATAAAAGTTACTTCGTAGACCAATAAGCATTTAATATTCTCTAAATTCAGATTGGTAGAGAAGGAAAAGGAGAAAAAGCATATTCTTTGTAAGAATGCCATGTTATTTTATAAGAATGGCAAATTATACGTCAACTTTATCCTTTGGGGGGATGGCAGTAGAAAGCCACATATTTGTTACATGAGTGAATTAGTAATACAAACATTGAATTATTGAATTCAGTGTTATATTTTCAACGTAAAGCTACATGTATAAGAATTACAAGAAAAATTATGGTTCCTAAATTATTTTTAACGTTTTACGCCTAAAAAGCTTTTTCAAATTACAAATACTTAGAGGATCACTACTTTGTATTCGATTTTGGAATTGGTTTTATTACTTACGAATAACTAGATTGCCAGAAAAATCTTAGCAGGGTTGAAAGTAAATTAACAGTGAATACCCAGTGAGACTTATGATCCATTTCTAAAAGCATTCCTCCTCGCAACTTAAATGTTCTGTATTTCATGTTCTCAAAGCACCATCAAGAACTGTCGCAGTTCTTCTCTTCGTAATTTACGACGCAAAGTTCTTCATGAATGCATCTTGCTGGACATCGGTGGTGGAAGAGTTAGTGTGCGAAGAGGTATAGTAGCAACTAGACTAGGGCATTAATGTGTGACTCTGCAAATAAACCACTCTACGTACTTTTCAACATATGAAAAGATATTTGCAAAAACGCTCTTTAAAACTTTGTGTTGTAAGCCATTTTGTGTTGTCTTAGTTTACAGATTTTATAATCGTTAAAATGGTAGTACAAAAAATTGCATTGAAGTTGGAAATACTTTTCTCTGGATTTTATAAAAACTCTCAGAAGTATCTGAAACGCCAAGTTAAAACAAACAAGGTGATTTTAAGATTATGAAAAAGAGAATTCTATTATTTTACCGCGTAAGAAGTATTTTGTAAAAACGTATGAATTTCGATTCGACAAAAACCCTCCCTTATAACTGCGGATTTTACATTTATGTGGAACGTTTGTTTTTTCTGCTGTTGATTATTTAGGTAAATCAATATGCGGTTACTTATAAATGTACAGAAAGAATTTTTAATGCTTTATTTTGATGTTTTGTTTTAACTTAAACTGCTTTGCGTCTGGGTGCACGGATTTTATTTTGACATGCTGCGTGTTGTACAAAAAAAATGAATTTCTAGAAATTTTATAAATATGTTTGATGATTTTTTTAATTTTATTTATTATTTTCTAAAGGTTGTTTTCGATGTAATCTTATCAGAAAGATTTGGATCTTATAATTGGTATTAATATTTGTAGGGGATTCGGCGGAACTCCCTATACCGACCATTTTAAATTGCCCATTTTCGATGCATCCTCTCTCAAAATCTACTACAGATACACGTTTGAAATTTTTTGCGTAATTAAAGTTTCAAAAGCTCGCTTCAGTATAATCTTCCAGATTATACTGCAGCGAGCTTTTGAAACATTTGAGATTTAGAATAATTTGTAGAATATTGTATTAGGCACAGTAAAATTTAACACTTTAAAAAAATGGAATTTTTCTCCCTTAGTTTATTACAAAAAGCTTATTTTAGTAATTATTAAAAACTTATAAAATAAGCCATAAAGAATTTACATACCTGTAAGCAGTAGTTCCTGAGAAAAGGTGCATCGAGTATTAAAAAATCACATTTGAAGGAAAACTAATTTTTATGTAAAAATACTCATTTATCAAAACATTTGTTGATATTAACTGAAACTAGATTTTTTACAGTTCTGTGATTTTCATATAGGTTAAAGTATGATATTTTCAGAAAGATGAAAGTGTACAGAATTTGGGTATGCAAAAATCTCAAATCCCCATTTTTGTAAGATTTTTGGTGTCCAACTTCCCTTTTCAAGATTTATTCTGATGAAATTGCATTATTGAAGAAAATTAATAATACCGATGGAGCCATGTCACTGTTATCTAGTAATTCTACAAAGAATATTCTATTTTTGTGCTGAAAATATTTACAGGTTAAAAACACGCAAAGTATGAGTAGCTTTGCAGAAATTTGGGCAATAAAAGCAGTATTAAGGTTTTATAGCATTTTATAAATATTTAATCCTTAATAGTTAAACAGTTTATGAGATTTTGCGTTAACTTGACGAAACTGGAAATGTAATGTTATAATGTTAAGTTTGAAACTTACACATTTTAGCTTACAGAACGCATCTAAGAAAAAATGCGATCTTCTCGAGTGATTAATTAAATTTTCCTTCATTTTATTTATATATTTAAAATATAATTTTGAGTTTTATTTTTTAAAATACTCGTGCTATGATAATGCTGTAAGAATAAACGAATATTGTAATATAAGCTGTTGTGTCACAAATGACTCTGGATACATGTGTCTTAAACCTAACAAAGCTCTCGTCTATACTGTTACATTCAGCCACATTATTAACCGACCATGCAAATTTCATGCCTTCTGTTCATCCCCCTGCGTCATCAGGAAGGACGAAATATTGCGAACTATCTCCTTAAATAGAAATGTGATATGTAATGAGTTGGGATGAGTGAAATATTAATTATTAACAAGGCAATGATGACAGGAAGAAAGGTCACAAATGGAATAAAACATAATCATATATTCTCTACATTTTTAGCTGCATATTATGTAATATCGACTATGTTGAGGGTTTGCTGCTATTTGTTACACAATGCAGTTGTTATTTTATGAAATATTGCTTATAGATTCCATAAATTTCTGTGATGTTTTTGATGTTCGTTTTAGAGGAAATACAGATACTAGAGTAACAGACAGAACATAATTTTAGGGCTAGTTTTTAAGTATTAAAAAGATAATAATTCCATAAACTTTTTATTTTTATTTAACTAACATTATCTTAAAGCAAGAATTATTGCAGTTTTTAACAAGTGCAAAGGTTTTCCTGAGTTCCAAACAAAGTTCATCAATTTTGTTTACTTAAATTACCCCTATTCCAGCTAAACGTTAAGAAACTCTATATGCAATACAGATATAATTAACTGTAAATCCCCTTAACTACTGCTACATTAAAACCACTAATGATATTACCTCCTGTAATTTGAATACTGCAGTTAAACAAATAGCATTCTTTCATTTCAATGAAATATATATGTTGCATTTAAATGTTACCTAAATTTTTAGTGATAAAGCTAAACAAATAAGAGCTAGCAAATAGCAAATAGAGCTAAACAAATAAGAGATAGAGTGATAAAGCTCTATCTTAAACATTAATAATGACTATATACTCTGACGTTACGAAAAATGTAGTTCCTAGTAAGAAATTTCATTTAGTGGCTGTTATGCACAGACTTTGAATTTCCAGTAGATTGTCAAAAGTTCATTTCCAACTATTCTGAATTATAACAAAGCAGAGCTGCAACTAAGCAGCTCATCAGAACTAAATTTACATTACTTCTGTGAACCTAGCTAATCCTTTGGTAGGTAATGAATATATTAAATTTCTAAATGGAATGCTGCTTGCGTTCATTCTAAGTATTACATTTGTAACTATGTTTTTATAATTTACTGAATTTCGAGGAAATTTAAAATCATTGACGGCTTATGGAATAATAATTTACATTATCTCATGCATAAGTAAATTATTTTTCTTCCCAGCCGAAAACTTCGCTGAATAGTTATTTCATATGCACATGTCAAGTTTAATGTCTTTCACTACTCAACGTTTAAACTAAATCTTGAAATATTTATTCCATCCTTAACAAATCATGATGATTCTCCATTTCTCCATTCCACTTACCTGTTATAAGTAAGTGAATATTATTTTGCTGTCTGAAGCAATTCAAATCTGATGTCCATCTTTCGTTATTAATAAATCCCTAAAATAAAGCATTTAGGTTAACGTTATCATCACATAGAGAACTATAGTTGAGTAATAATCATAACCCACGAAAGGATTGCATTGTCACATTACATTACTCTCAGAATTGTTGTTATGCAGCTCAAGAATGAATGAGCGAACAATATATAAATATATCGTCAGTAAATAAGTGCTTATCAACTTTTAATACAATGTTTTGTTTTCCAGATTATATGCTCTCGTAACGTAGCAAAATGCACATCACGTCATAAAGGCAATAATTGAAGACAAGATTGGAACTTCATTAGGTAAAATAGCTGCACTAATAGTTAAAATGTTTAAAATAAGCCTATTTTTCACTATACTTCGAACTATGTCTTTTCACTAGCTATTTCCTCTTAAAAGAGTGATCAGTAATATCCAACTTGAAGGAATTTAAGCTTTGCTCATGAAAAGATAAGTTATAAACTACAGTCTCAGAACAATGTAGAATATCATTAAAACTTCGAGCATTCTTATATTATCTGGATATCTGTCTCTATGATGGACGTAACATATTTCTGATTTATGAAATACTCTACTTTTCTCAGACTTGAGTATATTCATTTGGATGTAGTTGCTCCGTTAAGCCATCTACGAGGATCATGCTTGCTGCTGGTGTGTACAACTGAAATCAAAAGAATAAGATAATTAAATATTAAATTCAAAATTTCCCATGCACAAGTTTTAAGTAGCAAAATGTTTAGCAAAGTATTTTTAAAGGAATTCTGTAGGAGGAATCAGAGATACTACTTGATAAAAGCACATTTCATACCAAACAAAATTTCATACCAAGAAAGAATTTAAGGGAAACTCAGAATATGACATTCATACAGAGATAAAAATAAAACTTTCGTAATAGCCAGTTGTACTATATATATATATATATATATACACGTTATACCTTACAACCTGAGGTAAAACTGGGGGTAGTACCGTCGGCCTTAAGGAAAAGATAAGGTTTATCAAACTACAACGAAATTGGCTAAACACATAGCAGCATGTAAGAAAAGAAAGAGAGATCGGTTATACAAATCGCGAAAGAGCAGCTAGTTCATCGGAGAAAGGAAAAGGCAGTTATTCTTCAGAAGGTTTAGGAATGTACTCCTTGAAGAGGCATTCTTTGAGAAGAAATTCCATACACAGTCAGAGAGGTTTCATTTCGTGACTCTAAGTTTCTGAAGCATTCGTACACCTGCATTGCCTCTGGTGGCGTTAGGCTAAAATAAAACGAGAGGTTTTATTGTGTTTCTACCTATCTTTTAGCTAAAAATACTAAGTTAAATTTGGAATCTTTTCTGCATGATCACTTTAAGGAAGCAATAAACATAAGCTTACAATTAAGGCAATTTAAAATGTCATTACATATTTTAATTTACTTTCCTATTAAATTGATATCTTTCAAGAAAAAAGGGAAAATTTCTTAATTAATTTTTTAAAATATCTTAAATATCTTTTTCGCAAACCTTATTTACTTTATTTCGTAAAAATGAAATTATCACACGTGAGACTGCTAGGATAAAATAACAGCGCAACTCCAATTATCCTAACTCCTACTATCCGAATCGCTTTCAGAATTTAAGAAAAAAATTAAGACGGAAACGTACTGCGATTCGCAAAATAATGATTCTCTCTAACCCACGCTATTGTACTTCTCTCCGATAAGCTATATAGGCGCAGCTCGGACATTATTGGGATGATGAGTCACCGTCTCATAGTGCAGTTCTATCGTTGACTACAGTCAGTGTGTCGTTGACTTGCTACAGTACGTGACTGTACTCTTTCGAGTCGATGCATTGCTTTGTTTGTGAGTGCGTTTCGTCGTTCACCAAGGCTTCTAAAAGAAAACATATTGTGTAATCGTTAGCCGGTAAACTATAAATTACAGAGCAATCAGGTAAAGAAGTTACGGGTAAACAGTTGGCGGAGATGTACGGTGTTAGACAATCAACGATTTCAGGCATTAAAATGAACAAACCTACAATTTTAAACTTCGTGTCACTGCTTGAAAACGAAGGTGGAAGTTCTTCAAGGAAATCAATGGAGACAGCAACAAACAAAAATTTAGAATATGTCGTTTTCAAGTGGTTTTTGCAGCAACATTCTATGGGAAACCCAATTTAGGTTCCAATTATTTGTGAAAAATCTAAGATCTGAGCTCAGAAGCTTGGTTATTCATCCCTTAAAGCAAGTAACGGCTGCCTAAGAAATTTTAAATTCAGGCACGGTGTCCGTGAATTAAATCTAATTGGCGAGAAGTTAATAGCAGACTTCAAAGCTACAAAAGATTTTGTTGAAAAATTTGTAGCAGATTCCGACGAACTTGGGGTTTTTTACAACGCCGATGAAACCGGTGTTGTTTGGAAAGCTCGGCCTAAAACCATTTTAGCATCTAGAAGGGAGTGTAGTGCTCCAAGACATAAAATTAGTAAAGACCGTGTTACGGTGCTTACTTGCGCGAACTCTACAGAAAGCCATAAATGACCCCTTCTGTCGATAGAGAAGTCGAAAAGCCCAAGAGCATTTTAAAATGTGAAAAAGCTTCCTCCCTTTTATTGCATGACTGCAGCATTGTTTACCGAGTGGTACGACAAAATTTTCATCCCTGAAGTGAAAAAGCACCAAACCTCTCTTGGGAAAGAAGGCCGTAAACTGCTTTTGATTGTTTGTTATGTACCAATTCATCCCACTGGAGAAATGTTGGAAAGAGAGAACGGCTAGTTTACAACAACCTTTTTACCGCCAAATCTCAGAGCTTGGTTAGGACAGTCATATTAAGATATGAGTGGAGCATATTGAAAGGCATATCAACTGAAGAAGAGAAGGAAAAGGAGAAAAAGGAAAAAGAAGCCTAAGAAGAGGAAGAAAAGAGACAGGAGAAGATGAGGATGACGTATCACTTAAGGAATTGAGAATTCTTTTGAAAATTCCTGGATGTTCAGAGGTTAGTGCTGACGTTACAGCAGAATGGATTGTGTGTGATTCGTCATACCCTGGGTTTCAAATTCTAAATGATGATGAACTTATTGAAAGTGTGAGGGAAGAAAATGCCGAGGAAGAAGATGACCTTAATGTCGAAGCTAAAGCAGACACGGCACCATCAGCTATTGAAACTTTTGCCGGCCTTGAAACTGCGTTGAAGTGGGTGGAGCGTCAGCCCGAGTGTGACTACATGCGACTTCTTATTGTCAAGCGGATGCGCGATTTGGCTGCCTGAAAACGGATGAAGGTAGTCAAACAGCTTACTTTGACCGTGTAAATACTCTATAGTAGCCTATGAAACATGTACATAAAAGTGTTATCTTTTCATTTTAAATAATTAAAGCCTCTTTTTCTTTAAAAACAGCTTTTTTCCCATTTTCAACATACGGTAATTAATTAAAGTGTACGTAGGCATTTTCCTCGCAAAATGTCCAGTGATCCAAATGGGGTCAGATCCCAACGGATTCTGAAAATTAAAGGTTCTACTAACTCTGATGTTGTTTCTTTTCGGTTTGTTTAGTTTTACAATATGATAAATTTCCCGAGTTATGGAAAATTTTGATCAATACATATTTTAGAGCATTACGTTAAATGAATAACTGAGCTTGTAAGTGTAGCATAACAAGAAAATAATAGTTCATTCTTATTCGGAATAAAATTCCCCGATTCTGAAACGATAGGCACAAATAGGATGCTTCTTTTTATATATGCTACTTTTGCATCTTTTCCGAAGATGTTCAATTTTCCCAAAAAGCATTGTGTGGGTTTTAAAACTATAAGGCATTTCTCCCGCCTTCTTAGCATGCCTCCTTGATGTAGTAGTCAGCAGGCTCGGCGCGTATTCGAGAGGTCTGTGGTTCGAATCTCGGAGAGGGCATTGCTCATTTTTCACATCTCTTCTGCTTCAAAAAATTACCTAATGTCTCTACACTGGCGCCCAAAATAAAAAGGCACTGAATAATGATTCTTCACCACCAGGACTTGGTGACTGGGTCCCCTAATCCCCAGTAACTAAAAAAGGCAAAATATGATGTTCCGATAATTGCATATTTAAGAACTTATTTTAAGTTCTAGATGCATTTTTCTATTTAATTAGAAATTTTTCTTTCTTTATTTTTTATTCTTTACCAATTAACTAACTGAGCTGAAGGATTTCATCACTTTGAGATATAACACTAAAATAATATAAAATCTGAAGTTTCAACATACTTAAATTTTATGAATTGCAGGCAGCTTATTGCCCTGCAGCTGACTGTTAGTAGAAAGCGTTAACTAACATTTACAGCTAATAAAGCGTGTAAAATGATGCTTCTTATTATAACGCGTGACGAGCTTCAGTGCAATAACAAAGAAACAATTGACCTTTGACAATCTATGCAATACCAAACGCCTTACCATCTCGAACAGTAAAACAAAATACCCAGTTATACACAAGCCGGGCAGACGATCAACCGAAATCCGATGATAAAACTCAGGGGAATAAAATTAAAAGAGTGAAAGAACTGAGGCTTGTGGGCCTCATAATTGATGAGACACTCACCTGCATCCCGCACCTAAACGAGGTGAGACTGAAGGTCCACGCTATCGCCAAAAATCTAAAGAGGATGCAAGGAGCAGTTTGGGGCATCTGACCACCTATCTTGAAGATCACGTGCTGCAAGGTAATCTAAAAAATAGCAAATGACGTATTATCAGTCTGGGCAACTCCTGTGAGCTCCAGGAAATTAAAAGTCCTAAGTAGCATACAATGACCCTATGCACTTTTCCATAACAAAGACGTACCGCAAAACCGCAACGATGGCGGCGGCAGTGCTTATTCCCCTTCACATCAAAGCGGAACGAGAGGCAGAGATAATGCATTATTAAAATAACGAGAGGCAGCGATAATGCATTATTAACATCCTAGTGAGGGCATCATCACGATCCCGCACACTTTGAAGATAAAAGAATAATAAGATTTCTTTAATCTCGCAAAATACGGCAAAGGAGTGCGTGTGCAGACCGACTACATCGCCGACAGAGAGGAATATCCAGAAGAAGTAAGCATTTATGCAGATGGCTCGAAGCTTGACAACAAGGTGGGGTGCACCTTCATTGTCAAGATGCAAGGGGATACCCTCGCAGCATGGAAACGGTACCCAAAAGGAAACAACTCCGTTTTCCAGGCAGAAGCAGCAGCCCTGAAACAGGCGCTGTCTTATGCAGCCGCTGACAGTCAAAGTTATTATCGCATTTACACCGACAGCCAATCGGCCATATATGCAGTAAGGAATCTTTGTCATCCCAGGTCATTTGTTGCAGAAATCCAAGCACTCCTGACAGCCAGATCGTCGGCATCTCCACTCCTCGTCTCCCAGATTAAAGCTTATTTCGGGCACCAGGGATATGAGGATGCGGACTTACTTGCAAAGGAGGCGGCGAAGAACCTAGACGCGCAGCAAATAGAAAACCTGCTCTCCAAAGCCGCATTAAAAGCGCTACGTGGAAGGATGCTCTAATCTACTCGTAAGAGGACTGTGATTCCACTCCACAGGGAAGACACACTTACGAATTCGTCCACAGGGTCAGTACAGACAAGTCAGTAGGAGATCCGCACATAACACGCTCCGTAACTGTACACGGGCCATTATTAGTTATTTTTTATGATAAGCACCAAACAACTACCAACTTCTATGTATGCGGAGATATGGGCGAGCTTGATCATTATCTGACACCATGCACACTTGCACGAGTCTTCCATCACGCTCTGCCAATTACAAATACAGCCGCCTACAAAAGATTTATGGTCAAGCAATCCTTAATACAAGGGAAAATATTTCTAATGATGCTAAAACTGGAAGCGCTAGGCACTGAACTCTGCGGTGCAAAACACGGTCCCACTAACCATAGGAGACCTAACTGATATATACATATAATCTCATTATGCCAGTTATTGCATAAGTTTAACACTCAGTATAATAGAATTGGGAAATGAACTTTTTGTGTTATGTATGCATTAATGTAGCGTATGTATGCATGTATTATTAATGTATTTTGTATAAAGAAGTATATAAGTTTCATAATGTGTACTGGTACTTCTCGGCAATATGTCTGTAGATTTTAGGAACTTTTATTACTGTATGTATTAATATATCGAGTGCGCTATTAATGTATAATGTATTAATATTTTGAATGCACATTTTATGCTATTACGAAGTTGCATAATGTGCACTGGCACTGCTCTGCAATATCTCTGTAGAGTTTAGGAACATTTATTATGTATTTATTATGTATTGAGTGCACTATTAACGCTTTCGCTCGAGGCGCTTTTTCTTCGGATGAACCAGCAACTCGAGAGTAATCAGTCGCTCCCGCTTATTTCATGAGTTCTTTATTGTTAACTTAAAAAAATTTTAGACACAATAAAACACTCTCAACTCGTATATTTGAACATTATACATATTTTTTAACTTAATGAAAGACATTTATTAAAAATTACGTTCTGTAATTTTGCTTCTCATGATATTTTATAAAACAATCTCCAATGTGCATTCTTGGCTTGTCGAGACATGTGTCACAGTAGTACACAGTTTGTCGCCTTTGGCCGGAAGTTCTTTGGAAACAAACCTTGCAATCTTTTTTTGTCCTATCAAAATAACATGCAGCTTCCCATTTAGTCGGATCACTTCAGAAGTGCTGTGTGAAGTAGAAGCTGTGCTAGATTGTTTTTGTCGAAAGTCTCTTCTCAGTTGATCACTAGTAGTTTTGAATAAGACATTTTATCGCATAAGCGGTGCTAAGACGTCCTTTATTTCAGATAACACACCCTTATAGCTATTTTAACACCGCGTAATATGATCTATAAAAAGCCAAGTAGACCTTTTAAGCGATATTCCTTAGGTCAAACACAAATAAACACATCGATTCGAATGGGGCCTCTCAGGCACCGCTCGAGTTATCGCATCACATGCAGTGGTACCTGAGAGGCATCGCTCGAGTTATCGCATCACATGCAGTGGTGCCTGAGAGGCACCGCTCGAGCGCAAAGGGTTAATGTATATTATATAAGTATTAATATTTCGAGTGCACATTTTATGATATTTATGTATTAATCTTATTTAGGTATGCATGTATTAATAATGTATAATGTATAAAGAAATATACAGTTATAAGTTGCATAATGTAAACTGCATAATGTAATACTGGTACTTTTCTGCAACTGTAGAGTTTAGAATGCTATTATTTCCATGCATGTTGCCATTCAGTAAAGATTAAGATATTTAACTTTCTAATTTAATGCCTTGCTTATTGAGTATTAAGTAGCAAACCAAATGAATGAAAAGCAATAAAAGCAGCTCTTAAAAATATTGTTACTACATTTTAATCTGACTGATTTAAATAAAAATGCATTTAAATCATGAGAGGTCTAATTCGAAATATTAAATATTTTTATGAGATAGCAGTAGCTGGATTCCTTTAAATCATTATGTACTTTTTTCGTTTTTAGGTATGCAAATTTTCAGCAACTTTACAGCTCAGAACTGATTTTGAAGAATGTCATGTAAAAATGTCTGAAGGCGTGAATTTTGTGAATCTGTACTAAGTGAAACTAACTGTCCAGCAACTGAAATGCCAAAGGATGTTGGAAATGAGTCATCGAGTGATTTTGAACCAGACCCCACAAAACTTCCCTGAACATACTACATAAATATGTAAAATATATATACTACATAAATATGTAAAAGAAAATTGTTGAGCATTGGTTAAATATATACGGAGCAAACTAAGGCGAACATTATTGCCAGTACAAAACAGATTTAAAGCTCGTAAAATCCCTCAAACAACTTGAATACTGAAAACAGAGATTAGAAATGACTAGTGGTTCTCTTCACACTGAATTTAAAAGTGTATTGTATGTGAAGTTACTTGATCAATTTCGAAGTGCACGAGAGCAAAATATAAGTCCTTATTACAATAACCTTTGAGATCGTTAAATTACCAGCGACATGGGATAACGTAGCTTTAAGGCATCACAGCTTTGGAAACAAGTTTGAAATATGTGCATCCAATCTGCAGTCGGAAAAAAACGAAGCTTGTGTCACGTATTCATATGCGTGAGCGATCGGTCATGTTTGCATTCCCTGGAGAACTGCTACAACAGACGAGCCCTAAAATAGAAATATTTCCTTCTTCTGCAGCTTAGATGCTGATCAATCGGGATTCGAAATAAAGATGAGTTCAAAGCGAACACTAGAACTCCAGTTATCTCAAAAATCGCAGATTCCAGCCCATTATAATTTAACTCACATTTCTACAGAGTGATCGAAAAGCCATGCACGTCACTTTAAGCAAGTAACATGTCCTGGTTTAATGCACAAACTTCAAGACATGTGATACATATTAATAATGTCTATTTTTACATCACCGTAGTGCGATAACAAACCTTGTCTTTAAAATGGTATATTTGAAAGCGCAATTTTATTCAGTAACGCCTTTACATATTCTTCTACCAGGTCTGAGGCCATTTTATGGAATACCCTCACCAGACAATATCTGAGGGCTACAAATCGGATAAACGCAGAGTCCATAATCAGTTTGAGATATGAGATTTACCAAAATCCCGCGCAAGAATTTGATGATTTCTTTGAAAATATTGTTGCTTCTGTTGTGATTAATCCTGTTGCGACTAAACTTGTCTTACCTAATCAGAACAAACACACTAATGTTTTCATGGCAAGGAGCACAAGTCTGCGTCCGACGTTGGCAAGAGCTTTGGATACCCTATATATTGGGACGGAACTTGCGTCCTAATTTTCAGGGACAGACCTTCGGGGGGGCTGCCAGAGGGTCGCCCACCCTTTTTTTCCTTGTCAAAGACTACGCGAAAGGACTTTTGACTCTCCATGCATTTAGAGCGCCCCCATTTCACAAATATAGTATATAAAATCCGCACCTTCTTTGGGGTTCGAATCCGTGTCCTTAGGTAACGTAGTCAGAGTCATTAACCACTACGCCGTTTTGTGTCTAAGTTAATATCTGGCAGGTGGAGCTGTCTTCCTGGAATTAACATTATTCACTGATGAAAATTCGGTATCCAGGCAGACTCAGGTAGTAGAATTGACGGTCTGGCTAGGCAATCTAGTAACCAATGTCGTTGGAAAATTTACGAATTTATGAGCGTTTTACCGCGACGTCCCACATGTTGAGTCATCGTATTTTGCCTTGCAAACTCTTGGTTCATATATAATGTTCCCTGCATGCTGGATTCTGCAAAACGAAATCGTATGACAATTGAGGTGATACAAATTAAACCTAGAACAAGACAGGAAGAAGTGGATGGAACACTAGAACTTCACCAAATGATCTTACAAGTATAGTCTCACAGAAATAACCGTGCAGTTCCATCCCAATTTTGATGGAATACATCACGGAAGACGGATCTGAGGTGTTTCACCTTTCTTCGCGTACCAGCAAATCACTCGAGAAGACATTTCGATCGTTAGTATTTCAAGTGTCTTCATGCCGCATAGACACTAACAAATATTTATTCTTTTCTGGGATTCGAACCTAGACACCACGATACTGCATCCAACGATATTAACTAATATACCGATTGATCTGCTATATGTAGAACAACAGGACACATCAAGCCCCTAAAGAAAAAATTCTTTATTCAGTGGAAAGCTTCAACCGGCATATTAGAGAAAATATGAGCTATGGCGGCTATATTTCCTTTGGCGTCTTCCAACGGAACAGCATACTAAAGACGAAATTGTTGGTACGCTAACAGTTTTGTTCTACGAGGCTTATAATTTACTATGCATGGTATGTTGCCCGTTACAAAAAAAATTTCCACGATCCTTCGAGACAGCATTCAAATGTGTTGCGTTAAATTGAAGCAAAACTGCGAGACCATTGAGTTTACGATTAAGTCATTTTTCAGACGATGTTGGTGCCAGCAGAATATATATCTTAGCTAGACGTTTTGGTCATTCACAATTTCGTTACCAGAATATGCAGTCTAATTTATTTCAGTACATCTTTTTGTAATTTATATATTATACACATATATACGTACTCTATAGACCTGAGAAGTAAACGTTTAAGATCGAGGATCATCTTACATTATCAACTGATAATTGAATTTTAATTCTTTCCTGCATTTTCTTCTGAAAAAACAGTTCGCTAAACATTTTAACCCGGATGGTTTGCTATTCCCTTGTAATATGATGTAGTTTTGTACACTAGCAGCACATAAATCATTTTAATATGGTGACTCAGCACCGATTAGGAATAATAAATATCAAAGTGTGAATGCAAGATCACGCAAATATAAGACTCTCTTGTATCAGTTGGTTAAGTTGATAGTTTTCAGCAACGAACAATGAAAATTTGCAAAGGAGATTAATATTATAAGTACGATATTCTGCAGTAAAATTAAATTAGTATAGTTTCATTAGACGTAGGGGTAAGATTTAAGAGGTAAGTGAAAAGTATCTGAACATACATTCTGAACAAACAAAAAAAGGGGGCATTAAAAAAGATTTATCCCAGTGGGACGAAATTCGTTAATTCGTGGTATGTGTATGGAAAACAGAGGTAAAAAAATTCATAGACATTTAATGTTTCATTCAAAAGATACAGCTACATGTAGCGACAAAATTACTAAGGCGGTCACCCAGATGTGGTCTTAAGCAAACTGTTATCCGACTTGGCACTGCATCGTATGTTGGATGATGATCTCCTACAACATTTCTTGCCGCATTTTCCTCAGTTGTGGAGTTAAATCATACATCCTGAGACGGTTGGAAGTGCTCGTTCTTCAGACCCGAAATTTGCTGTATTGGGGAGAGATCCGGAGATCTAGTTGGCAGTAAAATGTTTGACAAGCACTTAGACAATCATTAAAATGCATTACATGTTATGACCAAGCATTATCCTGGTAAAATATAACAGCAGGGTTGGCTATAAAAGAAAAGCAACACAATGAACGTAGAATATCGTCAAAGTACTATAGACCTGTAAGGGTATCACGGAGGAAATGAAATGGCACCCCAGACCACACATCTGAGTATGAGGGGCAAGAAAGAGATCAGTATCATACTGCTGTATCGGGCGCCTCCAGGTGAGTTTTCATTGGTCTTTAGTTTGAAATGGGATCCATTCCTGAAGAAATTTCTAAGTACGATCGATGGTAAACAGACAATGGATGTCAAGGGGGCGAATTTTAAGATTTTTGATATTAAATGAGAAATTATTATATTTTTAACCAAAAAAACTGATCTTAATATGTAAGGTTTTAGTTAAACTAACAAAGTTTTATTTTAATTTAAATCTTTCTATCTCTTCTCAGTTTCAACTTCCCGTCAGAAGAAGCGCGCGTTTTCAGCTTATGCTAATTTGAAGTAGAGCCAAGTACTATTTAAACCAGTGGTAGAAACCTCTCAGTGTGAGAGAGCTTTTAGTCTCAGATCACGGTCATTCTGTTCGACGTTCGCTTCACCAGCTAGCAGCTAAATTCTAAGCCATAGTTCTTGCTACGTGATTGCTTATTGAAATAAATCCAAGTGCGCTAGTATTAGTAATTCTTGCTACGCACCCTTTAGTTAGAGGCCAACTGCGCGATTAGCTCTGTGAACAAAGATCAATTAAATTTCTATTTAGTTTAAATTTATCTGATTGTTAATTTAGGCCCAAGTGTGGTCTTTTACTTCCTGTATCCCTCCCGAGCTGGGAAGTGATTTGTAAATAATATTGATTTAATAAAAGAGGATCTTAAATCCCTTCCAAGTGCAGTTATTATACTACGTATATCATAGTATCTACACCAGAACATAGCTGATTTCAGCTCCCTGTTCTAGATCAGGACTTTAGGACTTTAAGGAGTTACTTCAAGATGTTTGCCAAAACTACGCACAGAACACTCAGTCCTGACAAATAGTCTTTTTTTAAAAACAATTATAAGGTATTTCTTCCGCCTTCTTTGCATGTCTTCATGGTGTAGTGGTCAGCACGCTGGGCGCGTATTCCAGAGGTCAGTGGTTCGAGACCCGGCGAAGGCTTTGCACAGTTTTTCATCTCTCCGGCTTCGAAAAAAAAACTAATGTCTCTGCAACTGGCGCCCGAAGTAAAAAGGTGATAGATGATGATTCTCCACCACCAGGATTTGGACATTGGGTTCCCTAATCCACAGTCGCCCTTTTAAAGGGATATTATATATAATGTATTTCTCACGCCTATCTGGCGTGCTTTCGTGGTGTAGTGGTCAGCGCGCTCGACGCGTATTCGAGAGGTCCGTGGTTCGACTCCCGTCGAGGGCATTGGTCATTTTTTCACGCTCCAGCACAAAAAGTTGCTAACGTCTCTACAAAATGACTTGAGTCTATCAAAGCTGTGTTATTTGTCACATATTTTTGAAAAAGTATAGTACCTCAGCTTATATCTTAAAGAAAAATAAAAACAACACACGCATTTCGAATGGTAAAATATAAGGTTGGGATAAAAAATATCATCTTTTGAGAAAATACGATAGAAAATTATCATTTGATATGTTTTCGACTATCGACAATTTTATAACTGAAAAATTAATTGCATAACGTAATTGCGAAACATATTATGGATCACTCAAAAGCACTAGAAAAACAATTTTGCAAATACATTACATCGAATTTTGATTTCGAAGTGTTATCTTGGATTCAAAAATCATTTTAATAGACATTATTGAGATTAATCGTCCAAGAAGAATTTCTGAGTTTTCTAGTGACTCAAATCTTGAATTCCCGCAAAACTCTATGACAGGATTTTTGATCGGGGCTAGAAGTGAATTTCCCACTCTTTCTGAAATGGCATTACTTGTTCTCCCATTCAGTACCATATACCTACACTCACGTTTGTGAAAATTGCAACACCATGAAGGACTTACGCGAGTGAGCTGAAATTTTCAGGAAATGCAAAGTAGCGCATGATATGCAAATGATTAGAATTGCAAATCCGTAGCGCATGCGTATGCTGAGCAGCGCCCTCTGAACGGCTGATGGATCCGAATAAATAGACGGCTGTAGCGAGGCGTGTATGGTTATCGGTGGTTATCTGCTAGTGGTAAACGTTAACTCAATCTGTACTTATGCCTCGTCGACGAAAGAGAGCGAGATTTGAACAACTTACAGAGTTTGAACGAGGGAGAATCATCGGCCTTCGTGAAGCTGGATTGTCGTATCGTGCAGTAGCCTCTCGTGTGCAGCGTAACAGCAGCACAGTGATGCGCGTTTGGAAGCAGTGGACGGACGAGTGTCGGACAACTCGGAAATCCGGGAGTGGACCCCGAAATGTGACGTCAGCTCGCGATGATAGACACCTGGTCCGCATGGCGCGGACGGACCGTACAGCTTCCTCTAGACAATTGGCAGCACTGTGGTCAATAGCTACAGGTGTTTCATTGTGTGCTTCATCAATTCGTAGACGTCTGCTGCAGTGTGGACTGCGCGCACGGACTCCTTTATACAGGATCCCCCTAACGCACGACCATCGCCGCCTGCGGCTACAATGGGCCAATCAGCATAGAGACTGGCGTGCTGATTGGCAGCATGTCGTGTTTTCTGACGAATCCCGCTTTAATTTGTGGTACCATGATGGCCGCATTCGTGTCAGACGCTATGCCGGTGAACGCCACCTTCCGGAGTGCATTATCGAACGCCACAGTGGACGAACACCCGGAGTTATGGTCTGGGGCGCCATAGCATATCATAGACGATCTCAATTGCTACGAATTGTGGGCAATCTGAACAGCAACCGGTATATCCGTGAAGTTCTACAGCCCGAAGCTGTTCCCTTCCTTCAAAGCTTGCCAGGCGCTGTATTTCAACAGGACAATGCCCGCCCTCATACTGCTCGGATTGTTAAATCCTTCTTTGCAGCGCAGCAGGTACAGCTTCTTCCTTGGCCTGCGTGTTCCCCGGATATGTCGCCAATTGAACATGTGTGGGATGTCATTGGTCGGCGTCTTGCTCGTGATCCTCGTCCTGTTGCGTCTGCAGACGAACTTTGGGTACGCGTACAAACGATATGGAATGCTCTTCCTCAGTCAGACATTCAAACTTTGTTTGACTCCATGCCACGTCGTGTAGCAGCACTTATTGCGGCGCGTGGTGGCCACACAAAATACTGATTCTGATCTCTTGTTCTTGTTTGTTTGCTTTGAACATTTAATCATTTATTTGTACCACTACCACTCAACTGTGTATTAAATTGCATTCAATTATGACGATTCCTTCTTGGTGTTGCAATTTTCACAAACGTGAGTGTATGTGAAACTCCAATTTAGCTTCAACGCTTATTCAGTTTAATTGTAGCTTAACGCTGGAAAACGTTGAAGATGTTTTACGGGTCTCAGTGTCAAGTACTGAACCGAATTTTAATGTGTTATGTAGAAAAAACAAACACTTTCGTCTCAATAAATTAAGATTTTCTTTCATTAATTTTTCTATACTTGAAACAAATTTAAAACTACTTCTTTTCATACGTATATTGTTCACCAAAGAAATAAATTATTTGTAAGAAATTTTTTTTTTACTTTTTTTGCATTTAATATCTTGCTTGGCGAAAACATCTCGATGATAAAAAGGGGTCATGAATGAAAAACGTTTAAGAAGCGCTACGCTAAAGTATTAAAACTTGCCTATTTTATAAATGAACTTACATTAAATTTTTTTTATTAGGCAGAGAACTGAAATGCAGCCAGTGTTACTTAGCATCCAAGATACTTTCTGTAGAAATCAAGAGCAATACGTGATAGGAAAGGTTGAGGACTGGGAGATTGCAACAATGCATAGCGTAATTTTTTCAATGGAAGAAGTGAAGTTGTTTGTAGTAAAAGCGAGCACTGTATAATAAGATACCATTGGTGATTAGCTGAGACTTTAAATACCAAGTCATCTATAATATGACATTTCATATCATACCGTAGCATGATATTATGTCATTTAGCAATGCCCCGCTAGGAACTAGCAGTGCATGTAAAACAATGGTGATCCTTTTCCATATGGAGAGTTGAAATTGTTTCTAAAAAGGCCTCATAGGCTTTTATAATATCCCAGATAGTCGAGTTTCCGAAAAGCTGTCGAAAATAATAGGATTTAATGAAAAACGTCTAAATCGAAAACGAAAATGAATCTCAGTTGCACTGGAATGCTAGCTGTATGGTTTGAGTATTAAATTTTGTTAATATTAGGCATAGCATTTCTCAGAATAACAGGCAACATGGGCAATGCTACTGTGAGGCGCTGCACAATTGATCAGTAGTCACTGATTATACACTGGTTATCAGAAATTAAGGAAAAATCACAAAAATCACAATTACTGAAAAAGTTACATGTAGAACTTCATGAAACGTACCCACAATATACAACACATAGTAAGGTATAAAATAACATAAAAAGAAATTACCAGACAATTATGGTAGTATAGAAATTAGCACATGCATAAAATGAGCAAATCGAAGGTGTCAGTTTGCTATAGGAAAAGTACCTTCAATATGGAATATGATCGCGTCTAGAAGAAATGCAGGACACACAGCGATGTGTGATGCTTTCAATTAAGCAGTCTATCAGTTCCACAGGAAACGAGAGCCATTGCTCTTGCAAAGCAGTTGCAAGTGCGGCAATGGTCTGAGGCGGCGGATTGACAGCAGCTAGACATCTCCTTAAAGCATCCCAAACGTGCTCGACAGGATTCAAGTCCGGGGATCGAGCTGACCACTCCATGCGCATAATTGTTTCCTGTTGAAGATAATCTTCTACGATGCGAGCGCTGTGTGGTCTTGCGGTGGCGTCCTGTAACAGGAAAGTATCACCTATTGCCCCGGCATATGGGCGCACATAAGCATCAAGGATGTCATCTCTTTAAACCTGAGCATTCACGGTTCCCTTGGAAAGAACATGGAGGTCTGCGCGTCCACTCAAGGAGATGCCACCCCAAACACAGATACTGCCTCTTCCGTATGCATCTCTTTCACAGATGTTTGGCGGATGATAACGGTTTCCAGGTTCTGTTTATATCAAATAACGCCTCTATCTCTTTCTAGACTAAATCTGGACTCATCCGTAAAGAGAACAGTCCTCCATTGATCAGGCGTCCAGTGGACAAGTTGCCGTGCCCACTGCAGACGGTCCCTCCTATGGCGTGACGTGAGCGGCACGCAAATGGCTGATCGATTCGCATATATATACCACCTTCATGAAGCCTTCTGTGCACAGTTGACGTTGACACCAACCTTCTGGTGGCTGCAGCAAGGGAGGATCTAAGAAGAGTCGGAGTAGCGGTTCTATTCCAGCGTGCACTTATCGCATATTGCAGTTTTACTTAGCTACTCTTACTTGGTAACATATTCAAATTTTACACGGTTTGGCTAAATTTTGAGGGAGTTTTCGCTATTTTTGTGATTTTCCCTTAATTTATGATAACCAGTGTATTTTTTGCCAATTTCTAAATCCTTTATACTAGATGTAAAACTTTATAACTTGGAATCCGCGTTTTGGGCATAAACGAGAAATTTCAGGCTTTATGTTGCTCCCTGATAAACTAAGATTTAATTGCATTAAGTGAAAACGATTAAATTTCTTCTCACAGTAATTCATTTGCTATTAATTTAATCAAATATTTTCATTGTTGAGAATAATCCCTACCATCGGTTACTTCGCGAGAAAAACCTGTGACATCAATGCTGAGAACTCGATGAACATGCAATCCTTTTATATTAAAACCTTTTTTCTTTAATTTTTGGCAGCACGAACTTTGTTTTTAAGTTTTGAAAGTTTGCTTCTCGTATCATTGCGAAACTTATCGGACACATCTTATTTTTAAAATAATGAATGTAGCCGTAGATTTTGTTGCTTTTTCCATAGAAACATCTTATTTAACAGCATCAGTTTTATCATCTTAACATCAAAACATTACCAGTTTCTATACTGAAGCATGATTTGTATCAGCTTTATTACATTTTGAAGCATTATCAAAAAGCAGAACTGAGTTCTAAAACAGAGGAAGATGCATCATACTTTGAAATGTGAGGCAACAAATCTAAATATCTATCTTCGAGTACTTTTAACATGGTGGAAAGATAAGGCCATGGGTGATAAAAGCATTACACTGAAGTTGCATTACATGTAACAGAATTTTATTTTATGCCGAAATATGCAGTTTGCCAAGTACTTCATTTACCTCTCCTCAGCACCATAGTAATTTTGATAAAAAGACGTGCAGCGAATTTGGAAAAATAGTTCTTGCGGTACATAATAACAGAGAACAGGTATTTTTTTTTTTTGCTTGGAGAACATAGATCCTGCAATTGTCGCAAGTCGATGTCGTAGTTTATGGAAAGTAAGCTTCATTTTCTTGTAAGCTTTCTCACGCAAGTTACCGTGCTGTTGTTTCAGGATTATATTAATATTTTGCAAGAAATCTCAACTTTAAGCAAACTACATGGTATTAAACACGGAAAATGAAAATGTATTTTTCCTTAACACCATGGTGTATTAATTCAATAGCACATCCAAAAATATAAAATTTAGAATTACCTGAATTGTTTTAGATAATAATTTTGCTGCATAGTGAGAACTGCTGCCTTAAAAATTATTTCTAACATAAACGACATAAAAATGGGTTATTATTTTATTAGTTATCTCTGCAAAGTATGTAAAATTTATCTGTGTAAGAACAGAAGCCCTGCTAAAGAACTTCCTGAGTAGGCAAATTTTCTCACGATATCTTATATACGAAATTTAAATTATAATACATATCCTTTAAAGAAAATTTAATGAGACTTCACTAAATTGCTCGAAATAGCCTTGATCAAGGATTGAGTTTTATTTGATTCAGATAAAACACTCTTGGGCTATCTGCCGAAAGGAGGAATGTGTCGTGGAGAACTTTACAAAGGAAGCTGGATCATGTCCATGCTTCGTAGTCTGCCCAGTTCTGTGTGTTACGAAATCTTCTTATTTTAAACTATTTGCGGCAGTATAGAGAGCAACGTAATATTTTACTCTGTCATTGTCGAACGCTCGTACTAATGTTGAAATTTCTTTAATTAATCAAACATAGAAAAATCCAAAACATTCTTTATTATAATGATTTCTTACACTGGAATTAAATATCTAAGGCCAGTTATTGAAGATACATGTAGTCGTGCGTGCATTCTGAAGCACTGACTAAGGTGACTAAGGATTAGTAACTAAAGTGGAATTCCTCGAATTCCTTTATTAAGGAACATAAACAATTTATTAAAATTTCTGTCACAATTTCGATTCAGTGCTTCAGTTCCCCCTATTAATATGCATAACCAAGTTTCATCGTTATATAGAAACATATATAAAAATGTAATTACAATCATAGATATAGTGAAATTCCAAATTAAGTGGTTCCCTGTACCTTCAAGACTTTTGCTCCATTTTCGAATAATTATTAACCAAAAATCGTCGATTTAAGGAATACATTAGCGTAATTTAACGAACTGTCAAAAGTTTTTATTTTTCGAGTTTTCAGAGCTACACTCGAATAGATACGGTATGATTTTAAAGGATAAGGGGCAATCAAATACTGTCTGGTCATAAATAGCGCAAACTGGTCCACAGGCTATCAAGCACTCAGACCGTCAGGTAGAAGAACGCGGTTCTGACGAGAAAGATAGAAAAACGAAGAAGTACCATGTCATAGCTTCTACTTCTGTCGTAAATTCCCGACTATTTTCTGCTGCCTGATTTGTAAAAATATGCTTGGAAGAAACTTAAATGTGAATAATTGCCTTCCTCAGGTATAAAATTCATCTACGCTCTTTTTCTTGTGTAATAGAAAAATATATAAGAAATGTTGTGTAGTAGGGAAGAATGCGTGCAAAATACAAAATAAGAAGCTTGAAATTCCTTAATAATTATGTCACATATTGTGATAATAAAATACCAAGTTTTTAATCTTTTCCTTAATGAACACTACATATTGATGAACAAATGCACCCGCAATTACACGTACCCAGGGTTCCATTTACTGCATAGTTACTTATCGATTACTGTTTGCAAGTAACGATATTTTATCTTCCGTAAAAATTTCGGAAATTTTAACTGAAATGTCGTTTCAAGTTCGAATATTTTTTTTTTCTTTTTTTTTATCTGGAAGAGATCAGTCTAAATAAAATGAAAACATTACACACAATAAAAATGATGTTTAGATTTTCTTTGAAATGTCTCTTGCGGAAACTTCTATTTAATCTTGAAGTAAATATTCCTTCAGACTAAACCAAATTTTGGTTAACGGTGAAATTTTAATTTCAGAAAACTAATTTTTTTAATATTTTTTAAACCTAAGACCAAATATTTTGAAATTTAAGAATATTGTACATCAGGTGAATAATAATTTATTGATAAAATATCTAATTCGAATGATCAAAAATATGATTTGAGTCATGTTCTAATCTAAATTACTTAGTATAACGTTTTTTGTCTTATAGCCCTCAGTTTCGAATCTTATTTAATCAAACATTTTAATTTTAAATCTGACTTCAGATTTAAAAATGATTTTGATGCACTTTATAGCTCCTTTCAGACGGTAGTATAAATGTCATAATGGCTTAGTCATAAGGCATAATATGCGGGAGTTCCGTTCCCACCTGCGAGGCAGGGTATAAGCCGTAGCCAGTTAGAAAAGCTAAATTTGCGCATGCGGGAATGTGTTGACAGATTTCTCACTCTGTTTTCCCGTTCAGTTTCGCGCGTTCGCTCTGATTGGCCAACTCTCATATCAAGTCTGCATATAGTTGGAAATTTCGAACTTTATGTCAAAGCCCCTAAGCCAGTTTTTGTAATGTAACAAGGCCTAGTTATCTAACAACGACGCTCGGCTCAAACTAGTTATGACATTTACACCCCGTCTGAACGACCCCCTTAAACTACAGCTACGTCTTACCATCCTTAATCAATCTATCATCTTTAATTACCGTCTTTAATCACATGCTATGACAATAAAAAATCGCAATTTGCCACAAAAATATAGGCTGTAATTATAGTACAATATATATATGTACCTATATATCTCTCTCAATATAGATAGATCGACAGACAAATAGATATAGATATAGACATAGACATAGATAAATTTAGATATAAATATAGATGTTGACAGATAGATATTGACACTGTCGATTGCAATAAAAAGCGGAGGTGCGCAACGAAATGTTATAGCAGTTCCATATACAAAATTTCAACGTTCTGCGGCTAATCGTTTTAATGGAAGATATTTACGTACTTACTTACGTCACCGAAAAATCCCTTTCAAATCCATTTTGGAAAAAAGGGTGCTTTATTCTGTCTGTACGTACAAAAATCATTAAAAAGAGTCCAAATGGATTCGGCAACTGTTAAAACATATATTTTCGTTGAAATATGATACTCGAAGTTTTTGCGATTACGATTCGTCTTTTATTTTGTATAAGCAAGTTAAAAAAAATAATCATCTGAATCAGGAAATGATTTTAAAACGTACGGCAAAATGAAGGGGAAAACAAATGAAAAAACTTCAAATATCAGACTAGATTTTATTTCTGTCATGAAACTTTCTCCACATAATTAAATATCCTCTAAAAAGCTGCGTAATTCTTATATTCATAATAGCAAAATGCATTCTGAATGTTTCTGATATTCACACAAATTTGCAACATTCCACCGATGACAGGTGCGTAAGAGGACGAAAACCGATGGTCCCGTGTTCAGTTTCTGTGAACCGGTGCTATCTACTGAAAAAAATATCCAGGGTAAAACCTAGTGGAGAAAGCGAAGCATAAGGGAAAACGTCGTCATGCAAAACACTGTGGAAGAAAAGAAAGCAAAGAAAAAAAAGCAATTATAAAACACCGTGTCGTGAAACAACGTGCGTAAAATAAAGCAAAGCAAAAACTTTGGAGTTTTAAAACATCGTAGTACAAAATATCATGACAAAAAATTAAACACTTAAAGTCATCGCATGATGATCAAACAGCAGATATGCGTTACCTTACTATACACATATTTTAAGTGAATTTTCGCCAAATGATTTGTGAGCTCAAGAAGAAACAAATAATTTTAGCTCTCTACTTCATATGTTTTTGTTGATCAGTAAATTTTTATGGAAACGTAAGAGGAAAACTTAGGCATTCAAAACCAGGAAATTAGTAAAAATTAAAGATACGGATAGAAATTAAAAGAATTTTAAGCCCATGTTTATAACTATACAGAGTCGTGATTTAAATATCCTCTTTTAAAAGGACATAGTAGTAAATGTTTAAGAAAAATATAGTATAAAAAAGATAAGAAAGAGGAAGATACACATGTTTAATATCCTATTTACTACTATTAATTTCCAAGTAGTATTAATTTCCCGATATTTAATGCTTAAGTGTGTTTGTTGCTTTTGAGTAAAAATTTATTGATTAATAGAGAATCAAGAAAGATAAGGATAAAAGTGTGTTTTTTTCCTTCTTGTGCTCACAATTCATTACGCGAAAAGGATTCATTTCAATTTTTCTCAGGCAGAAAATCTATGTCTGCGATGATTTATAGGTGCTTTATTTTTTACTTCGGTATTTTATAAGAAGCTATTTTTAAACTGCAAAGTTTTGCATTATTTTATCTTCTATCTCGATATCTTCGAACTGCGATGTCTTTTCCTTGTTTTCTTTTCTTCTGCTATAACTTGCACAACGAAGTTTTCCCCAAGCGTTGTTTTCTCTGCGACGTTTCGTTCGCAATATTTTCATCTGCAACTTAAATTTCTATCGATGTTTCTAGTCATGTACGTTATTCTTTACCACGCTTATCAAACAATATATCCCGCATATCTAATAAACTATGAACTTTTATATCGAAAAGTTATTTTGTATTAACTAATGTAGTTCTGTATACGGAATTATCAATTACGTATTTAAGATAAAATCTAGGAACAGATGAATAACTGAACAGTTTTAAAATGAAATATCGAATGAGTTACGTCCATTAGAACTCATTGCTCTTGATCGGATGAGTTACGTCCTAGATTCTTGAATACAAGCGTTAAGTGATATGAAATATTATCAAAAATTTCCTTCAAAATACATAATTTTTAATACACAGTTAAATCAAATACGATCTATCCGCTTACAAGAACCCCAAAGAAAGTATTGCCTTAAAATGCAACGAAATTTCATAAGGCTACCAACTTCGAAATTATACAGCTATGGACCTTGATTTATTGGCCTTCGTGTCCAATGAGATTATGAGGAAGAAAGTTGTGCGGTCCAACTTTGTCAGGAAGGTGGAAATGCAAGAAATCAAGTTCGCAAATGCCCCATTTTGAGTCTATAAACTGTTGAAAATTTCTAATAAAATATGAAATAAATGATAGAATAATTAATGCTTTTCAAAATAATTAAAAAAAGAATTTTGAATTTCAAGTATTTTGACACAAATGTAGAATTTAATATTAAACGTGCTTTCTAAACAATAATTAAACTCTTTAGAAAATTAACTTTTAAATCTGCCATCGCTATTCCTTGCGTGTAACATTTTTCATTTGCTCGATTTGCTGGTCTCTTTATACCAATTTTAAGTACAGAAATTTTAGATTTCGTAGCGCATTTTTATATCTATTTTAGTATTTGCTGATTTAAAACATTTACAATATAATGAATATTCCTGTCGTTCTCGGAAGAATCGTTAAATCCAGATTCAGCTGTAGGTATGGAAGAACAAAGCTATAGGTATGGAACTCATATATATATATATATATATGAAGGTAAGTTATAAATAATTCTGAAAAATAAATGTAAATTATATATATATACACATAAAGAAACGTAATGAGAGGCAAAAATGAAAATCAATTTTTTTTAAACCCGTCCTGCGCTATAGCTGCAGAATTGAAGTAAAATAAAATTAAAGCATCTAAAGTTAAAATTAAACTAGAGTCCAAGCAAAACGTTTCCCCAATAATATTAATATTTTCATCCTTGTAAAGGGGTTAAACATAAAATCAAAACAATTCAAAGTAAAATTGAACAGAGTAATACAAACTGGAAATCTAAAAATGCAAAAAAGAGAAAATATATGCAAGATAATAAAAATATAAAAATTAATCTCCCTTTATTAAAACTTTAATTAATTTAAACAAAGCTATAGGTATGGAACTCATATATATATATGAAGGTAAGTTATAAATAATTCTGAAAAATAAATGTAAATTATATATATATATACACATAAAGAAACGTAATGAGAGGCAAAAATGAAAATCAATTTTTTTTAAACCCGTCCTGCGCTATAGCTGCAGAATTGAAGTAAAATAAACTTAAAGCATCTAAAGTTAAAATTAAACTGGAGTCCAAGCAAAACGTTTCCCCAATAATATTAATATTTTCATCCTTGTAAAGGGGTTAAACATAAAATCAAAACAATTCAAAATAAAATTGAACAGAGTAGTAGAAAGTGGAAATCTAAAAATGCAAAAAAGACAAAATATATACAAGATAATAAAAATATAAAAATTAATCTCCCTTTATTAAAACTTTAATTCAGAATTCATCAGGGGAGAATGAATTAAAGCTCATAATAGTTGAATAAATAATTCGGAAACATGCTTCGAAAGCACGTTTCGTTCTCCCCGTAAATTTGAGATCAAAAACCGAAAAATAAAACAAATTTATATTACATAAAGGCTCATATAAAACCGAAAAAGGTGAATCTCAAATGTACCAGGATTTTCCTTACACGCCTTCGAAACATTTGTAAAAAAGAATAAAACATAACATTGGTTCAAACTGATTACAAAAAAAACCAAAACATTACATATTGTAAAATGAACATTCGAAAAACAATTGTTCTAAAAACATTATATGCAAATCCGAAATTCAAATTCAAATATAAACATAGATCGCAATATAAGTATGCTTTAAATTAATAGTCATGGGCGGTTCCCGATATATATCTGTATTTATCTCTCTCTCTCTATATATATACACTGCTGGACACCGTAAATGCAACACCCTGAAGGAAGCATGCAAATAACACGAAATTTACAATATGCATTAGCGCAGGTGAGATATGCAAATGTTTAGAATTTCAGCGCAGACGCACATCACGCGCGCCTGTGGCGCCACTTCAAAGCCCTATTCAAGGCTTGGAGTTTTCGACGATTTCAAGTTCGGCAATTGTGTTTTTGTTGTGTTTTTTTTTAAAAAAACGATCAATTATGCCTCGTAGTAAACAGCGATCATCGTTTGATCAAGTATCCGAGTCCGACAAAGGAAGGATAGTGGCCTACCAACAGTGTGAATTATCTTTCAGGGAAACCGGTAGTGGTATTGGACGAAACCAAACAGCTGTAATGCGAATATGTGACCGTTGGATGCAGGAGTGTACGACGAACCGACGTGTTCGATCACATCCACCTCAGTGCACCACTTCAAGTGATGACAGGAACATTGTGCGCATGGCAGTGAGGGATCGCTCAGTCACATCACGAACCATAGCACAGCATATTCAGTCTGTAACGCATAATCCAGTGTCTGCGCGTACCATTCGACGCCGTTTACAGCAGAGTGGTCTGTCCGCAAGACATCCATTGCTTCGTCTACCCTTGACGCAGAACCACAGACATCTCTGCCGCCAATGGTGCGATGAAAGAAGATGGTGGACGGCAGAATGGAATGAAATTGTCTTTACTGACGAGTCACGCTTCTCTCTGCAACACCACGATGGTCGGATTCGAGTCTGGAGACACCGTGGAGAGAGGTTGCGGAACAGCTGCGTTATGCACCGCCACACTGGTCCTGCACCGGGTATTATGTATTGGATATCACTCTCGCACTCCTCTAGTACTCATTTCCGGTACTTTAAACAGCGAACGCTACATCTCCGAGGTGTTGGAGCCAGTTGTCCTTCCTTACCTTCAGGGCTTTCCCACAGCCATATTTCAACAGGATAATGCGCGATCACACGTGGCACGCATTGTTCAATCGCGAGATTGAATTGATTCCCTGGCCACCTCGCTCTCCGGATCTTTCGCCGATAGAAAACATGTGGTCCATGGTTGCTAAAAGATTGACCCAGATTACATCCCAAGCTGCCACACTAGATCAACTTTGGCAACGTGTGGAAGCTGCTTGGTCTGCTGTACCCCAAGAATACATCCAAAGTCTCTTTGAATCAATGCCGAGGCGTGTGGGAGCGGTGATCTCCAACAATGGCGGCTACTCTAGCTACTGATTCTGGAAGGAACCACACTTCACAGAAGTCTATAAATTTAATCATTTGATATTTGCTTAACATGTTATGTACTAAATAAATTTTGTTGCGATATCTCTTGTCTTTCTTGGTGTTGCAATTTGGGTGGTCAGCAGTGTATATATATATATATCAGGGACCGCCCACTATATATTTATATATCGATCGATAGATAATTAGATAGATAGATAGATGTATGGATAGATGGTAGGTACAGAGATAAATAGATAGATAGATAGATAAATATATACAGATACATCTACGTAGATGCAAAATTTATAAATGTAATTAAGACTAGTTTTAATTTTAAATAACTATACCAATTTCAAGACAGTAAGAGCTGAGTACCAATTACACAGAGCCTGTCCGTACCCTTCCATTCTCTCCGTTTGGATCACCAGTAATGGATAAGCGTACCTTCGTCTTCATAGCATCAAACAAGCTAATCTGAAAATTAAAAAATCAAAATATGTATCGCAACTTTTAGTACGACATTCAGAAAACATTATTTATTATTTTAATGTAACTTTTAATTAGGCTCTTGTTTAAAATACAGGTCTCATAACATGCTAATGGGGATTCTCATTTTTTATCGTTATTTATCTAGGTTAAATTTTAAAAATGTTAAAAGTTTGAATATTGTTTGCTAAGATGTAGCTTACAAAGATATCTGGAATTAGAATCTATGAATAGATTCAAGGTTCAGATAAGGTATGATTTCAGTGAAAAACTTTTATTTTTTAAATTTAAATTTATCAAACAATTTACTTTGCTTCATCTATTGAATGGAAGTAACACTAGCAGCTTAATTCTTACTAACAGCTACTAATAAAGTATCTTTAAAAAATTAAGATTTTTCTTATTTAAAGAAAGTTTTTAATTCAACAAACCATAAAATTTCAGGACTTTATAGTGATAAGGATTCCAATAAATAAGCATGTAACATGAATTCTTCTTCAAGTACCGAGCAGGAGAGGAATTAAAAAGACATATTCGTTACCGCACAATTACATGCGTTAATTTAAACATGGAATACTTTCAGGATATCCACGGATATTTCAGGATATCCCATCATTTACTTCATACATGTGAGTAATGGATTCTCATTTATTCATGGAATGAATGTGAACGACATTACAGTACGCAATAAAATAAATGTTATTATTACAAATTTGATCTAAATACCTTCGATCTGGCAGCCTCTTTCCTGGCTTTGTAGCAAAACTCGATCAAAGCAACAACCATAGCTAATATTAAGCCACCTATCAGTATGTAAAAACATCCAGCTACATTGCTCAAGGTAAGTTCATTTTGCGTAGATTCCTAAAAGAATCGCATTGAGGACCGGAAAATTAGTGATCATGCGATAAAACAAGAATACTTAATTTTTAACAAAATGAAGCTGAGAATAATATTAACAAAGCAATTACTCTCATTGTGCATGTATGCTCACGCACATGCATATTTAACATATACAGAGGATGTTAGAAAATGGATGCTACAATCTTTATTTTCTTGAAAGTTCATCATACTGGAGGAAAGTTTCTCAAAATAAATACACAGAATTTCATGGAAGCATATCTATGTTAAAGAAGGGAGGTATTTGCAAATGTAAAACCTAACGTTTTTTCAGAGAACGTTTCATTGAACAAAATAACCAATCAGTGAAATGAGTTTCACGATATAAAAAAAATAAAAGAAATTTAACAGACTCAGTGGCAGAGTACAAAAAATACGTCACGCGTTTTGGAGATTAATACTTCCATATTGGGAGAAAAAAGGATTATTATAAGTTTTTGTCGTTGATTCCATTAAACTTTTAATTGTTAGCATTTCCCGAATTTTGCTTTTAAGTGTATGATATTTTTCATTTAATTTTTAAGTAGTAATTAGTATTATATCAACTGGACTTTTATTCTAATAGCGAGTAAATTTTTATATCTGCGGAGTTCTCATAGTTCAGATTGCTTTCAATAACGCCTCCGCCTTATTTTGAGAAGGATTTAATTGAAAACTCATTGAAAGAGTCAAAATCTAAGTAAATAAAGCTTGTAGTTAGTTTTTCGAGCATCCTTTATATATGTCATTTATATGTGGAAAGATATAGAGATACATCTTCAAAATGTAATTATAGATTATAATGACTAAAATGTGTACTTTTAACTATACTATATCGCAAAAAAATTGTTCTTTAAAACTGTACCTCTTTTTAAAGTTCGTTTTGTAACTCATTTTATTTTTGGAAATGTTATCATTAAGGCTAAGAAACAACGAAATTCACTGCACAAAGCGATATTTTAGAGTTAATGTTTTCTTTGAATATTGCAATAAATAAAATAAATTGTTAACGTCGAACTTTCTACACTTACCTTACTATCTCCGTTTCTACACTCACTTCTATCATACCACCATTTATTTTCCAACCTGGCCAAATCACCTTTTTCCTTCATTGAGAGAACAGCCAGATTTAAAAGATCCCTAAAAACGCACAGTAATAAGCCAAATTCAAAAATATAATTAGTACTTCATCTAAAATAAATCATTCATCTGTTTTTGAAAAAATGTCATAACGTACTGCGCACTAGTTATATTAATAATACATCTCAAAATATACCAATTCTGTATGGATAAGTAAAGGGTTAAAAACAACATTTATGAACGGACACAATCAAGAAATATTTATCAAACCTGACTAAATCTGGATTTTTCATATTCATATCAAACCTGACTTTTTTCACATTAATGAAACTATCAAAGTAATAAGTAATTCTGTGGATCTACCGAATAAAATGTTATAAGAAAATAATTACGTGCTTTGAAGATTTACTTTAATTTACATTTCTGTTAACCTTTAAATATTATATAAATTTTTAATAATTTTTATTTCTTAGCGAAATTGAATTTATTTTAATATTTCAATATTATTGAACATTTTAAATATATTTTTTGCCTCGATAATTTATTCTCAAGTACAGCAAAATAAAGTACAGTAAACTACCTATTTTACATATTCTAATTATGAAATTTGGTCAAAATATTTCTCTGTCTAGTTGCAACAATTCATCGCTTAACACGATTAGTTAATCCCCGTATACACCTGTAATCACTGAAGCTCTCATCATCGACTATAGAACTACAAGTGAAATTTTGCAATTCATCCAACAATTTGTAAAAAGCTCTATTTTTATTTACATTTCGTTTTAAATATTTATATAAAATTTAAGAAATAAAATAAATTGCCGTTTTCTTTAAATCTAAACATAAACAATATATAAACTATATATTTTTTTCTTCAAAAAATTATCTTTTATCTTTATTAGCACTGTATTGCTTTTATTAGTACTGCGGGTGAGGATAAATAAAGAAAAATCTAATTTTGAGAATATTGTCAATAATACGAATAATTATTCATGACAGTTTTATTATATAATGAAATATATTTAATATTTTTGAGGAAAAAAAGAAATTATTAAAATGCACGTAATTTTTTCCTTCAGGTAAATCAAAAAAGGGTGGACAGATATAGCTTGATGCTCTGCTACAAGAATGGAGATCTAAATTCTGAGACGGCGTTCTTTACATACAGCCTCCCATGATCATCGAATATTTTCAACTCCATTTTTACGCTCAATTTCATGAAGAATTCTACTAAAGAAATTCGTTTATTTTTTTGGTCTGGAATTTCATAGATCATGTTGGGGGAAATTCATCGATTGTTAAACGAGCGAAACCTGCATTTAGTAATCCGTGTTGAATTCAGAAGCACATTCATTAAAACCGTGTTAAGTGAAGGATAACTGCATTGTTTTTTCTCTGTTATCCAAAATAATTAAATAATATAATAAATAAGATATAAACCTTATATTTGATCCTAAAGGAGTAGCTACGCCATATCCTTTCGCATCTAAGTTTCGTCCAACCTTCATTGTGTCACAAGGTTGCCTCTCATTTATATAGTCGTTTTTTGTGGACTCTATAAGGAAAGCATATTTCCCTTTGGACTCCCGGACTCTCCGTATTCCCTCTTCGTACGACTGCACGAAGACATGTTTCCGGGAATTCATAAATTCCCACATTCGGGCATAAACAGTAATTTTTGATCTCTGCAAAATAATATACTTTTACAATTTCATTATATATAGTAAAGTTACTAGCAATGGTAAAGCAAATATCAAGAATATGAAGAAAATTCAAATTCCACAGTCAGCGATATATATATATATATATAATTCACAATAAATTATAATAAGAAAACTTTCCATATACCATCTCCAAAGAACAGAAATTCAATTTAACACTATGATTGAAAAGGTATTTGTTAGAATTTTAATAATTGTTTTCTATTTTTAAATTCTCTAATTAAAATTATAACAAATACCTTTTTCGATGATGGTTTTAAATCGAATTTGTTTCAAATATATGGAAAGTTTCCTTATTATAATGTATTGTGAATTATTGGTTTATTACTTTGCAGCTTTAGCTCAAGTCTTGGCCTTTTTAATTTATTTTTAATTACTTTTATTTTGAATTTATATATATATATATATATATAATCAAAACTTAATGTTTTCTCTAAACATTTGAAACTTATAGTTACATTCTGTTAGACTAGTGTTCGATTGATATTTTTAAGGAGATAAAGCATGTTTTTTAACTTCAATAAAGTATATTCAGGAAGTTTTGCAGTTTATAAATGAAATATATATTAAGTATTAATAAGAAAGAAAAATGGAATTTGGGTAGATTTCTATGTAGGTAGATTTTAGAAAATGAAATTCTAGTGCAAAACGAAAGAGTTTAACTACCATATTATATAGACTGCATACTTATTACGAAACCACGTGTGTAATTATCGTATATATAAACTGCATTACTACCTCTAATTCGAATAGCCATGTCTAGATAAACGATATCAGTTCAGCCAAAATCCACTATAGTAGTAGTTAATGGTATAGCTGGAAACCAACAGGAAATAAATGACCGTTCTTTTTTGCTCAATGTTTCTATCTACACTATTGTAAAATACTGAACAGAACAACATAATCAGAAACAACTTAATTCTGATTAGAACGATGCTCTCATCAAATATTTACCGACAATGTTATTTTTTCTGTTTATCTTAAAATGTAAGGGAAGTTTGTCCTAAAATATTGTTTTCAAGAATATGGTTTGAGTTTTTAACTTAGTCTTACATTGTACTGCGGAGGCTCAAAGCAATGCAAATTTTCTTTTCTTTCAAAAGAAAAATTACTTTAGTTTTTAATTGCTGGGGACATGCTCGTGAAAAGAATTTAAATATAACAATTTCATTTGCGTAACTCACAAATTTATATTCAGAACAAGAGAGCGTTTCGATGTAATTATGCGATTTTTCACTAGTTCGGTTGGCTCCTAATATGTCATGTCAAACGATTCTGTTAGGACTTCGGATATAAATTGCGCTACTCGGCGCCAGAATAACTATGCCCCTCAAATGCTGCATAATAAAAGCATTAAGCATCATATTTTCTTTTCTTCTGTCATTTCTCTTAATTTCACTAATTCTCATTTGCAGGGCTAAAGCAATTGATGCTTAGAGAAAGCCTTGTGAAAAGCCAGGGATTTGCAACCAGTCCAAAATTATTGAACATTAATGAAGTTGATAAAACATTTTACATGCCGTAATTTTCTGTTAAATATTTCATACTTTTCTTCATTTAGTGAGACTATTCTGGACAGAATTATTCTACTTTCTGACCTTTGTTCCTGAAAGCGAAAGCCAGTTTTCCAGGGAAAAGAATGGTTGGTTGGCCAATTAATTTCCGCAAAGAGAAATAATTCGCTCCGCTAACGAAATGAATTCAGAATATTTTAGTCATATAAAAAAAACTAATAGATCATGCTTTTATACAAAATTATCATTAGCAGACATTTTTAGTATAGCTTGAATATTCAACGGGATATTAACATATTGAATACATTGTTATCCGAATTGTTCTGAATTAAGTTTTATTATAATACTTTTTCTTGTTGTTCAACGAAAGTTAACCAGATAATAAGCACATATTCAGTATCGACTGGCTGTTTTGTCAATACAGAAAACTAAACGTAAATATCTGAAGTGATGCAAAAAGGTATGCTTAAAAAATATCTACCAAAAGTAACTAAAGAGCTCATACATCTACCAGAGTTTATATGGGGAATTCACTATTCTCTGAATTTCTGCTTTACTTTACATTTCCAATAAAACCTGAGAACTATGCGCTTTTATTCGCAAAGAGATACAAGGAAATTAAGCAATATTTTTCAGATCATGTTATTAGATCATCAAAGGACTAACTTTTAATCAATTCGAAAATAAAAGGTAAAATAGCTAAACAACTCAGAATGTTTTTTTCCCATTGGCAGGATTTACCGTTTGTAGATGTTAAGCACTGCTAAGGCTGGAAGCGACGGTGTCTTTACGATGGAAGCTTCTAATAGTTGGGCCACCATTGCCTCCTATAAAGGTACAAACCAACTGTATTCACGCATTCGTTGGGATTCGAGCCCGCACCCTTCGGAACGGCAGTCAGAGTCATTAACCACTTTCCCGTCTGTGTGGCCCACTGTGAATGTAACCAACAGCATATCGCTTAAATAGTTTTTACTCTAAACGTTTCCACAAAAACCTTTAAAACTTCTTTTAAAATATTCCTTTTTTAGAAATTGCCTTTATTAAATCTTTTAGAATCAGTATTTAATCAATCAGAACGAAGTACTTCATGCGTACCTACCTGAGCGGATCATTGCCTTCAAGATCAACTATCAAAGAGATACTATTCCGCAACTTCTGCACTTATGAGAAAACATTTCACCACCATTCAACTAGATTACTTAGCAATCCAGACCGGAACCCAGGATTAAATATCAGTGCTCTGCAGTTTTAGGCACTCAGCCACTAACTGGATAAATCATCCAATTAATTAAGCTCACTCTAAAGGCACATAACGCTCCTGTACGTTGCAACGTTCAAATAAGATACCATCAAACTGTAATGTATATTTTTTCATTCCTGTATATATATAAATATATATATATATATATATATATGAAACATGTGTTGAATAAATATACGTATATGTCATTATGAAATGCATATTCAGTAAATATCTGGATGAACAGAAAACAGCTGCATAGATACATAAAATGACATTTAAAGACAGACGTAGCCGAAACCGAATTCAACCTAATTTTACCGTTAGATGAAGCAATTCTAGAGACGCAATATTGATTCACTTATAATTATGGGTGCAATATGCATACTACAATTTGTATAGTTCACATTTACAGGCAATGAAGGATAGACAGCAGAGGCAAGCGACATGTCCTAGGAAGAAATAAATGGGTACCCAGAAAAATCGTGAGAGAGGTAAAAGTTATCTTGATTTGTGACTGGATACGAGCTGTCCGCATTGCAGATTTATACAAGTAAGCATAAAACAGATTAATAGTCCAGTAAAGTTACAAACACTATTTACTTTTAGAACAGGAAGGGGAGATATGCAAATTTAAATGAAGAATTACGAGGCTATTGTTAATTTAAGTTATAATTTTGAGTTGCATGTTTTATATATTGCATGCACATGTTTCTGAACCTCTCTAATCATGAGTGATAATAATGGAGTAAATACACAAGTCCTTGGATCATCATAATCATTAATCGTAATAATGGAAATCAAATACATTGCATTACCATTTTAATAACGAAATATGCACGTTCTCAAATCAGTATAATGCTGAATCGCAATGATGAGATTTTATTGTCTTTTCAGTAGTTTATGATAAAATACAGTAAAGATAAATGTCTTTAAAATCATGGCAAAATCTTTCGTTTTATCCATTATAAAGATTTAAACCATTCTGCAATTACTGTAAGTTTTGTTTAGTTTCATTCTTTAGCCCTTTCATCACTACGGAGAAAAAGTAATCATTAATTTGTGGCACTGTATTTCAATTACACCATATATTTCAAATTTAATTCACATTCTTCCTGTTTGCATCATTTCGTCACGGTCTCGCTCATTTCAAAGAATTATTCAGGTTTGAGTGGCAAGTAGTTAAGTTAAAAAGCATTTTCTCTCTACTTTCAGCACTTCGTCGTGTTGTAACTGGAAGCACCCACAACGCGTATTTAGGAGGTCTGGAGTTTGAATCCCGGCGAGGGCACTGTGGATTTCTTCAGTTTCCTTACTTCGAAATATTCTAAAAAAGAATCTACAAGTGGGGCCCTAACTGTGAAACGGTTGTGGGTGATAATTCTTCACCACCAGTATTTAGCGTCTGTGTCTCCTAATCCCCAAACGCCATTTAAAAAGGGGCGAATATAAGTTATTTTCTCCCTCCTTTTCGCAAGCCTTCGTGGGGTAGCTGGAAGCAACCTCGAAGCGTATTCGGGAGGTCCGGATTTCGAATCACGGAGAGGACACTAGAACATTTTTCAAGTCGTAGCATCTATATAATCTAACGGCTCTGGAAACTGTAAAGTTAGGGAAATAGTTTGCAACCGTGTGAATGATTAAATCAACGATCAGCTGACGCCCAGCACGCTTACCTATTTACTAAAGCCAATGGTCGAGAAAAAATTTGAATTTTCAGTACAATATAATTTAGTTGGTAAGTTATGATTTTGAGGTAGTGCTTAGTTGTCAGACCCTAGCTTGTATTCTTATTTATAAAGTATTTAGAATTTTAGTATAGGCAGCGACTGCTAAAGGACATCTTGTTTCACTGCCTAATCGACGCGATTGGTAACATTTTGTAATACTTTACTTTATTATATTTTATTTCGTAATATTTACTAGTATAATAAACTTAATTACATACTATTTGCTTCTCTGTGATTTCACCATTTAGTAAAGGTATTCACATTTTAAGTTTCGTGAAACAGTTGAGGGGCAAACGTTGAAGTAGTTGATGAGGCGAAATAGCTCCATATAATTGTTCCAAATTTCTAGTTCAATCTTGAAATCCTTGTTGGTTTAAAAGCTTTCCTAAGGCCGAAAAATTTACAGAAAATGACTTATTTTAATCTTGTAATGATGAAAGGCAAGTAAATGGCATTGTACAAGAAAATAATTACCCTACAACTTCAGCTCAGGGTATTAACAAGCAAATAACGTTATGTATACTAAAGAAACGCTTCCATTAAGGAAAATACACGCTTTTAGCCTTCCTCTAAGAATCAGGAAAAACAGACGATCAGTAAGATTAATCTCATGCCAACAGCAAATTTATGCAATTCTTCAGCAGAAAGATATAACCTTTGTTAGCTTAAATAGCTTTAACGCTACTTAAAGATCTTTAAGACAATAAAGGTTATACATTAGTTTTCTAAATTTTGAAAAGATTAAGATTTATCGGGGCTCTACTTTTTCATGATGTCATCAGCCCTCCAAACTAGTCCGTCAGAGTGGAGAAAGGTAAAAAAACCCGAAACGTGCAATCAACTTATCTAAACTTTTATACCCAAAATTATTACTCTGGGTCTTATTCAAGGAAAGAAACGCATGAGAGCTAACACATGAATTTTCTAATTAAAAAAGGAAGATTTGAAATTTTCGGACACGATTAAATTTTTACATCAGTTGCATACAACGGCATGTAGTACAGGAATACATATATATGACATTTTTATGCTGGTGAGTATTAAGTTCTCTCAAACTGAGATCATCGAAAAGCATGCTTGTTCATACATGCGTGTATATCCGATATTTTTATTACATGAAGTTCTCTGGCAGAAGTTTCCCATCATATTTTTAGCAAGCTATTTGAACACGAGTTTAAAATAATTTAGGAAAGCTAAACGGAGGCGATATAAATTCACCTTGCTTGGTTCAAGGAATTTTTACATCTGCCGAAAGCTGGAATCTTGAATAACCGGGAGACATCTCACTGAAGCAAGCGCGAAGGTGGGCGTATCAAGACGATTGTCTGAGCTCTCATAAGAAGAAGGACATGTCATTCAATACTCGTTTCGCATTTACTGTATTTAACAGTTTCTAGCACTTTAAACTCTATATTGTAATAAAATATACATAATATAATATACTGTAATATAATGCATCTTTTGGTCTACCTCTAAAATACCGCGTAAAACTGTTAATTAAAAAAGGAAGCTTGGACCGGAATATCATAAGAAAGTAAACCATCTCGGACTTGAATAAATTATTGATTCATTTTCATACTCTGTCTTGTATCTAATTTGAAAAGTTTTGTTTATGAGATGCAGGCGAATTTTATTAATTAAAGGGAATAAATTTGTATTATATTTGAAAAGGAATTGAAAGTTCCTCTTTACTTGCTATATATATAATAAACGCATTTCAATATTGAGCAATAATGTCAATAAATGCTTTACGTCATATTGAAGAAAAATTACAGATTATTCGCATTTTAAAAACAGGATATCCACGTGTCTATATTTATTTAAACATGGAGACTACGGAACGAACATTTGCGTGGCAAAATTTCATAAATAAGATACAAATTTATTGCCTTTAATCAATAAAATTCGACATCAAAACCTGAATCTTCCAACAGTTACGTTAGGGTTAAGTATTTACGTTTCATTCCGCGTGATCTCTTGAACATTTAAAGAGACGGTCCCAGACGAAAACATCGCAGACGAAAACGTCGCAGAGAAAACAACGCTAAGCGAAAACGTCCTTGTTCAAAACATCGTAAAGCAAAGAAAAAAGTTCGCAGTTCTAAAACGTCTTGGTATAAAATATCGTAGTCGAAAATAAAGCAGTTCAAAAACTTCGCAGTTTAAGAACATCGTCGTCGAAAATATCGTGGTAAAAAATAAAGTACCTACAAATCATCGCATGACGATAACATCGTACACATGCGTTTTTCAGGTTTTAAAAGCTGTAAATGTATATTCGCATAATGGTTCGGGAGGGTAAGAAGGAAAGAGGGATATGTTTATTTTTATATTTCATATTTTTGAATGAACTAATAAATTTTTGTTGAAAAGGTAAGAAGGAAGCTTAAGTATTTAAAAATTGAAAATGAATATAAAATTAACGCAACTTACACTTAATAGAATTTTAAACTAAGACGAACTGGAATTCTCTGACATCAGCTCTGTGAACAATATCAGAAAATAAGCAGGATATTGACAGAGATTGAATGAATTATCGGTATGAAGACCATCTGAGCTAGGCTATCCAATGCCAAGCTCTTAGGTCTCAAGCAGTATTGGTGTCAGCGTATCGGGGAATTCGTAACTCAGTGAGATACACTAAATGGAAGACAGGTTGGGAGAAGAAATTCTATAAAAATCATTCGCGAATATCACAAAACGCTAATCTTTCACAGTTCGCATTAAGTGTGAACATGGCGTCAGCTATATGTACGGATATATAGTTTCTCTTTTGTTCGCTAGAGTTTACTTTTAAGCTTAAAGCTTTTTGGTTCCACTTCCAATGGATTACTAACCCATCATGTATATAAATCTATATTGTTGCCAAAAATAAATGCTAAAGACAAATTATTTGCAATAATTCGAAAAGTGTTACAATTAATGTTTCAGAACCTAATGCTATATACTCTTTGTAGAATACAAATGTAACGTAAACATCTACCGGTTGCTAAAATGCTAGAAGAATGCGTATTTTTATGAAAATATGAAATTGACTACTTTACGAATCTGTGAAGCTCATCTATAGAATTTCGTTTTGTGTAACTAAATGTCATAAAGTAGAGACATCAGGTATTTTTGAATCGGGAGACATGAAGAAATGTGCAACGCCCTCGCCGGGACTCGATCCTTGGAACTCTCGAATACGCGCCGAGTGTGTTGACCATTAAACCACGAAGGCGTGCTAAAAAGGCGGGAGAAATACCTTATAATAAGACTGACGGAAGTACCTTAAAATGAGACTGACTTAAAAGACGTTTTTGCAATCGTTTAGAGGTTGAACTGAAATGGAGAGACATCCAAAGGATCGAAGCTGTATAGTCTGAAGCGGAAATCGTTCAATGGTTATCTGGCGGTATCCAGGTTAAAATACGAATTTGAAACTTACATCTACCATCAACAGGACACCCGGTAAAGATCTTCCAAGAATCCAAGAACTACTACGTCTGTGGAGATTCAATAGGTGGTACTTAAGTTACAACACCATACATAGATCACAGCTAGAACGTTATCTCAGGATCTCACTACTGAGTCTGGAAAGACATTTCCAAACACACTGTACATAAGCGCCTTACAAAGTACGCCCTTTAAACGTCCAGCAATCATAAATCCCCGCAACCGAAGAAGAGATCCTCTCTGAACTACATCACTCAAGAATTCATAACAAGATTGGGGTCGTATCATTTTTAGTGATGAAACTAGATTTAAATATATATAATGAATACAGTCTGTTGTATTTGAAATGAGTCTCTTGTATTTGAAATAGCTACCGAGAATACTGGATCCAAGCATCGTGTGGTAACCAGACATCCTGGACGAATTCCTCTCTCTCTCTCAGTCTCGTTTTTCTGGTAGCTCAGTAAGTCAAAAAGTAATCTGGGGAAATTTTTATTACAGTTTCATTACAGTATCTCTAAGCAAATTTTCAAGAGAACAACCACGGAATTTCTAACGCTACCTCAATAATGACCACAAGTTCTCGTAACTAAGCCGTTCTGCTAATTTGACACCGAATGACTGAGGAATCTGAGTAATGTCCATACGTCTATTGTAGAATGTTGATGAACTGGTAGGCTAACTGGCCCATATCTTTCTCAAACTGTGAATTATGTTAATGCGTATTCAATTGGAAATCCACTGTACTTATTTCAGGAGTGAAAGTATAATACACAGTTTTATTTCAATTTGTAGCTCTTTTATGATAATAAATTATCCTTTTACTGTGGACCATAATTATTTCCTCTCAAGTTTGCGTACGGAATTTAGAGGACTCATTAAAGATGCCTTCTCTCCTCCCCTTGAACTGTTGGCTAGTTTACTAATTATAGAGCAAATTTGGAGAAACATGTACGCCTTAGAACTTGCATTCGTCGAAGAAATCTGCAGAGTATTCAAGTAACACATTGGAGCAAACATAAAAACCATGCTATCAAAATCATTTGCGCCAAAAGCAAACCCAAGGTCAGCTACTAGTCTTATTTATCAGGATACAGACAGGCAGCGTTTTCAATAAAGTAAATCTTTATTAATTTGCTATAGCTATCTTGAAATACATACAGTTGCACAGACATTAGGTTTTATTACGGAGACAGGAAACATAAAAAAATTTAGCAATGCTCTCGCCGAGTCTTGAACTACGTACTTCCCGTTTGCTACCCGGAAGTGCTTCCACGAACGCACGCAGTAAGGCAGGAGAAAAATTCCTTATTCATTAAATGCAGGGTAACTGTCCCATACCTTTCTTAAACAGTGAAACATATGTAACATCCATGCCTAAAGTGTACATGCAGACATGCACTGATGGAAAATGAAATCCCAGCAACATAAAGGAGTTGTGCAAGATAAACGAAACTTGGGAGGTGTGTTTGCAATTCTGAAAGATGGTGTATATTCAGATTTTGAGCTAGATGAACAACAGTGACACTAGTAGCACCACTATGAATATTCAGATCAATTTTGCTTTAAACAGGCGATGTAAATTTAGTATCATTTATTTATCTTCCGCATTCGGCATTGTAAGAGAGATTGAAGTGTAGACTTCCTTTAAGCAGACGAGGAAGGTAGAATCTGCTTTTGAGCTAAGCCGTGTAATAGAGCTAGCAGAAGGTGTATTTTCTTTTCGCAGTTTTGCAGAAAGATTGGCGGGCATGTACCCACTGCGCATGCCTGTTGGCAGCAGTTGTCATGGAAAGACATTTGCATAAGAAGGCCGGAAGCCTGGCGTACATGTGCCAGCATTCAAAGGGAAGATTTCCGTACTCGGCGCATGTCTGTGGAGCATTGCATTGCATCTGCAACAGACATTCGAGTTTTTGTTGGAAGTAATGTGACGCAGCAAACTGTATCACATTGATTCCTTGAGAAATAGTTCTAATCTAAATGCCCTGTAGGAGCCCTAGCACTAAATTCAAATTACTTAGATTATCAGGACTGAGTGTTCGGTGCATACTTTTGGCGAACATATTCGTGAAGTAGTTAAATTGCTGATCTTGAACAGGGAGCTGAATGCAGCTATGTTCTGCGGTAGAATACTGTGGTTAAGTGGTAGAATAACTGCACGTAAGACGGATTTAAAATCCTCTTTTATTAAACCACTATTATTTACATCCACTTCGCAACTCGGGAGGGATAACAGAAAATAATGACCGCACTTGGGTCTAACTTGAACAATCAAATAATTTACAATAAAGTTAAATAGAAATTAAGCAGTCGTTGTTCACAGAGCTATGAACGCGAGGTTGGCCTCTTGCTAAACGATCAATGGTGCGTAACAAGATTTAGCTAATACTAACGCACTTACATTATTTCAATAAGTAATAGCGTAGCAGGGCTAAGGCTCAGAATTTAAATACTAGCTAGTCAGGTGGACGTCGAACAGAGCCGCAGTGATTTGAGACTAAAAGCTCTCTCACATCGAGAAGTTCCTTGCTAACCCTTAAATACAAAACTTGGCTCTACTTCAAATTAGCATAAAGCTGAAACGCGCGCTCATTCTAACGGGAAGTTGAAACAAGAACTTACAGGAAACAGAAAATTAACATAAAACTTTGTTAGTTAAACTAAAACCTTACAAGATATGTGGCTACGGTGATGTCAAGCTAAAGCTCATTTGTGGGCGGAGTAGAGATCTGCTGTTTCCTCAGATGATAGGTATTTCTATCTTTCGCTAATGATGGTCATATGTTGGTTAGATGGAGGCTAGTGCTTGGATTGTACTCACATCGTTATACCTAGCACAGATTTTCAGGTCAGACGGGTGATCTCACCAGTTGTTCTGTTCCTGAGAAAAATACCAGGAGAAACTTACCAACAGGATAACGCTCCTACCCATACCACTACTATCACCCAACTTGTTCTATAGATTGTCGAGATGTTTTCTTGGCATGCGAAATCACCCGATCATTCTGACATTCAGCATGTACGAGACGTGATTTGACGTCAAATATAGCTCAGTCACAATTAGCACAGAGTTTTGCTGATTTGACTGACTAAGTGTAACAGTAATAGAACTGCATTCCACAAAATGACATACGTCACCTGTATGACACAATACATGCGCGTTTGCATGCTTGCATTCAATATTGGATCGACTATAGAAGCTATTAATATAGCAACATTTCGCCTCTGCTATCGCTCTTCTCAAGCGTACTATAACATGACCTTGAAACAGTAAAGAAATAAATATGTAACCTAGACAAATGCTTTGCCTACACTTCTTTTTTCTAAACTGATTTCTTGGTGCTGGGATTTCATTTTCAGTGAGTGTGTGTATAAATAAATGTATGGGTGTCTGCTTTTCAAATACTACACCGTGACGGGAAACAGACAGAATAACCATATTTTTTTACAAATACATCATAACGGAAAAATTAAATGAATAAACTTTCAAGTAATTTTGATGTATAGAACAAGCAAAATTCAGTGCTTCGAACATATATTTTTGGAACAATAATTGCTATTATACGGCTAGCCGTGGAGCCAATCAGAATTTGGATGGCAGTTGTACGTTTGTAATCCATGTGATTTCATTTATATGCCAGCGTTCACTAGCGGACTAGTTGACGGGTGTGTGACGGGTGTTCTTGTGCCAGTCTCTCTACAACCATTGATCAAATGTTTCAGTTTTATAGACATTCAGAAGAGGAAGCGCCGTCCAAAGCAGAAGACGAACATCCTGTGTATTGAGAAATTGTACGTCAGGGTCTACAGCATGGGGTTTTGAACTGTCCGGCACCAAAGAAAGGTCGTAGTTACGAGCATTACAAACAATCTAACAGTGTTTGGTCAAAGTAACTCATAAGGAGGACTAGAAGTACACGTCATAAGACAGGGTATCCTAAAAACACTTTATACCATGAGTAATGTGCTACGCCGGTATGACGAAGAAAAATACAAATTTCCAACTTTTGTTCTTCCCGATGCTTCCCCACATGAATATGTTTATCATGATGCTGAAAGGAAAAACGGATTTCCACTGAGAAAACGACGTTATGCTATTGAAGCGTCCATGGCTATCGTTGAAGGACCCTTTGTATACGCCGATTCCTGTTCTCTAGCGCCAAGGCAATTTGATGTATGAGCCGACTGGATGGAAATTTTTGGCTTTGCAAATACCTTCACAAAGTACGAACAGATCTTTTGTGCCTTGCATCCCAAACATCATTCAGCAAAACGTAATGAGCAACAAGACCGGTTTTTCTGCAGGATAATGTTAATTCAGAACTTAATCGCAAAACTTCGTAAAAGGTTAATAATGGGAAAGTTTTACTCACCCACTGAAGTGCTCAGAGTTGGCCCTTCGAGTGACTACACCTTTATTTTATTTCAGCTTTTTTTTGCAAACTCTTCCACAATCTTCAGGAAGTTCAAGAGATTATAACTGAATAGTATACAAGAAAATTAATTTTCATAATATGAATAGCGAAGTTATATAAATGATAGGTAGAGATCATAGATCATGATTGGAGTATGGCAATTGCGGGTACTGCAGTCCATCAGGCTTCAATTCTATAGCGCAGTTCGTCTATGAGTCTGTCTAGTCAGTGTCTTTGAAATCATTTACTAAACATTTTCATCTGGAAAACATTAGAGAATGCTTTGGCCAGAATTAGATTAATGTAAGAAGACTCTGAAGATATTTCACAGCGACAAGTTAAAACCTCAGTAGTTTAATCACAGCTGGTTCAGCTACCAGATATGTGGACTAGAGATGAATAGGATATGTATCAACACTTTTGCTGTTAAGGCACTCGCTAATTGTGTAGCGTGGAGTAAACCAATTTTTAACGTTTTGTTTAAGAGGAACAGAATGCCATATAGCTTTCACAGTTCCCCAACAGTCTTTCAAACCTGATGTGTAATGGTGTAAATTTCATATTTTAGTTGATGTCGAATGTTCTCAAGTGGATTTAGATCCGATGGCTGAGGGATTCATGGCAGAAGATAAATCCTTTTTTGTTCATAACAACTTTTCGTCATATTCGCCGAAGGCTTTGGACTATTATCTAGTTAACAGAGACATTTCAGTGGCATGTTCTCTATTGTCAAAGATGACAGTATGTCTTCTATGATAGCCACATACGCCTATTTTACATACCATCTACTTAGCTCACGTCATACCACGAAAAACAACTCGGTAAAGTATGACTGCCACCTTCATTTTTAACAGTTTTAAATATTATCGTCAAACTATTTCACATCCATTCTTAACTAATTCCCTGTTGTTTCATTGCTCCAGAGTACATTTCTTCAGGGTGCCTTAGATTTTGTAAGATCGTTTCGGAATGATAAAATTTGGCAAAATGCAGTAATTTTCCGGTATGTATTTTCCTTTTAAATGGAACCTTCCTTGGATTTAGAGATCATTTTGCTCACCAGATGTGAGTTGTATTGTTCTGTCACTTACTTTAAGACCAGTTTCACTTTGAAAGTCTTTAGCGAACAAAAATAGCCTTTCATTGATTTTCGGAAAAGCGATTCTTTCTGACTTGAAGCTATTTTAGAAGATCTGCCATTTACGTTCAAGAACATGGTTGTACTTTTATACGAACGTTCGTTAGGGAATATCCAACCTTTTTAGCAATTTTTCTGATGGATAATCTATGATGTGTATCGTTAAAAGAGTTTGTACCTCGGCGCTGCAATGCTTTTGCTCTACTCCTTTTTTTATATAATTCATAAAAGAAAACCAATTATATGGTGAGAAATTTCAAACAGAAAGAATGACATTGCTTTTTGTAAATCATTTATTTTTTAAAGGATATAAGCCACTCTTTAATATGTTTTGTCTAATGTATTTTCAGGATAATTCAGAATAAAATATTGCATTACGAAAACACTCCACTAATCTGTGATGACATTTACAGAATCGTTACATTATGTCCCTAAGGTCCGAACAATTAACATTAACCGTAAATCAAAACGCTAAAAAAAGGTTATACTTAAATTTGCGCAAAAATATAAAGCGCTACGTTGCATAGCGGCATTGACCTTTAAATTGTTGAAATATATATATAAATATTTATCTTCATAGGGAAATATAAAACATTGGCAACTGCGATAAAAAAATGTGCCTTTTTAATAATGCTGGGTATTTTCCAGAAATCATTCTAACAGAAAAATGGGAGCCTCGCGTGCTTTTCATAGTTAACTAAACCATGGCCAGAAAAAGAAACGTCAGTCAGCTAAATTTTAAGAACTTTTACTGCATGCAAATCAGTGACTAATATTGACTTTAGTATATCCATAGCCTTAATATTATAACCTCTCCACAACATCGATTTTCGAACCAAGTTGCGAATAATAATATTTAAGAAACCACATTTGCTTAAATAAGTATTGTATGCCTGCCTAATGATTTTCTGAAATCTATAGAAATAGTCAGAATAACAGAAAATGACTAAGGTGCAGCCTTTCAACAAATGACAGAAAGGAATTTGAAAGTCAGGAAGTTTTAAACAAAGGAATTTGTAATAAAACTTTGGCTTTGAAAGTTTGCTAAAGTAGCATCATTCTTTAGCATCATTCTCATTCTCATTATTCCCATACTGAAGTTTATGTCATTACAGCTATTTCAAACTCAATCTTGCGATATAAAATATATAAGACAGCTGGTCCTTAAAAACACTGTTACTTTATAAATTAAAAAATATATAGGTCATTTACAAAGCATTTATCTAAAAGCAAGAATTCTTCTAAATTAATTTATTTTGCTGAACACGTTGAGTCTCCTGCGAGTTTGCAATAAAATATCGTTTAGGACACGAGCCTTTCTTATATATACCATATATACCAAGCTTTGTTTTTTCCCTATTGTATGAGTTTATAGCGTCTAGAACGAAATATTATGGGACATGCATTCAGTTTAAAATCTTTCCTCAAGGTCGAAGTAACTAAGAAAAGGTGTGAGTTTCGAAAATTAGTTCTTTTTCAAATATTTTTGTATGGAAATTCTATAAACTAAAAAATATAATTGGTCATTAGTAAAAGACTAAAATTACATTGACCATTACTGTAAGACTAGCATCGTAAATCCTAGCCTCTGTCAATTATTTATTTAAATCAGAAACTACAGGTTATTTGGTGAAACTGAACTATTAAAATCATTATTATTTGCCTTTTGGTTAGGTGAGGTTAGGTTATTCAGTTATGGCAAAGCACACGAGAGCTATCTGCCTAAGGGGAGGGATGCCTTCGTGGAGGACTTTCTAAGGGAAACTGGCTCGTATACACGTTACACATGGGGAAAACCACGAAAACACCCATGCAGCCAGCCCGTTTGCGGGATTCGAACCTCGGACCGAACTACCAGTGTTCAGCGTCTTTACCGCTCGGCCGCTGGTGGGCCTATTTGCCTTTTGGAAATCATAGGGATAAAAACTAAGAATCGAGTATTTTAATCAGGATTACGAAATTTTAGAAAACTATCAATTTAGGAGACGTAGGAAATTCTAATGAAGTCCTCCTTTCGTTCGGAGTACATTTGGTAATTTCTCAGATACACTTTTGCATATTTCATCTTAATTTCAAGAGCAGCTTTTCTTTCAAGTATATAGATAATATTAGTGGTTAAAAATAAAGAAATATGCTGTAAATTAAAAGAAACGAGCTGAAAAACTTCCTGAGTATCAGTTCTTTTAATCGAACAGTAGTTACAAACTGTGACTACTCCAAGAAGAAAATAAGAATTCAATAAGTCATTCAATATAACTTAGTTGTTTCCAATTTTGCTAGCATAGAGTACATTATTCTCTAAAAATAAATTGTGAATTTTAAACTAGCAAAGCATTTGCATTCAAAAATACAAAAAAAAATCAAGTTTTAAAATGTTTACATTATTTTAGTAAATTGCTATGCAAACTCAAAAACCAAATACCAATTCTTCAACTAATTAAAGAGGTACACTGCGAAAAAATATGGGACAGTTCTATATCTCCCGTTCAACTGGACCGATTGACGAAATTTGAGTTGCGCTTTACATGCCTCGAAACGCGACTCAGGATATATATTAAATTTATATACAGCATTACTCTAACTAGGTATTTTGTCACAAAATCGGAATTTTTGTGAAATGACATGTCAATATTTTTACATATTTCGATTCTACGACTCAAATTATACCTAAATATTACATTTTGTAAACTTTGGTGCGAAATTTACAGAGAAATTCAAAAATTTATCTTGGCGTAATGTTTTCAGTTTGCGCCAAGAATAATTTACTTGGCGAACTTCTTAATTTATAGCAACCTAATTTTCGTTTCCTTTTTTGTATTGCAGATGAGCGGAAAAAAGTCATCGTTCATACTCTAATTTTAACAAAGTGCGTAAACCACATCTGACGTAATTATCGCTCAAAAAAAGATGCCAAATTTCAAAACGAACCAATGTTAATTTCACGTATATCTTAGAAAATTTTGAATACAAAACTTTAATTTTTTGCATGTGTGCCTAGAAATACATCTACTTTAATAGAACGTTAAAACTTTTAGATGTTATAACACAAAAATGTTTGCGAAAAGTATATAAAAAATATTTTAAATTTGCATTTAAAAATACAAATTGGAAAAATAAATCATAAAAAATGTGCGAATTATATTTGGATTAAGCCTAAATTTTGAATTCTGGAAGAAGAACCAAGTAAGATTAAGAAAAAAAAGAGATATTAATAGATATACATTAAATTCAATTAACACTGAAGAGCTAAAATTTTGAGAGCTAATTTTTAAAAACGACTTGTGCGATTTTTACAAAACTTAACAGTTTGTCATAATTTGAGTCGTAGAATCGAAACGTGGAAAAAAAACAGGCATGTCATTTCAGGAAAAGTCCGATTTTGTGTCAAAATACCTATGTTAGAATAATTGCTATATATAAATCTAATATGCACCTAAATTCTAGAATTTCTTCAATCGTCCCGGTAGAATGAGCGATATAGAACTGTCTTTTTTTTCCGCAGTGTACATTGCCTTTGAGAATTATCTAACAGCAAGAAAATTATTAGCTCTGAACGAAACTGGTAAAGAAATAATTGTGTTCGAATCTGAATATCTAATCAGATATCTGTGAATGACTCAAAAAAACTTCAGCGTTTATTTGATTCAAAACTTTAGATTATTTAAGAATTATTCTAAAGAAAATAAGTAATAATTAAAAAATTAATAAAGGAAATATTTAATATAATAAGGGACAGAAATTGAGTTTAACTTTGCATTCAATTTTATTTGACTTAAACTTTAGGCTAATTTTTAGACATATAATTTTCCAAATAATATACATTAAGAAAATGTGACCGTGAACAATTTTATTTATGTTAAAAAATAAAATATATTCTGTGCTGAATTCTGAAATCAGGATTTTCATTTAAGAATTATAAAAATCGAGTTTTAGTATTTTAATTTTATTTACACTCTCAGTAATCTAAGCGAAAATATTCATTTTATTAGATTACATATAATCATGCATTTGAAATTTATTTTACATACATTCAGAAAATTCCTTAAGAAATTATAAATGCAATTATCAATGTCCGTATGGTTTTTACCGCATTAAAAAATAGGATTTACCCGAAAGAATTCCTGCGTTGAGGAATACATGAGAGTCCCGTATTCGACTTCTGTTTGTTTGGCGAGGTCATCCGCAGAATTGATAGGCGTAACCATCCGTTCTACTGTCAGAAACGCTGCCAAATTGGCTGTATAAGACGATATGATAATAAGGGTGAAGAACCACCATACACTTCCTACAATGCGCCCTGATATCGATCTGGAACAAAGATAGTAAAATGTTAGGTTTTAAATATCGGCTCTGTGAGTGCGTGTGTATGTATATAGGAATATACATATCCGTATTTTTTGATTAAATAGCCTATTTCAAGCGAATAAACTGTGCAGTGATGTATTTAAAGCCTCGAGTCATACGTTTCCTGCGAATATTTTAAAGTTCGAATTTCAGTTAAAATTTTATAACATGTCTTCTGTTCATATATTTATTACACACACACTACGACTTAACGAGTGAAATTCATCCTAACTGTGCATTCTACAAGTGTTTTGTGAATAGTAATCTTTCGCAAATAATTATACTATCATTAGATAATTATCTGATATTAATTAAAAGTGGCAGTTTTATTTAGAGTTTCGATTTTTTTTATTATTACATTTCAGAATATGTTTGAAAATCGTATTGCAATTTATTTAAAAATTGTATTTGCATGCTGATTTGCCGAAGATGTGCTACATCGTCCGCAAATGTCTGCTAAAGACTTCAACAAAAATTGTGCTTCAGCAACTAATAAGTAGTGGAAGAATAATTTTTTTTGACCGAAACATCCCACTACATTAGTACACAATTTTATTAAACAGCCTTTATTTCACTTTTTTGAGGACTTTATTCCATCAATTTGTTCAAACGTTACGTCATGTTAATGATTTCAGGAAACTCTCAAAACATCCTTTGTTTGATATTCATGTTTAGAACGTTTTAAACCTCATGTAATTAGTTTATTTGCCCATTACTGTCTCAACTACGTTAAAAATACACCAGCTTTAAATATACTTGATAAATAAAAAAAGTAGATAATTCTAGTTAGTCATTGAAAAATATAATAAAAATGATCACCAGGCTAAGTATTTAAGGATCAATTGAAAATAAGACTTTAATTAAGAAATAAAAGGTCTTTGTCAAGGCAAGCAAAACGCTTATGTATTAGTAAATGCTTTCGGGAAAAAAGAAAACAGATTCATGCCTTTAAATGCACATTTCAAACCGCTGCAAAATGCAAATATGCATTTTTAAAAGATGTACTGTATAGAAATTTTCTGATATTTAAAACTAGAATTTTACAGTTATTACATTGCATTCACATTACCTTTACATTTCCTTTCGTTTGATGCCACAAATATGTTCACCTGTTGAGTTTCTTTTGAAGACAACCAATGAGATACTTAGTCCTTAAATTCGAAAAAGGTTAATAAAAACCGCTTACCTTAAATGCACTTTCAGTGCTTTCCTGTGGAGTCCATGTATTCAAAAAATGTATTTTATACTTACTTGTCTACATAAACTTTTCTTATTCTGAATTCTAGATTATAGTACTCAGAGTATATAGTGTACTATATACTACTATGCTATTAGAGTATGTAGTGTACTATATACTATGTAATGCAATATATAGGTTATAGTACTCAGAGTATGAAGTGTAGTATAATTCTAGATAATACTACACTTTCAATACGTTTTAAAAGTGAAATAGTATGTACTCAAATGTTATGTTAACATCTTATGACTAAAAATATCTTTAAGAACATATTTTTTGTAAAGTTACGAGTGAAAATAGCGTTCCATTACTGTCTAAATAAAATTATTCGCTTATAAAATCTTCAGATAAAAAGTGTACAATAAATATACCACCTTATTTTTAGTGAGAACAATGGATATTGAAGTCCATAAAGAAGGTTAAACGTTCTTAGAAACCTCAAGTCTCGGTGCACATTATGACTAACCTGGGGCAAATATCACAGCCTTGTTGCATGAAGGCCCCTAAAGAGAACCATAAGCTATTGTAGAGGGAAAAATCATTGGAGGCATTTGGGCCCATGAAATGTTCTTCATATTTCCATTCTTGCGGTGAAAATCGGCTCACCAAAAACAGGACAACAGATACTCCAACGTAGGCGAAAATGATGCACATCCATATCTCTTCAGACAATGGGTTCATGAAGGAGAATACTCCTGGTTTTTTCTTCATTGGTTTCTTTATCATAATGCTGATCCCCAGGGACATGAAAGGTTTCGTGAAGTCAATAACCCTTTCCCTCGCTGATGTGATGGTCAATGGGGCTATGGCAATATCGGCTTCCTGCAAATAAGAAAAAATGATGTGATAGCCTTTGAAAATGGTCTTAACAAATGAATACAGACGTTTTGTTTAGGAAATCCTTTAACAGTATTTATGCATTACTTTGATTATCTGTTTTTAATTTAATGCCCCTTTTTAGATAATATAAGGCAGTTTAAAGGAATACTTTGTCTGCAGCACACCAACGAAATAAATTAAATACATTAAAATCAGTACAAAAAAGCAAGATCATAATTACCAATACAACACTAAATAATAAAGAATATGAGTGCATCAAATGAAATGGCAAATTAAATTAAGAAAGCAGACAAGAGATTAAAATCACCTATAATTTAAACAGTTTTAGGTGTGAAGAAAATGCCAACCTTTGTTCAAATACTTTTAAAAGTGTTAACTACATTAGGATTTCATGATTTTCTTTTGAATATAGCGTAAATATTAACTAGTAAATTTCCTTAAATTTAGGGAAATAACCCTCACATATTGTTACTTATTTATTAATAAAAATACTAATATAAAGATAACACAGACTGATCAAATTTCATGTATATTATGGCTAAATTTCTTCATTCGATGACAGAGTTGAAAAACACTTTCTTGAATTTTTTAGTATTATGAATGTAATTTGACATTAGGAATTTCAATATTAAATCATGTGACTTAATTTTTGTTTATAAGTTTGTAGGATCTTTCTGTCTTTGGTAACATAAAATCTGCTAGATCCTACTAAGGAAGCTGGCGGCTTCTCGCACAGGCGTAAAGAATAGCAGCACAGAAGAAGGGTAAAAATAACCCTTGATTTCTCATCAAACTATGGACAGAAAAAGCACGTACTTCGTGCCTACAATAACCCCGACACCGACAGCTTGCGGTGGAACGTAAGCATCGTTATAGAATGCGTTTAAAGATAAAGCACTGGACTAACAATTTAAGTTAAGTACTGGACTAAGTTAAATACGTAATTTAAGTTAAGTACTGGAGTAGTACTGGACTAACAATTTAAGTTAAGGCTAACTTGGCTGACTCAAAAACCTATCCGTGGTGATACTTATTTAAATGGCAAAAAATGGCATATCTGCAACTCCACGTAACAGCAACGACGGACTCGTAACGTGCGCTGGGTATCGAAAACACGCTCTGAATAAACTACAAGATTCACCCGTTTAAATACTCACTTGACTTAACTTTAAATTTGCAACCTGGCGATGAAATGCGAGGGAAAAATGAGAGGTTCAGGAAAGATATTGAACTTAAAATAATTTGTTATGCAAAATAAGGACACGTTTAAAATAAGGACAAGTTAGTTTTTCCCTGTAAGTTTAAAAGATAACCGATTAAGAAGTAACCGGTTAAATGTCATTTAAAAGATAACCGATTAAGAAGTAACCGGTTAAATGTCATTATTAAAATACTTACTCTTTCACACATCATACAAGAGTTAATTTAAATTTTCTTGTATACGGAATTGTAAATGTTTGTTATGAATTTATTACATAATGTTTGAATCTTTGTCGTTTTTGAATGCGTTTGTCGTTGTTCAAAGACATTTTCGCACAAAATTTGGCAAAAAAACTACCGCATCGAATTGTGAGTAAAGCAATTTCAGGACACGGACTGCTTGTGTAAGAAAACCAGATTATGAGCAATAGTAGCCAGAACCGAAATAGTTCAAAAAATTCGTGAAACGTTTTCATGAAGGCCCGCAAAATCAACTCGTAAAATCCAACTAACCGTTGTGTGTGTCTTTCTGTGGGAATTTGCAAGATAAGCTAGAGGTAGATGGTTTCGAGAATAGACCAATGTTTATGGATGAAGTCACTTTTTCCGTTTCTGGCAAAGTTAATCGCCATAATTTACAATTTACGAGCAAGGAAAATCTACGTGGAGTGATGGAACGTGAGCGTGGTTCTCTTCTCGTGAAGGTAAAATTTTTCCCCGCCATTTTCAAAAATTCTATTATGGATCCTTTTTTATTTGTGAAAAAGTCGATTAGCGGTTGCATTTACCAAGATGTGCCATCAAAGTGGTTATTCGCTCAGCTAGATGAAGAGGTTCCCGTTTCATTCTGCAGCAAGACTGTGCTCCACCACATTGTGCTAAAAACGTACGCCAGTACCTAAACTATAGTCTCTACCTCATGGCTAGACTGGCTGTGGTGGGTCAAACGATATGCCATTGCTTTGTTGGCCACTGAAATCTCCAGATCTAGCTTCCTGTGATTTTTTTCTATCGGGTTTTATTGGAGAAAAAGTGTTCGTGCCTTCATTTCCCCAGGACGTACAGCAACTGAAGTAGCGGATAACGGAAACGCTTGAATCATTAATAAAGGATTTTCTAGCACGAATGTGGCAGGAACTGGAATGCATATAGACATTTGCCATGTCACCGGATGGGCACACATACAGCATCTATAGAAACTTGGTTAGCCGTAGTTTCATTGTAAATTTGATTTATCAAAATAAACATATAGTAAAATATCAAAATAAACATAAGTAAAATATTTACAGGTTACACAGGTATGTCTCATTCAATATGAAACACACTGTATTATAAATACACTGCTGGCCACAGTACATGTAACATCCTGAAGGAAGCATGCAAATAACATGAAATTTATAACATGCATTAGCGGAGGTGAGATATGCAAATGATTAGAATTTCAGCGCAAACGCACATCACGCGCGCCTGTCGACGATTTCAAGTTCGGCAATTGTGTTTTTCGTGTGTTTTATTTAAAAAAACGATCAATTATGCCTCGTAGTAAACAGCGATCATCGTTTGATCAAGTATCCGTGTTCGGCAGAGGAAGGATAGCGGCCTACCGAGAGTGTGGATTATTTTCAGGGAAATCTGTAGTCGTGTTGGACGAAACCAACAACTGTAATGCGGATATGTGACCGTTGGATGCAGGAGTGTGCGACGGACCGACGTGTTAGATCGCATCCACCTCAGTGCACAGTTTCACGTGATGATAAGAAAATTGTGCGCATGGCAGTGACGGATCGCTCAGTCACATATGAAATCATAGCACAGAACATTCAGTCTGCAACGCATCATCCAGTGTCTTCGACGCCGTTTACAGCAGAGTGGTCTGTCCGCAAGACGCCCGTTGCTTCGTCTACCCATGACGCAGAACCACAGACGTCTCCGCCGCCAACGGTGCGATGAAAGAAGGATGTGGACGGCAGAATGGAAAAAATTATCGTTACTGATGAGCCACGCTTCTGTCTGCGACACCATGACGGTCGGATTCGAGTCTGGAGACACTGTGGAGAGAGGATGCTGAACAGCTGCGTTATGCACCGCCACACTGGTCCTCTATCGTATATTATGGTATGGGGCGGTATTGGATATCACTCTTGCACTCCTCTAGTACGCATTGCCGGTACTTGAAACAGCAAACGCTACAGCTTCCTTACCTTCAGATCTTGCCAACAGCCATATTTCAACAGGATAATGCGTGAAGACACGTGGCACGCATTGTCCAAAAGTTCTTCGTCAGTCGCCAGATTGAATTGCTTCCCTGGCCGGCTCGCTGTCCGGATCTTTCGCCGATAAAAAACATGTGTTCCATGGTTGCTGAACGATTGACCCAGATTACATCCCAAGCTGTCACACCAGATCAACTTTGGCAACGTGTGGAAGCTGCTTGCTCTGCTGTACCCCAAGAATACATCCTAAGTCTCTTTGAATCAATGCCGAGGCGTGTGGCAGAGGTGATCTCCAACAACGGCGGCTACTCTGGCTACTAATTCTGGAAGGAACCACACTTCACAGAAGTCTATAAATTTAATCATTTGATACTTGGTCAACATGTTATCTACTAAATAAATTTTATTGTGATATCTCTAGTCTTTCTTGGTGTTGCAATTTGGATGGCCAGCAGTGTATTTGCCCTATTATTGCTGTAACTTCATACATTACATATAATATTCGTTGGGATAGATTAATTGCTTGTTTTTAAATTATACTCATGTCCATAAATTAAGGATAATTCGGAGTCACGCGGAAATCGAACTCTAAAATAAATATATCACCTGTAAAATCACTACACACATCTTCAGGAATCATATGCAAATTTCAGGAAATAACCAGATGACACCGATAGTACGTCACAATGACGAGAGTGTAAGAGACTGATATACAAGGAATACAGGCAAAGAAGTAAAATTGTTTGCAGGCGCTTTATAAGCCTTTCAGTGCAATAACCGAATAGTTATGACATAAGGGACGCATTTGGATGATTTTTTACGTGGTAGAATTATCAGCCGTCTGGAATGTGGGCGTACCCAACTGGAAGTATCAGACAAACTTGGAATTGCCCGGAGTGTCATCTCCAGGCTTTGGCAATGATTCCAAGATGATGGTAATGTGAGTAGACGTTACAGCACAGGTCGCCCCAGAGTTACAACGCCGAATGAGAACCGGTATTTGGCAGTTACTACCAAAAGAAACAGGCGGAGCACAGCCTTAGACCTGTCTTGTCAGCTCTCTTCAGTCACTGGTACGACAATTTCAAGAAAGATCGTGCACAGACGCTTATGGCAGATTGGTCTATATGCTCGTAGACCTGTCACATTGTTCCACTTACTGCAACTCACTGTCGCCTGCGGTTAGCATGGAGTAGAGAGCATGCATTGTGGACACCGCAACAGTGGGCTTGTGTGATGTTTTCCGACGAGTCCAGGTTTAGCTTGCAGTCAGATTCTTGCCGGACTTTCATATGGAGAGCTCCTGGTACCCGTTACCACCAAGAAAATATCATTGAACGACACCGTTACGGTGGTGCATGAGTGCTAGTTTGGGATGGAATTATTCTGGGTTCCGGAACTGACCTGCATGTTCAAATTGGAACCATGACAAGCCAAATCTATTGGGACGTCAGTCTGGAACAACATGTACGTTTGTTTCGGGGCGCCATGGGCGCAATATTTGTGTTTATGGATGACAACGCCCGTCCTCACTGTGCAAACATTGTAAGCGAATGCCTTCAATCGGAGGATATCACCCGTATGGACTCGCCAGCATTCTCACCGGACTTGAATCCAGTAAAGCACGTGTGGGACATGCTTAACCGACGAGTTGCAGCCCGTCAACCTCCTACTACATGTCTACCGGAACTTCGGAGAGCATTGCTTATTGAGTGATGTAATATCCCCCAAGGTCAGATCGATAATTTGATACTCAGCATGCCTAGTCGTTGTACGGAATGTATTTCATCGTCTCAGAGACATAAAATGTATTAACAATCATACCAACAATGTAGTATTGGTTTTTTGTAAATAGGTTTTTTTTGGAATTTGCTCCAGGGAGAAAAATTCGCTATTTTTTTTAATAATAATGTCAAACAAAGAGCATCTTTTTTTGCTCTTTGCCTTTTGTTTAATAAATAAGCTTTACAAAAAAGTCCAATTTGTTTTGCTTCTAACTCTTCCTTTGCCTGATTTTGCATTATCCTTAATTTATGGACATGAGTGTATTTTGTTTGCCAGTGTACTTCAAAATATTCACAGTTTCATCTCAAGCTAAAATCAAAATCTCTTGTAGTAAAGCAGATGCAAATTTCTGTAATTTAGTTAATATAACTACAATTTACTTTTTAAGTTTTTTACGCCTTATCAAATTCAATAAGAGAATTTGGAAAGAGGCTGTAATATAATGCTGCAACATGTATATTTCTTAAAGTTTTGTAGTCATACTTTGTTTACCTGTGCATGGGCCCTTCTGTTTCATTTGAGGATGCATAAGTCCGCATAACGTTGTAATAATCAAGACTAATTAGCATAAATAAGAGCCAAAATTTTAGTCTTCTTTCATGTGAAAACACACCAGAGCTTATGTTAGTTATTAAACGTGCGCGAATCAAAAATTGAAAGAAAATAAATAAGGGTGACGAAAATGTCAGCTTATAAGTGTTAACAAAATTTTGAATTTTTTCTCTTAAGAACAAGTAAAATGACCTGAAATAATACAAGAGATAACGACGATTTAAACCTATTATGCATGCAAAGCTGCTGGGAATTCGAGAAGGTAAGTAAAAGTTATGATGCTGGTGAATCGAACACACAGTAAAGGAAAAATACGAATTAGCATCTTCTCCTGAAGTGAGGTTTGTTGAGGCTTAAATCTGCTTGACAAATTAATTAGTTAATTAATTATTAATAATATTAAGCCTTAACTCAATTTAGGTTAAAATAACAAGCCGAACAAAGATTAATTTCGAAGCGCAAACAACAAAAATCAGCACTATATTTGCAAATTTTCCAGGACTAGTTTCGATGGCTTTACCGAACCACCTGCCTCAGCTGCCAGAGTGCAAATGAAGGAGATAAGATATGGTGATAAGATAAAATGGCGAGCGTGATAAGATAAAATGGCAATAGATGGCGAGAGTTAAACTACTCTCGCCATCTATTGATGAAACAAGAAAACTAAAACATAATTTCCTTTAAGGCTGAAGGTAAAGATGGATTGGAATTAGGGTCGTTAACTAGACCAGAAAGATTTCATTGAATGTGAAACGCCTCTAAAAATTTTAATTCACCAATGAAAGATGTTTTTTGAATAATGTTCACTGTAGGAAAATGGAAATTGTGGTTTTCGGACCAACAGTGCTGGGCAACAGAGGACTTCTGTGTTCCTATTACCTAACATATGCCTCATGTTCTTTAACACGAAATTTTAAGGTTCTCTTAGCTTGACCAATGTAAATTAAACTATACATCTTTTATTATGTAACTTCTAAATTAATCTTAAATCAGTTTTCAAATTTACAAATTTCTGAATGCTCTTTACTTAAACATTATATTTTATAGACAGAAGGTATTATGCAAACAAGCATCTGTACTTGTTAAAAGAGATTTTAAAGAGAAGTGTAATTATATTCTCACAGGTCGGTTTACTGTTTTATTTTTTATGTATGAAATTACTCTTCGCTGCGCAATATCTCGAAATTATGCGCGATTAATATATGATGATATATTGGGCTTAGGATGGTATACGCACTTGCAAAGTAGCTTCTGCAGCTCATAAGCCAAAAATGTTCCTCAGTAGCCAACAATGTATAAATTCTACGCACGTCTAGCATAAATTAGCCTTCTGTCTGTTTTGTCAATGACCGGCCATTTCCCAAGCTGTCCTACCTTCTTTCTTACTTAAATCATTGAGCCAAATAAACGAGATATAATTTATACTTCATCCCTGAATTACAAAGCAGGTTATCAGAGACTTGGGAGGAGTATTCTAGCAACCACATGAACAAGAAAATGGAGCTTAATAAATTAAACTGTCAATTAATTTTAGATACCTTTACAATTCCAACTAACGTTAACTCCCAGTTATCTCAAGGGAGATTTCCCTTTTAGTTGGCAGACATTTGACTCGATTTAATTAAGTAAAGTATCAAATAAGAGGCTAATTTCTTTTCTAGGGGAAACGTTCTCAGTCAGCTAATATAGGTAATGGAAACGTCCTACCTAAAAGTAAAAATACATAAAAAGGAAATTAAAAAAAGGAAAACTTTAATTAAACACGAAATAAAGTTTAAAAGAACTTCTCATTTCGCTGTTCAATTTGAGAGTCTAATATGAGGTATTTTGAAGTGAATTATCGTGACGTGCATTTATAGTTTTCTGATCAGTGCGCAATGGAATACTTTAGAATTAATACGTTTAACTTGAAAAATGCAAAGATTAAATGAATATCAGAGAATTTGCACTATTTCAAGTCCAATAAAAAATAAGAACGTAATTTAATCTACATTTTATAGATATGGTACCCATACGTAATTAGAAAGGCAACTCTAAGGAGTGTGTAGGTATAAAAACTTATAGCATATTTTTTTTATTTATTATTCGTTACTAAATATTAAAATTGTGTACAATTAAAATTGTGTTGATCAAAATCATGATGGATATGTATCTTTCTCAGCTGCGTTATAAGAAGATTTGACGAAATACACTCATGCTCAAAACTAAGCAACCGACGTAAAACGGAATTAAAACATGGGATATTTACATATGAAGTCTAGGTTGCATTGAAGAACGCAAATAGGCAACCGAAATTAGCATAAAACGCAATCCCACGGTCACACTTCAGCGCCTTAAAAAGGGCGTACTGGGCGCATATAAGCAAAATGTACACTGCTAGGACAACGGCTTGAGTTTGGCCAATGACAATCCAGATAGGGTCACCATTAACTCCGCCCACATGAGTGACCTCACATTTCTGACGTTTGTTTACATTCTGTTGGAAGTGCGTTCGCTGAATGAACATTATTTATTTATTATTATTATTATTTTATCTTTGATGTCGCTTTATATGATGTCATTTTAAACACAAGAAAGTAGAGAACAAAAATTCACACTGAAATTAAATTTAAAATTAGTCTGAAGATTAATGATGATGTAAAATAAATAGTGTAAATAGTGGCTAATTTATCAAAATTACATAAGAGGGCAAATAGATAATTAGTATATTCAGATTATAATTCCAAGTAAAAATGTTATATTCATAACTGTAAAAATGCACATAGAAAAGCACATATTACAATGTTATTATTTTATTACTTGCAACCATATCAGTAGAGCTCGTCAGATTTTTAAAATGTGCCCAACTCTGGCAACCAGGCTCATAACAATCCTTTAATAGGGCAATGTCGCCATTTTCGTATACATTCTTTAGATTGTGTTCCAAGTCACAACAATTTTTATAAACAAGTTGTGATATTTTTTGCTTGAATTTTAAAATATGCACTTTGGAATTTGCGAACAATGTGGGAAACTACGGTTAAAATTCTACATGAATACAAAATTTTGCGCAAAAATTTCTAAAGGAAACAACAAGGAAATGCATTTGGTAGATAGCCGATGCTGCTGAGGTTTGCGCGAAGCCGAGTCCCTGAAATTCTTTAATATTTTTTCAAGCAAGAACAAATCGCTTGGGGAAAAAGATAGGGCAAAAAAATTAAGGAAAGATTTAGAGATGAAACGACTTTTATTTTTTTAACGTATTATGTAATCCTCATTTAATAATTGAAATTTATATTTTAAATTGCTAAAGTATGTTTTCTTTTCATAATTTGATTATGTTAGTCAACTTATGATAAATATCAATAATTTGGGTATCTGTTTAAGAAAAGTTGTGAAAACCATCAACTTGCACCCAATGAGTAACTTTTACCTTTTCATGTGTTAAATCCTAATTGAGCCAAGGTGGTTGTGTTAATACGTAAGTATCATTAATTTTACGGGCAGTACACTGTATTCTTTTATGTACTTTAATATTTAGTTTCTGCTGAAATTATGTAATGACAATAATTTGCTTTAGACAGAAATTTTTCAATGTTACAAGTTTACATTTTGGTTAATTTTTTTATGTGATGAAAAGCAGCACGTTAAAAACTTTAAAATGAATATTTTGGAGTTCTTAAATTTTGCGGTAGTACTAAGCATTATTTTTTAATTACTCGATGACCATTCCAGAAATAAATAGCTTAATTCTGTATACTGGAAAAAAATCATATCTGACTGGCATAAAAATCAGAATTTTGAAACAGTAGTAGAAAAATAATTAAAAATACTTATTTTTAAAACTCTAATGCAATAAAAACAGGTTAGCATGAAATATCTGAGATTAAATTATTTTAGGAATGTATATTATATTATTAAATTGTCATTATTTATATTATTAAATTCATACTTATGATCATTATGTGTATACTATCATTCTTATGTAAATAAGTGTTACATGATATAACCTCTGCTTTTTAAACTCCATCTGTTAATCTGAGGATTAGATTATTTCACTATAATAAATAAATAAATTTTAATAAATGTATTATAGACGTCAATATCTTTGTTTTCTGTAACATATACTTTAAACATTTTAATTAAATAATTTTTTCCTCTTCAGTGTTTCATCAATAATGTGTGTATATATTTTACTTATGATGAAGAGAAATTAACATTTAAAGAATGAATTATACACTGAAAATATTTTGTAAAAGAAGATATTGGAAAAGGAAATTATTGCAATTCATAGACCATAAAAATAAATAAAACGTGATAATTAGTATGGTATTGTTCTTATTTGTTAAGAACTGATATTAAATTCTGGATAATAGAATGGACTTCTAAATTTGAAGCACTTATATTAACAATAATACTAATTCTTAGCATTCTGATCTTGATTTTAGTACTTTATGTAATTGTAAAGCATTATTGACAGCTTAGTTCAACTCATATTAAATAGTTACAGCGTGATCTTAAGTCCAATGTATTTATTACAAATTAATGATATATAGTCTGGATTTTAATTTAAAGTTCTTTTCACATATCTTATCTCTGTTATGGAGAAGAATATTTTTACATTTAAAAAAGTACCGAATATTATACTAGGAAAAGGGTAAGTAAATGAGATTATTTTCAACAAATAGATGGTAGTTTAATTTATACCATCAAAACAACTCTTACTTACTTCAAGTTACTTTTTAATAAGCCTATTCACTTAATGAAATGTAATAAAGACTTAAAACTGTGCCTAAGAATTCACTGCAATAGAAACCTGTCTTTTGTTACAAACCTAGGTTAAACTTAGTAGCCTCTATGTTTAATCCTCGTAAAAGGCTATAAAGAAATGTTTTAGATGAGAAATGTTTTAATTGCAATGGCACTATTAGACAACATACATTAAAAGAGTAATAGATGGAACTGAAGCGGACAACAAAGTAATAGAAATAAATTAATTCCAGAAGAATGTAAAATAGGAGAAAATTACAAAACAATAATAGTTAAACTAAATGAAATGGCAGAGTATTAGTTCTCTGGATTACTAGTAACGACAGTATAAGTTCCTCTGTACTGATACAAGGCAGTTAAGTAAATGTCGCCATCCATGACCATATCCTTTAGATATAGTTTACAAATTAAGTTGTAATAAATTCCTGTACAGTGTAAACGCTTTGCGAGGCAATCACATCTCACCATAATTCTCAATCTACTGTCGCCAATGCCGCCATAGTGAAAGACCTAGGAGCAGCAGAAATCTTAAAAATTGTGTTCTAATTTCATTGCGCAGATTTTTCGTCACGTGTATTTTCTATCATATTTCTAACGTTATTTTTATTTTATACAAAGGGGATGTTTAAGCTAAAATTAAATTCTAGCATTTCAGAGGAGAAAAAAGGCTGTCAATTCGGTTATCATGTGAGCTCCTTTTTTCCAGGCTCTTTGTATTCAACATCCATCCTTTGATTCGTGTCATAAAATCAAATTCAAAATTTTGTCCTATGGGTAATTCTGGTAAATTTAAATTGACTATTATACACATTTCTGTGCCATAGGCGAGTTAACAAATAAATGGCACATTTCTGTGCCATTTATTTGTTAACTCATGAAACATGCCGCATATTTAGAACACAGCATTTTGGAGCAAATCAGTTTATATTGATTACATCACTCATGACAATACCTAAATCAGAAAAATAAAAGAAAAAAGGGATTTTCTTAATCTGTCATTAACTGCAAAATAAAAAAGGAGCTTCGAGATTAAAACGACTGATAAATACAAATGATTTCCACTATGCAGCTTAGCATATTACCTTTACATAAAGCAACCAATGAGGCTGACTTTAGTTTCTTAGGTGCTCTTATTATACCTTGAGGTCAATGTCAGCATGGCCTTTCACAAATGCGTCACGACTTCTAAATTAACATCGGAAAGGTCAAAGGATTTGATCTTACAGGAAGTGTACAAAGTCACAAAAACCCCGACATAAAACACCTTGAATTTGAAGGTTTTCATTTTGGAAGCCAAAGGCTGTGAGGCATGATAAGTAGAAATTACACATACTAATCATGTTTACATTATCAGCAATACATTAAGTAATTAAATAAAATAGGATAATCATTGTAAAATTATACTCAATTTAAAGGGTTACAATATTATTCTCTGAGGAAATGCAGCCTTTAAGAATTTTGTCAAGCATATAGATGTGATAAGTGGAAGGTATATTTTTGTTTTAAATTTAAAAGCATGGAAATCGATTAATTTTCAAATCTGAAATAATACGCAAACTTAAAGATGCGCAAAAAGATGAAGAAAATGCCTTCGACTTAGAGAGAAACGTAATACGATTTTATTAAAAACTGACAGAAGATAAATAAAGGAAGGAATAATTATTATAAAATTGTTGTCGTTTATCATAGGAAAACAATTGAGATTTTATCTTGATTTGCAGAGCAGGCAGAATATTCCGAATGTAAATTTTTTCAAAAGGAAAATAAATAAAATTAGACTATGTTTCTAACTAGATACGGAAATATTTCGAAGGAGAGATTTGTGACAAGAAATTGTAAATTTTTAAATATATAATTCCGTTTCATTTCGTTATTTTTAAATATTGTACATGCTTATAAATCTGATATAAATTAAAATTTTCTGTCATAATACTAATTCACTTAAATGCCTTTCGTGAAAAGTTTTTTTTTGGTTCATATTCAACTCAGAGGCCTTTGAAATTTAGCTGTAAAAAACATGACTTTTGTTACTTTGAAGGAGAAATTAGTAAATCTTGCATTGCTTATCAGTGATGTTCTCATAGTATACTTTCAGTTTTTCTTCAGTTAAAACTGCTCGAAATGCTTCACAAACTCGATAATTAGATTGTAACAAATACGAATTTTGATGCATTCAAGGAAGAATTAATAAAATTTACATCGGTTATGATTGTTAGTTTTTGGGTACACTTTCCTAAGTTAAATATGCTTGAAATGCTTCATCAATTCTTTAATTCGATTTCCCTGAGACATCTTCCCTATCCTGTTTTGGCTGATTTATCAAAAAACATTTAATCAAAGATATTTTTTACTGTCCGAGTATTCTTACATAGGTTTATATGAGGAATTTTTTTCTTTTGCCCAAAAGACGGCGTTAACTATCCCTTAAGTCATCAGTTTCCAAGATAAGAACATGCGCAAGATATTTTTTCTTCCGGACAGAACTGCTTTCCTTTGAACAAATTACACATTTTGTTATATTCAATCAAACACCATATAAACTAAACAAAACATAAATTTAAATGTATTAAAATTAAAATGCATTGCTAAGATGCATGATAATTGAAACAAGTCGTACATTAGTTCCAATATGAGTACTTTTGTAATATTTACGTTAGTAGATGTAAAGAATCATACTGACAAACAACGCACACCAGAATATGCATTTTTTTAAACGAAGCCTCTACCAATATGCAGTTGAAGCTATAATCATTTTTGATTTCCACTTAACTTCCCAGGTCAGGGACCTTAATTAGTATTTAAGCTTTAATCATCCTTGATCAGTACAGTGCATTTCAAAGCAATGTCACCAAATATTTAGAAATATTAAACAGTTTAAACTTTGACATATTAAAATGAAAAAGCTACGGTAAGGTTGTAGAGACATTAGGTTATTTCGAAGCATCAGACATGAAAAATGAGCAATGCCTTCGCCGGGAACTGAACCACAGACCTCTCGGTGACGCGTCGAGCATGCAGACCACTACACCACGAAGGCATGCGAAGAAGGCGGAAGAAATACCTTATAAGGTACATTATCTGAATAGCTAGAATTTCACTTCTAATAATATTATTTTATTATTTAAGTACCGAATGTGCATAACTGATTGCGGTTTATGCGGATCAGCAACGGACGAATGGCTGGAATCATAGAACCCTGGAGCCGTCCCAGATTCTGTTCTCGAAGATTAAACGGAAATTAAGAAATGTTGCTCGTTTTTTCAAAGACTGAGAATGGACGGGATATTTCTATAAAATGACTCCTGGGAAGACACTCTTCATGTAAATCGACTCTCGAACTAGTTTACTTTCTTTCAGAACATAGAAATACTTATATTAATAATAACTTTTGTCGGAACTTATGAAAATATGCATTGCTATTTATTTTATGAAAGATGAAAACTTCTTTGTGGTTTTCTTACTTACATTTGGAGAAAGGTAAGGCCAAATATTACTGCTGTATTTTGAACTTTTTTCAATTTCAGATGCTTAACATCTGCTTAAAATCAAACAGTTCATGTTCTAAGATAGCATAAAAGAAAATCAGTACCCTTTTACAAATATTGAAGATTTAAATTTCAGTTTTTGAATTCAAAATTCGACAAAATGTCTGTTTACTTTCACGACTTTCGTAATTAATTTGCATTTATTCATTGTAGCGTGTTGGCAGTACGATTTCTAGCGTTGTCGCACCAGAGATTTCAGTCGCTAGACCTATAGCAGTTTTAATATTTATTTTTAACTAAACTGTGCTATCAGATTATTATTAGGTGCCCATATATGGATACTTTAACTATTGTATATTTACGATTTGCTATTTGTATAAAGTAAACGTAGTTGAAACCTTTAAAGTTGCAGAAAATCGAAAATTTGCACTCGTATTTCTGCGTGATTTGATTAGCATTTAACTTCTTTAACTCTGAAAATTATTATTAACATTTACTGCCTGTTTATGTTTTAGCCAGTACAATTTATAATTTTCTTAGAAATTCATTCCAAATGTTCTGATATTTTTATGCTCGAGAGCATAAATATTCTTCAGGTCTCTCAAAAGAAGCAGCTCTTCAAAATAATTGAATCTGTATGCAACAGCGACGGTGCTTGATTTTAAATAAAATTCCCCTGAAGGGAGTAAAGTTCCGAAAATTTTGACATCTTGTAGATCGAAGGAAAAGAAGAGTTTAACGTGAAATCAATGCTCTCAAATTACATTACTGAAGAGAGAATAATAACGACTGACACCACGCCAAACTCAGCGGAAAGTAATAGGAGAACTTATTTGCTCTGAAAACAATTTATCCTTTCTAACGCTTAAGGCGGTTGTAACTTGGCAGAGAGAAAGATCAGCAGTAAGTAAATCAGTCATCACTGTACGTATTTAAAGGAGGAAGTTAATTCCATCGATTGTATAGCATGGCATTCATAAGATTAGCGACATATTTATCTTTGAGGAAAGTATACATAATAAATGTTAAAAAATTCGGCAATTATTTTAAAGGGAGAATTCGAATTTAAATTCATGCATCTTTTAACAGAATTATAACCGAATAAAAGTGTAAGTTATTTCCGCCTTCTTTACCGCACTCCTTTGATCTGTAAATGGAAACACGTCCAGATAGCAATCGAAAGTTCTGAAGTTTGAATCTTGCATGGGCACTGCTAATTTTTCCTGTTTCTTGGCTTCGAAAAATTCTAAAAAGGACTCTACAATCTAACTAAAAGTTGGTGGGCAATAATTCGTTACCACCAGGATTTAGTAACTGCCTTGCCTTCTCCCCAGTCGCCTTTTAAAGGGCGAAAGGGATTTCCTCTTTCCTTACTGCAGGCCTTCGTGATGGAATTGGACGCATGCCTGGCAGTCAGAAAATCGGAAGATCGAACTCTGGTGAAGGCATCGTTAATTCTTCATGTTGCCCGGCTCCAGAAAACCTAATGACTCTACAAAAGAATGATAACGGTCATACATCTGGGCACCGAATAACTTGCAAGTTGGATTTCTTCCATCCAAGACCTATTCTTATATCGTGAGTAACTTCATTTCAATATTCATCATATTATTACTTTTGATTTTATATGTCTGTTGTTGTGTTAAATTTGTGATTGTATTTAGTTGTTTTGTGTATTTAATTGTATATCTTCAACATGTGCCTGGCCCTAATAACCTTTCCAGGTAGTGCGCCGTACAATCCACTGCTAATACTAGCACTTCCATCCAAGAAAGGGAGTGAAGGAGCATTGAACACAATAGGCCAGCATTTCTCAAACATTTAGTGTGTGAGACAAAATTTTCAATCATAATTTTCTTTGCGCCCTCCTCTCATGCAGTAACAATGTATACAATAATAATCTGTTTTAAGTATTTCGACGCCAAAACTGAACTTTGACCTTAATTACGAGCCTTACAAATTATCAAGCCTCCCATACAGTATAGTGGTTACGGGAGCCTACTGCGGTACCGAAGAGCCCAGGTTCGAATCCCGGAGAAGGTACGGATGTTTGTAAATGCATGGTGTCTTTGCGGCATGGGGACACTCTAAATATATGGCGAGTCGAAAGTCCTATCGTGTGGTTTGGTGGCCGGGGAGATGGTTAGGAGAACCTCGGACATCCCCTCAGGGGTCTCAACCTTAAAAATGGCTTGGAAGTAGAAGTTCAACCTCCTTGAGGCTCTGGAAACCATTCTTCCCTGAAATACATGGTCATGACAACAGCAGCAACAAATTACCAAGAATTAATAAATTTATATATATTTGGCAAGACCGATCCACTTCTTTGATAAAACCAGAGTCGATGCCTCTCTGTTGCTGTCTGTTTTAGGGCCACCCATATCGGATTCCCGAGTTTTTTCGAACATTCTGGAACATCTGCGCCACTGCGACTTAAACGTGTATAAATGATGAACTTCATTCAGTCCCATCCAATCTTATTCAAGTCGATCGTTCTATCGCTATCGAATCGATCGTGAATATGTATGTTGCAAAATGTGTGCTATTGAAATTCACTGTGTTACGTTTTCACGGCAGTAGATTTATACAGCATCATGGATAAATTTTTAAGTGGACATCAGCCAGCATTAGACAATTGTGGAGCATCACCAAATGCACAAACGAGCGTAGTGCAAGAAAACATTCTCATGAATACTTAAGTTTTGGCTTACCAATATTGATATAAATGAAGAAGCTCAATTTTAAAAAGTATTTTCTTGCTTTCGAATATTGTAGTATTTAGGATATGTTTCTCAACTGTTCAATTAATGATATCCCTGCCGAAATTATAATCGCATTAATATTTTTGGTAATTTAGTTTCTTAGCAATGTATTTCTTTAATATTTTTGCCGCAATACTTTCCGTGAATAAAGTACTTCCTGTTTTCTCGTTTTATGTTATGCTTGTTTCAAACTCCTCACCATATTTCAGTGCACTAAATATCCTTTCTTTCAAACGCCTTCTAACTTATTTTTCTTGCTGTCTTGGTCTTTTATAGTGGTCATAACGAGCGATATCTTCCAACTAATATTATCTAAAATAATACAATGAGAAGTTGGTTTGTTTTAGTTTGTAACGCCAAAAGCCCATTAGGATCTGCCTAAGGGGAAGGATGCCTTCTTGGAGGACACCCTAAGCGAAACTGATTTGTATGTACTTTGCGCATGGAGAAAACTATGAAATTCCCATCCACCTGGAAGCGAGCCCAGGTCGGAACTACTAGAGCTCAGTGATTTCACCACGCGGTCAATGGTGGGTCACAGTGAGAAGATCAATTTAGCTGTCTATGGTGAAGCACACGCGGCTTAAAAGAAGAAACGCTTTCGAGTAGAAATTTCTTACGCAAATTAACTAGTACTTAATGGACGCCGGAAAACTGGGAAAATAGCAGGCAAGCAGGCATTTTAACCACCATGAACAGACTCGCAGCGAATTACTAGCGCTTCGTGGCTTCAACCACTCGAAGATAAGAAGCTTTAAAAGCAATGGAGAATTCAACATTACGTATTTAAAGAAAAGGCAGCTTAAATTTTACTTTCTAAGGAAATTATATATAAGAAGCTGAAAGGAAAACTAGAATCAGTTCAAGATATATACGAAAATTTTGATTTGAGTTTGCATTTACATCTTCGTCAAACTTAGATATTTGGGACTAAACTGTTTAAACTCAAAAAACTGGTGGAATCTTTAGGTATTGAAATCCTATAGAATTGCTGATGAAGATGCCGTTAAATATGATCCCTGGGAGCGATACAAAGAAACCTGGTGTTTTTTCAGTAAAGTCAAACGGTCACCATGTGGGCCGATTCGTCTGTGATGAGTCACAGATGCATTTAATTCCCATCCTTGATTTTAATGTTATTACTCAAAAATGAGCACCGAATTAGTTGAAAGAAGAAAACATGGTACTTACGTATTAGCGCAAACATCTTAGGAGAAATTGCCAAAATTTCAGAATGGGGAAAACTTTGCCAAACAGGCACCAATAATAATTCTTTAGGCAACCGTACTCATAATAATCTTTCAGTCAAGCAGCGTCACCATTTTGGGGTAAGTTCTTTTTGTTATATAACAAAATTGAATAATTAGATAGGTCGTCATATTTCTTCTTAACTCAGTTTTAAACTCCGCATTTACGGCATTTGCTAGCAACTCAAGAAACTGTGACACAATAATTTGCTGTAAAATCGTTAAAGGGCTATTGTTAAAGCATTCTCTACGAAATTTCCAATATTTTTAACAAAATATTAATGAAAGAATTTGATGTATCTGATAAACTAAAAAAGCACTAAATTTTAAATATTATTGTGGACTAATTGCTGGTTATTGTTCAGTATATTATTACGCTTTATGGCCAATATCTATCCACGTAAAATAACAACGGAAAACGGCGAGTGCTTGTAATAAGCTTATGTAATTGTGAAATAACAGTATACAAATAGGAATTTTTTGCAGCGAATTTGCATCATCGTTGATCTGGTGTGGCCTTTGTAGAGTGTTAGGGTAATAGCTGGGGTACGACAGTTTAAAACCTATGTGTTTCTTTCAACTGTGTTGGCATACAGCCTGTAAGCAGCATTGCATATATAAGCTGTGAAAATATGGAACAAAAGGCTTAAAGTGGATTTGTCAATATATGTCAATACGGATAGAACTTCCAATTTTTTCACCATACCATATATGAAAAAGTATATTATCAGTTTATAAAAAATAGATGAATTAAAAACATCGTTTTAATTTTTTCTTTCATTTAGATACATGAATCATTAAACTCTTCCATTAAACTAGTACGGCAAAATGCATAACTACCATTGTAAAGGCGTTACTTTTAAAACTATTTTGAGGATTTTGTTATTCATGTAATTAAAGAAACTTAAAAATGGAATTTATACGAATTTTCAATTTCTCACCAAATGCAATCACGAAAAGAATTCTGGTTCACGCAAGCAGGAGAAAACGTTAGAAAGAAATATTTAGTCGAGTACTTAAAAATTGATCGCGTAACGCAAGAGTTTCACTTAATACAAACGACCCTTTAGAGACCAAAAAAGTCGGGTCGGATGTTTTTATCGTGCTTCCAATTTCCCCTAAGGAACACAAAGCACTGAAGGAAAAAAAGAATTTTGCAATGAGGAATAACGATTCTCTTGCGTGCGGAACTCCATTCCGCTTAAGCGAGTATCTCTGAATTCCAACATTCAGCGAACGTGACCAACGCTCAAGATAAACCGGGATCGAAATATTTGTTTCTACCGTTTACCGCGATAACTATTGATCCGCAGAACCAGAGGCCGTAAAGGCGTCGGGTAGCAGATCATGAGCACAACTGTCCACAGACGAGAAATCGTAATTGGTCCATACTGCCTTCCATTCCATTCCACCCCGAGATCTGTAATTTTATGTGGGACGTCCGAATTTCATAGGAAGTTCTAAATTCTCGTAGCTGAACTCCAGTATAATAACGGAAATTTCATGCTGCAGATAAATTTACTAAAGTAAACTATTAAGCCAAATTGTGGCTTTCGAACATGCTGGTGGTTTATAGAAAATTCTAAGATTTATAAAGAATGTAAATGGGGAAAAAATCACAAATTTAAAGGAGAGATCAATTTCAAATGCAGCTCAGAAGAGTTAAACAGGACAAGTTATAGCAATTAAACGGTTAATGAATGCTACTACGCTCTCATCTAATAGGAAAAAAAGAAAGGAACACAATAACATAAAAAAACTGGAAATTTTTCTCTCAAAATGTTATGTATGGTTTCGTTTAAACTTCCTGTGCCTTCCTGACTTCTCATTATTTCTCATCTGTACAAATTACCTGATTTATTTGTATATATATACATATACTCAATAGGCAGTAGACAAAACTTTCTTAAAAGATTTCAAAAACTAAGTTTAAAAACTAATAGACAAATATATATTCGCATACAAACAGTACGTATGTTAAAGTACTTTCGTACAGTTTTAAAACTAATAGACAAATATTTATCCGTAAAAATATTTATTCGTATACATATACATACATACATACATCATATATATACTACATACACATATATATTCGTATATATGTATGTACTATATGATCAATTTAAATCTCTTAGATCAGTATTAAGAGCCCATGTCGCACTAATTTGGATTAGGGAAAAATGTTGTTTCTTCATTATTAGCTTTCATTTTACCCTCTTTCATAAGTTTTCTATAAAACTGAGTTTAAAGGAATCTTACAAAAGACGTATTTTCAATATTTCAACGTATTTTATTGCGCCAAAACAAAGGTCCTTTTCACCTGCTTCCTGTATATTTGTTGTTTAGGTGCTTTTGGGGAAAATCGTTGCAATTTATTAATCTGAAACTGACAAGTTTCAAGAAACTTATACTTTTAAATCATACCTTTTGAAATGCATTTTCTTATTCCTATTACAGGAACTCTTTTCGAATATCTTCATTTCTTGTTCTCTTTGTTGACATACTAAAAAATCTTGAGATATTTGTATTTTAACTTCGTGAAAAATCCTTTTCTTGTTGAAAAGGAGATATTATTTAGATCGATTAGTTTAATTATTTATTTTGATGGATACTGGTATTTGTTTTCATTAGAAGACCCTTTTTCATTAGAAGACATATCTCCGTTAGTGGTAACGAAAATCACATGACTTAATAGATTTTCTTTCACTTTGAGGTAAAGAGTCTAAGTCAGAAAATACAATAAATACAAGCAGTTTCTCTAGTATTTATTGCCCTAAGTGTATAACAGAAGATCTAAGAAAACTTGTTCGTTCAATAGCTATGTTTTGTACTGTGACAATTACCTGCACATTCCAAGGCGACTGTATTACCAGATTAATATATTTTTCGCCATGGTCCCAATCTATAAATAGGAAAGTTAACGTAAAGAAGCCAAGAATATGTATTTTAGAAAATTGTGTTTCCTTCTTTGGTAATGTTATGTATGATTCAATAAAGCGATAATAGAATCCTGCGAGAAATACTTTCAAAGTGAACTGAATTTTTAGTAGGAAATGTTCTACACTTTGACACCTATTTTTGTAGTATTTAGATAGCTTTTCATAGTTGCTTTGTAGAGTCATTAGGTTATTTTGAAGCAGGGGACATGAAAGTCCCCTCGCTCGGACTCGAACCTGAAACCTTTCAAGCACGCGGAGAGTGTACTACCGTTACACTATGAAGGCATGTTCGAAGGAGCGAAAAAATACCTTTTATCCCATTTTGAAAGGTTGACTGGGGATTAGGGAACTCAGTCGCCAAATCCTGGTGGTGGCGAATTACTGTCCACCACTTTTTAATTCGGGAGCCATTGTAAAGTCATTAGGGTTTTGTGAAGCAGAAGTACATGAAAAATTAGTAATGCCCTCTTCGGAATTCAAACCTGGATCTCTCGATACACGCCCAGTATGCTACCATTACATCACGACGGCATGCTAGAAGGAAGGAGAAAATACTCATAACTTTAAAAAACTCCAATTTGTTTCTAATGTTTATATTACATTATAGAAGCTTGCTCCTATTTCTAAACTTAATATTTAATGCAAAGTAATCTCAGTTTGCTAGATATTGGTTTTTGTTTTGCTAGTTTTGTAAATTGGACGAATGAAAATATATTACTTCAACTTCAGAAAGATTCATTTACGAAACCTTAATAAAAAGGAATCATTGTGCAGTAGTCTCAAAACGTGGGTTATTAAGCTTTAGAAATTGCTATGAGCATGTTAGGCGCTATGACAGCATGTGTGTATCTCCAGATAATTTCTAAACTGATCTAATTAAAGGAGGAATTTTAAACTAAACAGTGTTTATTTTAAATTTCCTATTAAAGTACACAGCTCTGAAAACAAATATTCTTTAAAATAGCAGGCACAACCAGAACGCTTAAATATTATTAATGTACTACTACAAGGTATAAATTCAGTCTTATTTACAGCTAGCGGCTTTGTGATGATGGCCTTCAGTACATTAGGCAGTTGCAAAACGAATGGTGGATCTCAAGGATGACTGAAAAAGAGCCTCAATAAAAGAAAGAAGAAACGTTTTAATCAAATTAATCTCTAGCAATATCAATGCTTTACTGTTAACATGTGGAAGGTCGCTTTTATCCCGTTTATAAAAATTTGTGTCTCTGCAAGTTATGAAGTCATATAATGTCTGTTAAATTGGTGCATTGTTGGAAAAGCATTTTTTTCTACAAGCATTAATTCAAGATGTGGAAATAGGTAATTTTATGGATAAATGCTAGAAAAGTAATAAGACTGAGATGCGATTTCTTATCCTGAATTTCTAATTTGATATATGGTTAACACTGCTGTATGTGGTCTGTCGTATGCCTGAAGTAACAGGATGCTTATGTCTGTTCATAAGTGCTTGCCGCTTAAGCAAAATTTGTCACACATTTACCGAATATTTGCATAATGCTGAGCTGTTTTTATAGTTTCAGCTCGTGGAAGAATCAGTCACGAATAACGCCAGAAGTTGACCACATTCAAGTAAACAACACCTTTTTGTATGCAAAAGTTGACTTTGAAGCTCTTCCTGGAACCTTTATTCACTTTGAAGCAGCGAACGTCTATGATTGTCGTAAAAAACTAACTTCGATCTATAGTCAAATTTGCTGCTGGAACTTTTCTTTTTTACTTCTTCTTAAGAGACAGGATCCTTTGAAACCAAGTGCTTTATTTTTATCGCTGAGTTCAGAAGAAGACCACTTTCCTAACTTCTTTTCTTTTCTTATTATGACAAAGTGCCTTGAAATAGTCGAAAACTGTTTACTTAGTGTTCGGACAAGTTCTCGTATATTTTGAGCTTGATCTACTTTGATTAAATCACTCAATTCGGTTGAAGAAATCGAGAAAGGACGATCCCCACGGGGTTCGTTGTAGCCTAAAATCGTCTGAGCAAAATTCCACAAATCAACGGCTAGTGGATTGTTATTAACTATTCTTTTATCGAATGCTGTTTGAGAATTTTTTAGCACAGCTGCTACCAAATTTCTTAATTTAAACTCCTAAAATATCGCAATCTTAAATGACTGTGTTTCTTGATTGACTTTCTGTCAGGAGTATTCAATGTTTAATGCTGGTTAGGTGGAACAAACATCATAATTGAATCAATCACGTGTGACGTTGTCATGACGTAAAATTTGCCCAAAACTGATCGCTGGCTTCTTTCTTAACCAAACGAAATCTGAAACTGTTCAATGGTCATTTTATTGCAATAACCCAATAACTTCAGAAATATTTATGGCAGATTATCAATACATTTCTCTTGAGCTCTAATATGTATATAATACGATGGCCATTATTGTAATAAGATGACTTGGTGAAATGCAGTTGCAAAGGATTTGGCGATGGTGAAGCGTAACTGTATAGTTATAAAGATGACACTGGAAGAGAGACATGACAGTAAATTCCACTCATAATTTTATTTCTTGATAATGCGCCATGCAACACTATGAGTGCGCTATACACCCCAGAATTTTATACAGCATACATTTCTTAAACAATGGATGAAAATTGCAAAAGCAAACTCTGCGTGGCTAGCGGAACGCGACACAACGAAAAGCTACACAAGAGAAGAACGAAGAGAAGAGGAGTTGAGACGTAATTGCCCTTTTATGTCGAATCCCATTTCAGATCACATGAGAGATTAATGTCCAAATGTTGGGTTCAGATTTCATCGATAAGTGAGCAACAAAGTTTAGTTAGAAAACTTATTGCTGTTATATTTAGAATGAAAAGACTATTATCAATTTATTATTTGAAAGATAGATTAGATATTTTATATTTTACATATTCCCAAACATCACACACACACACACATATATATATATATGTATAGCTTTGTAAATAAAGGAGAATGTGTATTTCTTTAACTCTTTAACTTATATATATATATATAAGAACTACAAATCATTTATTACGAATACGAATATGAACGGATAACAACAACTAAGCGTTTAAATTCCCAGATTAATGTTAAACAGTAAAACCACCAAAACGTTAACCTCTATAAAATAATCGCGTTCTTCTTCAATACGGAAGACAGTAGAGACCTTTCAGCTCATACATACAGCGGGTAATTGGATCTGAGCACATACGGGAACTTCTTTTGTCATTACATTTAACTGATGAAAAACGTTACAATAAGATAATTATAATGTGTTTTAAACTGGCTTTCAGCTTTGTAATTAAAAGAGTATTTACTTTCTGATGTTACCTTCTTTGACTCTTTGACTTGAAACATTTGACTCCTTCAGAAACGAAAGGGGTAGTTCGTTCAGTCATGTGTTCAGCTGAACTTGCAACAGTACTAAAGAAAGGCAGAGCAATTAAGAAAAGAATCTGCAAATCGTGCTAGTTAAGGAAGAGAGAAATAAAAAATGTAAAAAATTAAAATAAAAATTGTAAAAAATTAAAATGAATAAAAAACATACGTTTGCTTTCTTAATACACTACTGCAACTCAGAGCATACTTTCTTGTCTGAATTGTTGTTTTCAGCTAAATTTATAGCTATTTTAATTCTCTGATGTAGGAAGAATTTTGTCTAGCTGACAACCCAAGACAAAAGCCCAAGGTAGAGTTGTAGAAGGCTCAAAGTGCAGTAAAACATACACTACATAGTATGATAATGTATAGCTGTATGTCAGCTGCTGAGTTGAAGAAATTTCTGTTCATAGATAATAAAATTAATAAAACACCATTCTGAAACTTCTCCAGAAAATGCTTAACTAAACTGCACATAAGATAATTAATAACTTTATAATAAATTTACTTCTAGCTGAAAATAATGGACTTGACTTTGTTTGCCTATAACTGTGTCATCTCCACTACACTAGAATACATACCCATCAGTTGCAATTAAACCCTGCTTAAACAAAACGTTTTCCAATTAAAAAGAAATTAAACAGTGATGAAAAATAGCATTTGCAATCTCAAGCCAAAACAACAATAATCTTCAACATATTGAAGTCATCATTTTTCGTTATTTAATTCTTCGCTTCTTTAAATACATATTTTACTGCGAAATCAAGTAATCTCAGTGCTAACGTACTGTTTAGTGGATGAAATCAAGTACCCGTATTCAGTGATGTATGGTATCAGCATGTATCTACATTAAAATGATGAATAATATCAATTAAAGAGTGTCTACAAATTCCTACATTTACAAAGATTTAGATTTGTATCACTGTAAACCTCGCAAGGCTACCTGCCTTAGATAAGGGGTGGTTTCGTATGGACATTTTAAGGGAAATTGGTTTGTGTTCATTTCACGCAATGAGAAACCAGCAAAACTTCTATGCAGGTAGACGGTTTAGTGAGATATGAACCACGACTGAACTACCAGTCTTCACCGGTTTTACCATTCGGCCACTACAGTGCTCATTCAATTATCACAAATAGAAATATCGAAGAATTTCCACAGATTGTAGACGAATGTTGTTCCCTCTTACACTACCACTAAGCCTCTCAAGAGAACTTCTGACTCGACAGTGTTTAAACTTCTCCATGCCGTACAGACACTAAACTCTAATATCCAAGTCTTCTCTGGGATTCAAGTTTCATCCGAATGATATGACAAGCAGCAAGCTAACTATATTCCGAACAGGACGACAAATCAAAGATTTCGATAAATTATTAAAAAACTGCGCAGCTTATCACTTGAATTATCTCAATTCTTTGAGGAAATTTCTGAGCGATCAAACCCTAATATTGTCAGTGCTCTGGAGAAAGGTTTCTGGAAATGGACTTTTCGATCATGATTCCTCGTTTAATATACTAAACAAGAAATATTTCACTACAGCATTGTGAATATAACAAGAAAAAAAATTGCTTTTTTTTACGGGTGGCCTTACGTTTCTTGAAGAAAGCGATAATAGGGAACTTCCTGACATACTGACCATGACAATGATGCACGGCATAGTTGCTACTAAACATTGCGAGGAAAACTAAAAAGAAGATCGCTCTTTTTTAAAAAAATAAATATATAAATTATTTTATCATGCGTTAAATATACAATGATATGCTACAATGTATGCCTTGACTTCACAATCCTAATATGTATTTAATCGATTTTAATTTCCAAAATTAATTACCGTATGTTATTAAAAAAATAACATTGTGGAAAATGTTCTTTTTTGTAAAATGGATGAGTTCCAGTTATTTCAAATATTTAGAATTTTTGATGCGTGTAACATTTTTCTACTTCTGAAGTTTCCCTAAATTTTTCGGGAAGTTTTACTGATTCACAGAAAAGATTTTTGTCTGTATCGAAAATAACTTTGTGCGCTTACAGTATTTCATTTTCTTTTCACTTTTAAAGAATTTATGTAATAAAAATAACATGAAAACAACAAAGAAATTTAAAACAGATTACGTTTTAACACACTAATATAAGTATATTTAAGAATAGAATATAAGTATAAAATTTCGTTTAAAAAGCGAAGCATTTTTATCCGCTGATCGGAAGCATTCAGCCGTTCCTATTACCGCGTACAATAGATCATTAAAATTTCATAATTTTGCTTTATTTAAAATTACACGAAGAAATCAATCAGGGCAGTCAAACCTTCAACGTCGATTAGGAAACTCTAAACAACAATGCAAAGGATAAAACTTGCAGATACACTGAAGAGACTGGGGAAAGTTTAACATTTGGCAAGAAGACGAATTTGCGACTAAAATATTATTCCGGGTTTGACGGTGAGTGAATGTCGAAGCAGCTGTATCATTACATGATTGATGATAATTTACGAATATAATGCGTGTGGATGCAAGTAAATTAAAATTAATAACATCTTTTATAAATATTTTTAAAAAATCCGTCTACTTCGAAGCGCGTAGTTTTTATGCCAGTTTTTCAGACCTAATCTGATAGCCCGAGAAAATCGTGAGCCCATATGCGGATTTAAAATAATGACTGCTTTCGAAAAGTTTATCCGTATTGCAAGGGACGCCGGTGAAATGGTTTTAGTGAGCGTACTAAATGCTCAATGATGGAAGTTCTGTAAAACGTTTCCAGTATATTGAGATTTATTTCGTTAGTAGTAAATAAACTAGAAATCCTCTAACAAATTTGCCCTTTATTTATCCTCTCTCATCTTACAATCCCACTGCTACTGCTCTCAAAATTTATTTAATGAGGTAGGGAGAGCAAGATTTCTCTAGAGAGAGTGACTAAACGCATGGAATTACGTTTTTCCAGAACAGACAGATGTTTCAATAAGAAAGTCCATAACAGAAAATATTTCTCCTGATGAAACTTGACTTCATAAAGCGATTTCCTTAAGTACCATTGCCATACATGAAATACGAATGAGAAAAGGATTAATACACTAAGCCAGCCACAATGATACACATCGAATCCCTGAAACAAATGTCTCTTTTCACATCTAACCAGTCAACCTACAGCTGATAAGTAAAATTAGCTTCTTTTTTATTCCTGTCATATAATGCGTTTAGAGCATTTTATTTTTCAAGTTTTGAAAAATGTCCAGGGCATTATATGGGGATTCAAATAAACAAATTTCTTGCAGTGTTGCTGGAATCTGATAAGCAGTAAGAGTAGATTGTAGTACTTATTTGGTTTGATTCTTTCCGCAATATATATAACTACAGTTAAAGTTTTAAAGGATATATTTATTTTAAACATAATAACAGTAATATTTCAACAAACTTAATAATTATGTTCATTTTTCAAAAAATTTAATTATTGTTATATTTATTGGGTACAGTTTGTAGATGAATGGAGTGTCGTTTTCGGTGTTTTCTTTATTATATCAAACAGTAGAATCCATCAATAAATTAAGAAAAAAATATCATTTCCAATAGTCTTGTATAATGAAAATTTATAAAATACAAAAGAAAATGCAATAAAATGAATTGCTAAAATCGTGATAATAAAATTACTAACTTATGTTTAATTAAATATTCCTTAGTCATAAATTGTTTGCTTTTGTTGCCCTTGATGATATAAATTGATTAGCATTTCTTTTCTTAATCAATTTATATCATAAACGAGAGAAATTAATTCTTTCGTTGAGAAACAAATACATAAAATGCAACTTTACCATCCTTTTTATAAGCAAAGTTTCAGAATCAAAATTTCACATTCCTCGCTGAAAAATAGCCTCCGGAATATTTAGATTTACTTCGCTAGTGGTAAATAATCCATAAATCCTCAATAACAAATTTTCCTTTTATTTATCTTCTCTCATCTTACGTTCCCACTGCTACTGCTCTCAAAATTTATTTAACGAGGTAGGTTTTTATCTTTATTCTCTAGAGAGAGTGACTAAATGTATGGAATTACAGTTTGGAAGATGAATTAGTATTTATCTTTCTATTTTCCTTCCCGAGGTAACGAGAGCAAGGATTTAGTATTAGCAATAAACGATGCTTATTAACTCCGCTTGGATGAACTGCGGAGTCGTGCATGACTATATTTACTGGTATAATATTTCAGGTAGCTGAACCTAACTCCGCAGTCTGAGTTATACAGATATATATAACTCAACTCTGATGATTGCGAAGCAAAGAAAGTTTACGGTATGTATTTCCTTTGTACACTAAAAAGTAGCAAAACGATGCACAATGAATAAATAACTTCTATTATTTCCGTATATCTTGTTATTACACATTTCAATTTTTTTATTTTGTAAAATCATACTTAATATCTATTTTATTTTAAAAGTGAAAAATCAGCATAAACTAACAGTTAAGTAGGGAAGCTATTAAAACTAATATGTAAAACAATGTTTCTAACACACAATTGAGAACTAGGTGCAACTCGAAAATGCATTAGTAGTATGCCATTAATAAGGTACATTGTTTTAGGAATCAAATATGGTATTCCTTTAAGCTCTCAGTAAAAGTAATGGAAAATTATGAGCCATTAAAAAAGAATACCTGATTAACATAATATAGATTTTCTCTCACAATGAAATTGTTTTAAAATCTTTTTTTTTCTAATTATTATTCATATGCAGTGGACATTCTTCTTTACTCATTCCTTTATAACAGTATCTAACATGATTCATATATTCACTCCCCAATGTATTCATCTACACAAATAAATTTCTATCACGTAATTACATTTTGCGTGAGACTATTCCTATACAAGTTGTTAAGCATTAAATTATTATCTCCTTAGAATTGCAAAAGTAAGGGATTTTTCACCTGTAATTTTTAAGCTTTAACTGCATATTTTTGTCTTTATCTCCTGAGAATTGCAAAAGTAAGGGATTTTTCACCTATAATTTCTAAGCTTTAACTGCATATTTTTGTCTTATATAATACAATAAATACTTTCTTTTCATGTTATTTGGAATATCCATTCCTGTTTGTAACTAATTTGGTTGCTTTTTAATAAAAACTCAAAAAACATTAATGGGCATCCAAAAACTTTAATAACATCCATAAAACTACATTTATTCTAAAATTATTTTTTATTCTTCAACTTACAT